>JADKYC010000112.1:0-123739 GCA_019843955.1 Xylaria sp. 218_066 | reverse complement strand
TATATATATATATTTCTTATTTATATATAAATCTTTTTTTTTTTTTTTTTTTTTTTAGCTTTATACATTTTTTATATATATTTAAATAAAAAAGCTTTTACTATTACGCTTTAATAAAAATATATATTAACTTATATTATATAATAAATATAAAATTTTAAAGTTTTTTATATTATATAAATATAAGCTAATTATTAATATTAACAAACTTTTTTTTTTTTTAGCAAGCATATAACTAATATTAAATAGTATTATAAACTATTGCTGCTATTTTTTATCACGCCTGTTTTTAAGCTTTTCTACTACTATTTTTATAGCTTTTTCTTTTATATAAATATTTTTGCTATTAGTTTTTAAATTTATAGCTAATTAAGCTTTATGTATATAGCAATTTTATTTTTCTTTTCCGAAAAGAAAACGGTTTTTTTATATATACTTTAATATAATTACCACTTTTATATATATTACTAATTTAAGCTTTATATAATACGCGTACTTATATTATTAATGCTACTAATTTATATATAAGCTTTTTATTAAGTATAATAGCTATAACTAACTTATTTTTTATAGCTTTTATTATTTTTGCTTTTATTTTATATATATTTTTATAATCGGTAGCAATATATTTATATATTTAAATCGCTTATTTAATTTTTTTTTTTAAATTTGCTTTTTTTTTTATTGCTACTATTATTTTTATTATTATTGCTATTTTTATTACTATTACTAGTTTTACTATTACTGCTACTATTAATATTATTACTATTATTAATATTATTGCAGTTTTAATATTTAATACATAAATAAGCTTATAAAAAAAGTTAATATATTTAACTAACCTTATTTCAGCAATTCTTCTATTCTTTTTTTAAAAAATAATAAAAAGATTTTATCGGGTTATTTTAACTATTTTATACTTTTAACCTAGCTTATATTTATACCTACGCTTTTATTTGCTTATATCTTTTTATTTTTGTTTGTTTTTATGTTTTATATGCCTGTTTATACACTTGTTTACTCTGTTTAATTTTTTTTTAACTTTTTAGCGTTATTTATTATTTTAGCTTATATTTAAGCTTAGCTTTAGTTAGTTAATATTTTAATTTTTGCTAGCGCGCTTGTTAGGAGTGTTTATAAGCAATTTTAGCAGTATTGCTAGTAAGGCTAGCGATAAAAAAGGAAAAAAAAAAAGATTATACTTTTTTCCCTTTTTTAACTTTTATGCCCGCTTTTTAAAATAATGCCTATATTATTTATTACTTATATTTATGCTATATTTTCTTTTATATTAGCTAACGCTTTATTTTTTATCTATACTATATTTAGTTTATTATTGCTAGTTATAATAATAAAATTTATTTTAACGTTAAAATATAAAAGTACAAATATAAATATTATTATAAATATAATTATATATATTTATTTTTATAAATAGCTTTAAAAAGTTTATTTGTTTTATAATATATTAATCGTATAAATAAGCTATTTTATATTATATTATTTATTATTATATTAATAAAAGTTTTGTTTTAAAAATATATTACTGTTATATATTTTTTTTTTTATTTATTCATTTTTTTTATTAACTTTTTTAAGGAAAAGGTTTATTACGCTTGATTTATTAATTATATTATGTTTATTTCTTTAAGTAAAAAGTTTAAAAATTTAATTATTGCTATTTGTTATAAATATAGTTACTATTTTTGCTTGTTTATTTTTAAAGCTTTTATTTTTAGTACGCTTATATATTATTTTGCTTGTTTTCTAGCTTCTTTTTTTTATTACTTTTCATAATAAAAAAAATAATAATAATAATATGCTTATATTTTTAAGTTATTATATTTACTATTTAGCTTTTAGCTTTTTATTTTTAGTTGTTTATATTATTATTATTATTAATATTAATATTAAAATGCTAAATCTGTTTGCTTTCTTGTTTACTTGTTTTTTAGCTCCTTTTTTTTTTTATTTGGTTTTTTTTTTTTTTCGTTTTTTTTGTTTTTTTTTTATATAGTTATATAAGGTTTTTTTTTTTTTTAAATTAAAACTATCAGTTAATATATTTAATAATAAATAAAAGTTAGCAGTTTTAGTTTTAATAAAATTAAAGCCTACTTATTAAAACTTTTAAATTAAATTTTTATTATTTTTAGTACTTTTTATTTTTTTTTATATAATATAACTAATATTTTATAAATTAATAAACGCTTTAAAATGTTTAAACTATATTTATAATAAATTTTTAATAAGCTTATTAACTAATATTTAAGCTATAAATAAATATAATATTTTAAATATTTCTTTTATATATTTTTAACGTATTTATATATTTTATATATTAATATATTTTAACGCTATATTTATTTTTTTACTTTTATTTATTATTAAATATTTTATTTTTATATTATTTAAAAAAATTGTTTATTTTTTTTAAAGTTTAAAATTAAACCTTTATATAACTTTTAAAATACTAAAACTTTTTTTTTATTATTTTTAAAGTATTAACTTTTATTTTAATAATAAAAGTTAATATAATAGTTTAGCAGGTTATCTTTTAAACAATTGCTTTTTTAAATAAAAATATTAAATATTTATAAAATAATTTTTATGTTTTTATATTATTTATAAAAAGAATATTTTTTATAATTAAAAAAGCTTATACTTTTATATTTTATTTTTTATATATAATTTTAAAGAATTCTATTATATTTAAATATTAAATACCTTATTTAGCTATTTTATACATTTTTTATTTAAGTTCGTTAAATATTTAAATAATTATATAGCTATATATATTATATTAAGCTGAAATATTATTATTATATATAAAATTAAACCTATATACTTTTAGTATATTTTAATTATTTATTTAATAGCTTTTTTAAAAATAATAAAATAGTTAATACTTAGTTTTAGCTTTATAAATTATAATATTTAGCTATTTTATTTATATATTAATTATATAAAAAAATAATTGTTTTATTTTATTAGTTATATGCAATATAAATATTAATAAATTATATAAAACTTTTTTAGTTTTTAAACTTATATACTTTTTTTTTTTTCAAAACAATTTTTTTAACAGCTTTTATATACCCTTTTTTATATAGTATTAAAAATTATTAATATAAAAAATTAATAATACTATATAATTCTTAATATAAAAAAAGAATAATTTTTTTAAAAATTAAATTATTTTATTTATAGTTAAAGTTTTAATAATTTTTTTATACTATAATAAAAACAAGTTTTTTAAACTATATAAAGCTTAGTTTAGCTTTTTTATTATATTATTTTCTATAAATTCTTTTCATAAGCTTACTATTATTAAAAACTTTTTATTTATTTTTTTATTTAAAAAAGCTTTAATTATGTTAAACTATTTAATTTCTATATTAAATTATATAGCTATAGCTATTATTAAATAAAAAGTTTTAATAATAAACATAGCTATATATATTTACTAAAATATATTTTATTTTTAAAAAATCTTTTAAACTATTATTTTTAACTTATATATATTTAAAAAACTTTTTTTATTTAATTTATATATAAATACTTACTTTAAAAAAAGTTATATATTTATAGCTTAGTTTTTTAATATTATTTTTAACGCTTTTTATTTAATAAGCTATTTATATTTTTTAAAAATACTTTTTTTAAATAAATATTTAATAATATATTTAGGTAAATTTTTTTGGTTTTTTAATAGTAGTTTTAAAAAGTTATTTTAATATATTTACTTTTTTTATAGTATAACTCTTAGCTTTTTTATTTTACTTTAGTTTGTTACTATTATAAAAACTATATATAATATTTTATAATTTTAATTCTTTTTATAAAACGTTTTTTATTAATTAAATATAAAAACTTTTAAAAAGTTTAATTAGCTATATTTTTTTTTTAAAAAGCTAATTTGTTTTATTATCTATATTATTATTATATAAATAACTTTATTATTGCTTCTTTTAGTATTTTTAACTATTTTAAGCTTTTTTTTCTTTAAATATTTTTGCTTATCTTTATTGCTAATAAATATATTATATATATATTTTTTTATCTAGCTAGTTAATTACTATTTTAATAATTTTTATTTTACAAATTTTAATTAAAGTTTTTATTTTTATTTTTATATTTAAAATAAAAAGTTTAAGATTTTTTTTAAGCTTTGTTATATTATTTATATATATAATTAAACAAAAGGTTTAAAGATCTTTAGTTTTTATTTTTAATAAGTTAAAATATTTTTTTATATTAAGCTATTACTTTTTAAGCTTTAGCGTTTTTTAAAAAGTTATAAGTTTATATAGCTAACTACTATTAATTTTAATTTTAATCTTTTTTAAAATTACTAGTTATTTTTATTTCTAATTTTTATTTTTTTATTTAAGCTATAATAAATTTATTAGTTAAATTTAAAACTTTTTTGTTTAAAATATTAATATTTAATTTATATTTTATTTATTTTTACTTTTATATATTAATTATATTTTTAATATTTTTTAATAAATTTTTAACTATTTTTATTTTATTAATTTAAGCTTAGTTAACTTTAATTATGAAATGCTTTTATTTTTTATAATAAAATAGTTTTTTATTAAATTTTATATTATATATAATAATAATTTTTTTTAGCTAAAATATTTATATTTAATATAAGTTATAAGCTTTATATTTTATTAAATAACTAATATAAGCTTATAGCTTAGTTTTATAAGCTTGCTTATTTTTTTTAGCAAGCTTATTTCTTTTTATTAAGTATACTTTATATTTATAAATATATATTTTGCTTTAATTTAGTTTTAAATTTTTTATTAATAATTTAATAACTTTTAAAATATATTATTTAAAATATTATATAAACTATGTTTTAAATATTTTATAAAATATATAAAAATTATATATTTTTAATAGGCTTATATTATATAGCTATATAACAGCTTATATTATTTTTAGCTATAGTAAGCTTAGAAAACTTGTTTTTAAAAATATTTTAAATACTTTTTTAATAATTCTTTTTTAGCTTTTTTTACTAGTTTTATTAACTTTTTTATATATATTAGTTCTAGTTCTAGTTCGATTTTTTTATTATTAGTTTAATATTTATATTTAGTTTTTTTTTTTATAGCTATTATAGCTTTTTTATTATTACTATATATAATTACTATAAGTAGTTAATATTATTTTATTATTTAACATTTAAATTAATATATAGTATTAAATATTTTTTAAACTATTTTTTTTATTAAAAAAAATAACTAGATTATTTTACTATATTTATTTTTAATACTTAGTATTTATAATAATTTATTATATTTTTTAAGTAATTAAACAAGTTTTAATATATTTTTTAAAACGGGCATATTATATGCTATTTAAAGCTTTTTTTAAAATTATATAGTAAACTTATATTTAAATATAGTTTTTATATTTTAATTATAAAATGCTAGCAATTTTTACGTTTTTTACTTTATATATTAAAGTTTTTAAAGCTTTAAATGTTAAATAACTTGCCTATAAATATTATAATATTTTTAAATTTTTTGTTAGTTTTAAAAAGTTTTTTAAAAGTTTTTATAAGCGCTATAATAAAAATAAATAATATATATTTATAATTATTAGTTTTGCTAAGCTTGCTAAAACTTTTTTTAAAATTATTGCTATATTAATTATTAATGCTTAATTTAAGTAAATAATAATAAGCTTATATTTAAAATAAACTAAATTATATTTTTTAATAAGCTTAATAATTAATTTATTTAATTAAATATTTCTATATTTAAGCAAACAGTTTAATTTATAATTGTCACGGCGGAGCCTTGCGCGTACCATCAGTAAATTCTGGATTCACATATTAATATTAAGCTGCAGATCAAAGGATCTACAAGGGATCCAATCTGGCAGCGTAGCTATATATATATATACAGATAATAGTAAATACAGGCAGCAGTGAATACGGGTGGCAAATAGGGGTAGTGAATAGGGGTCACGAGCCATAGCCCTAGCCACGTACTAGCCACAACCACTAGGCTATACAGATAAGCTGTACAGATCTCTACAGGTCTACCACCCGTAACTACCTCCCTAAGTCTCTTGTTTATATGTTAAATTGTATGCGTACAGCATATAAAAAAGCATGTGTATAAGAACTTAGAAATAAGTCAGCTAGAAATCCACCTCCCTAGCCTCCTCCACGGAGTCCAATCTATCTATATAGGCCATACATACTTTACTTCGTACAAATATTGCTACAGACTATAGGGTACCTAGGTCTATATAGGTATTTATATAGATACGCAGGTATTTGAAAATATGTGCTTAGGTATAAATAGGTCTAGGTCGAAGGTCTAAGTCGAAGGGCGTATTTGCAGATTAGCAACAGAGCTTGCTTGTATAAAGATTTATATAGTAAGTTGCTCTATAGCTAAATATAAATTCTTATATTCGACGGCAGCTATATAAATATACTAACGAATAAATAGCTGTATGCAAATTGGCGTTTTTTTTTTTCGAATAGCTTAAAATCGCGCGATCGTACGAAATAATAGGTACTTCTATTTAGTAGCAAAAGGTACTAAAATAAAAATATCTAGAGCTATAAAGGTACGAGGGCTATAAGGCAGTCTGGGAAACTCTACCCTTCGAATTAAAAGCTATTTAAGTAGGTATTTCGAAAGCACGCGAAGGTTTAACATCTGCAGATCTGTAGGTCTGTATTTGTAGGTCTAGCAAGGTTTTCTATCTATATAAATATACCTGCAAGTCGAAACTATAGTTATATATAGTGATTTTTAGTGCGAAATCAGACGTTTTGTACAAAGAAATATAAAAGCAGAAAATATAAAAGTAAGGCTTTGCGAAGGTTTATCGGACGGAGCTATATAAGTATTTTGCTTAGCTATTAAAAGGGATATAGCAAACTATTAAATCTAGGCGATTCTTAATATAAAAACAAAAAGTTTGTACTTTAGAATATAAGGTCTGGTTAAATAAGGTTTAGCAAAAAATCCAAAGGCGCGATCTAGATTTATATTTATATCTATAGGGCGAAAAAACTAAGGGGTTTATAGCCGTACGGGTCCCTTGCTAGTAGGCTTCGAAAGAAAAGTACTAATAAGTCGAAATTCAGTGTTTCTGGGTGCTAAAAAAGGCAGATTATACGAAAAGGTATAAGGGGTGCTAACGAAAGAATCTGGCTACAAAAATAGATAAATTGGTTAGCAGCGAAAGAATTTGCCTACGAAAAAAAGGTAGTAGCAGCGAAAGAATCTGCCTACGAAAAATAGGAACAAAATAACTTAGCCTATATAGGTGCTCTTGCGAAAATTGGACTAACTAATAACGAAAGGCTGCCCGAGCAAAATTATAAGAAATTTATAAAAGATACTGCTCCGTATAATAAAGCTGCGGCGTTTAAAAAGTTAAAAGAAGAATATAATAAGTAGCAAATACGTGCTTTTAAGGAACCTAAGAGAGCTTAATATTGTTATGGCGGAGTTTTGCGCGTACTGTTAGTAAATTCTAGATTTATATATTAATATTAAGCTGCAGATCAAAAGATCTATAAAGGATCCAATCTAGCAGCGTGGCTATATATATATATACAAATAATAGTAAATACAGGCAGCAGTAAATACGGGTGGCAAATAGGGGTAGTGAATAAGGGTCACGAGCCACAGCCCTAGCCACGTACTAGCTACAACCACTAGGCTATACAGATAAGCTGTACAGATCTCTACGGGTTTGCCACCCGTAACTATAATACTAAAACTTTATATTTTTTAAGCAAGCTTTTAAAACTATATTTATATAAAACTTTTTTATAAACGCAACTTTTATAAATATTAGATCTTTAGTTTTTTTTTTTTTAAGTTTAAAAAAACATTTTTAATAATTTTTTTTTTTTTAAAAAAATTAAAAATTAAGTTATTTTTATATTTACTACTTTTTTGTTTTTAGCTAAAATAAATAAGCCTAATATAAAGAATTTTTTGCTATTAACTAAATATAATATATTATAGTTATTAATAAGCGTATTATTTAATAAAATATAAAAAAACTAGTTTAAAGTAAAATATATTTTTAAATTATTATTATTTAACTTAAATATTATTAAATTAATTATTATATATACTATATTATTTTTAAGCTAGTTTTTTTTTTAATTATTATTAAATAGCTAAATATGTTTTATTTTTTATCCTATATTATTAATTTTTTTATATAAATTATTTTAGTATATATATATTTATTATTTTTTAATTTTATTAATTATTTTTTAAAAAAAAGTATAAACAAGCTTATATTTATTTAAGCTAATAATAATATATTATAAAGGTTTGCACGTTTTTAAAGCTTATAAGTAAATTTAACTAGCTTACTATTTATATAAGTACTAATTTTTTTTTTGTTTGCTTTTTTAAAATCTATTATTTAATAAATTATTTTTATTATATTTATTAATATTAGTTAACAGTTAACTTTTTAATAGAATATAAATATCTGCTTTTTTTTTTATATAAAAAATGTTTTCGTAAATAATCCTACTAAATATTTTCTTAAGCTTGCTAAATATAGTAACTTATTTTTTAAAAAGTTTATTTTTAATTAGTTTAGCTAACTATATATTAGCTTATTTTAATACTATTTTTATATTAACTATTTAAAAAAAGTTTTTAAATATAAGCATATTAAATATATTAAAAAATATTTTAACTAATGCTTGTTAATATATTATTTTTTAGTTTTAATACTATTTAATAATATTTATATTTTTTTAAATAGCTTATTTTAGCACTTTTCTATAGTTTTATTAAACGCTAGTTTAAATATTTAATTTAATAAAAATAAAAAAGCTTTATAATTTTTATACTAAGTTATATATATATATTTTATTACTATATATAATTTTAGTATATATAATTTTAAAGTATTTTAAGTTAACTATTTAATTTATTTAGTTAAATATAATATTATATTTATTAGTTTTTATTTGTTATACTAAAGCTTAGTTTAAAAACTTTTTAAACTATATTTTTAATTTAAGCTTAATATTTTTATCTTTAAGCTTGGTTTAAATTAGCTTTAAAAGCTTGCTAACTTAGTTTAAGTTTTTTGTTTATATTACTTAAGCTATATATTTAGCAATATAAATAGCTTTTTTTTTTTTTATTATTTATTATTTAATTAAATTTTTAATAAAAGCTTTTAAAGCTTAAATTAAGTTATAGCTAATAGCTAAAAGCTTTTTGTTTAAATTAACTAGCAACTATACTTTATATATTTTAACGTATATTTAAAAATATATATATTATTTTGTTTAATTTTTTATGCTATATAATATTATATTACTTAAAATTATAAAAATAGTTTCGTTAATAAATATAATAAAACTATTATAGCCGCTTATAAAATATAAAAAATATTAAAGAAATATAAAAGTAGGTTTATAAATAAAAAGCTAATTACTATAATTAGCACGCTTATTTTTATACTAAATATATTAAACAGCTTAATAAAATTAAATAAGCGTAAACTTTTTTAATTAGCTATTAAAAAAAATATTACAATTATATAAAATATTAGTTTTATATATAAACTAAACTTATAACTTTTACAAAATTACGTATTAATTAGATTATCGGAATAAAATTAAACTAATATTTTTATAAGTAAGCTTACTAAAGCTATTTAAATAATCTGTTGCTTTATTTGTTTTATTTTTATTTCGTAAATTTAAATCTTTATTTTATATATATATAAGCGCTTTTAAAATAACTTTAAATCGTTTCTTCGAAGCGTTTAAAGCTATTTTATATGCTCGCTAGTATATACGCGTACTAATTGGTCTAGCAAGCTTATATATAAGTGAGCTTATAAATTAGTGTGGTAAGCGCTTTGTTATATATTTTATAACTATTAAATTTATTTAAATATATATAGCTATAATAGCTAAAGCTATTATAAGTTAAGAAATAAAATAAAAAGATATTATAACGCTTTTTATATTAAAAGCTAAATATATAATATTTATTAAAATAATAAAAAAAGCTTAATAGCTATAAAAACTATATATTAAAATATAGCTTTTTATTTAAAGATTTATTGCTATTTATAATAATAATATAAAAACTATAGCTATTATAAAAAACTTTAAATATTATTAACGAACTAAATATATATTAATTAAATTTTAGTTTATATAAAAAGCTTATAAAATAAAATAAGTTAAAGTTTATTATATTTTAATTATTAAAATAATTATAAATAAATTAACTAAAGCTTTAATACTTATTAAATAAGCTAAATTTTAGCTATTATTAAAGCTTTATTTATTAAAAAGGTATGCTGAAATATAATAAGTTTAACTAGCTATTTTAAACAATAAAAACTACTTTATAAAAATAAATTTCTAGTTATTTATAAAGTAAATAGCTATATATATATATAATATATTATAAATAGCTTATATAGTTATTAAGTTAAATAGTATACGTTATTATAAATATAATATAATAAAGTTTATAAACTGCTACTAGTATAGTAAGCTATTTTTATAAATATTTTTTATTATTAAACAAAAATATATTAAATTAAAATATTTAAATAAAAAATATTTTAATATAAGGTAGTATATATAAAGTTTATAAAACTTTAAAAATTTATTATATTTTTTATATTTTAGTAGTATAGTTTAAAGGCTTTATAGCTTTAAAATTAATAGTATTTATATTATATTAGAACTTTAAATAGCGCGTATTTCAGACCGCTAAAAAAAAGAATTAATAGATTACTATAAATATATATAAAGCTTTTTAATTTTTTAATTTTCTACTTATTTTTTTTTTTAGTACTATTGTTTTTAATATATTTAGTTATTCCTTTTATTTTCTATAGCCTATATTTATAGCGCTGTTTTAGTTATTATAGCGTATAACTCTGCTGCTACTTCTACTATAACTTAAATAGCTATTATACTATAGTGCTATATGCCCTATAAATGCTTAACTATTTTAATATAATAATATTTACTAATATAGTTAATATAAAAAAATAAAAAATAAATATTAGTTTTTAGTTAATAATAACACTTAAGTAATATATAAGCTACTATTAAACTAAAAAGTTTTTATTAAGAAATAAATGTTTAAGTTAAAACAAAAATTTAATAAGTTTATTATTTATTATAAAGTATAATAAATAATTAAAAGCTTTAAATAAATAAAAAGCTTAAATTATAATAAAACGTTTATTTTAATAGTTAAACTTATAAGCTATAAAGCTATATTTGCTATAGTTATAACTTTAAATTTTAAATTTAAATGAATAAATATAAAAATAGTATTTTTTTATAAAAGAATTAATAAAAAGATTTATATTAAATAACTTTTTAAATTTAATAATAAAATAATTTATATATATAAACTTAATAAAGCTTTTTATACGTTAAAATAAGTACTTAAAATTTAGTATAAAACTTTTTTTATTTTTTTAAAAATATTAAAATTTATTTTATTAAATAATAACGTTAATATATTTGTTAAAAATTATATTTATATTATAGTATATATAGATAACTTTTTAATTGCTGCTTCTTTTATAAAAAAAAATAAATAAAGTTAAAATAATATTATATAAAAAGTTTAATATAATAAATTTTAAGCTTTATTTTTATTATTTAAATATAACTATTAAAAAAGATTAACTTAATTAAGCTATTTATTTAAAATAAAATATTTATATTAAAAAAATACTTTAAAATTTTAAGTTTTAAAATATTAAACTAAAAAACATTTTAATAAAAATTACACCTTTTAAACTTTTGTTTATTAATTATATATTTATAGCAAAAAAAAAAGCTTAATATATAAATGTTATAAATTTGTTAATATATACTATATTAAAGATTTAATTAAATATTGTTTATATTATATTTTTTTATAGTTAATTTATAATAAAACTTAATAATATTTATAAATTAGCAGTAGTTTATATTTTTAAATATTTTAAAAAAATAGCAAATATAAAACTAGTTTATTATAAAAAGCTTTAAAAATTAATTAAACATATTAACGCTAATTATGCTAAAAATTATAATATTTAAAAGTTATAACAATTAGTATTCTAAACCTATATCTATAAAACTAACCTCCACAAAAAAAATGCAAAATAACTAAGGTAAAAGCTTAATATCTTAAGTAGGCTTATATAGAGCCGGCCTGTAAGACTGGCTAGGACTTAGTAGAATACCTAAACCTACCTACTAGCTACTATACTGTAACTACCCCCTTGCTATGACTAAAGGTTTGTTCTTAAACCCGACCCCTCTTTTTTCTTTACTAATACTAAAAAAATATTTGTAGGGCCGATCGAACGTAGTTTTAAAAAACCTTAGTTTAGCTATTTAAAAAAATAGCTATATACTTATATATAAAAGCATTTAAAAAAAAAGTAGTACTTTTTGCTAGCAGCAAAGTTTAAACCTATAACTTATATTTTAGTTATTATAACAATTAATATTTTAAACCTATATTTATAAAGCTAACTTCTATAAAAAAAATATAAAATAACTAAAATAAAAGCTTAATATTTTAAATAAGCTTATATAAAGCTGGCTTATAAAACTTGCTAGGACTTAGTAAAGTATTTAAACCTATTTACTAGCTATTATATTATAACTACCTTTTTGCTATAACTAAGGGTTCGTTTTTAAACTTAACCCCTTTTTTTTTTTTATCGGCATTAAAGGAGTGTTTGTAAAGCTAATTGAACGTAGTTCTAAAGAACCTTAGTTTAGCTATTTAAAAAAGTAGCTATATATTTATATATAAAAGCATCCGGAAAAAGGGCAGTACTTTTTACCGGTAGCAAGGTTTAAACCTATAACTTATACTTTAGTTATTATAATAATTAATATTTTAAACCTATATTTATAAAGCTAACCTTTATAAAAAGAATATAAAATAACTAAAATAAAAGTTTAATATTTTAAGTAGGCTTATATAGAGCCGGCTTGTAAAACTTGCTAAAACTTAATAGAGTATTTAAACTTACCTACTAGCTATTATACTATAACTACCCCTCTGCTATAATTAAAAGTTCGTTTTTAAATTTAACTCTTTTTTTTTCTTTACTAGCACTAAAAGAATATTTGTAGAGCTAATTAAATATAATTTTAAAAAACCTTAGTTTAGCTATTTAAAAAAGTAGCTATATATTTATATATAAAAGTATTTAAAAAAAAGGTAATATTCTTTGTTAGCAGTAAAGTTTAAACTTATAACTTATACTTTAATTATTATAACAATTAATATTTTAAACTTATATTTATAAAGTTAACTTTTATAAAAAAAATATAAAATAACTAAAGTAAAAACTTAATATCTTAAGTAAGCTTATATAGAGCCGGCCTATAAAACTTGCTAGGACTTAATAAGGTACTTAAACTTATCCATTAGCTACTATACTATAACTACCCCCCTGCTATAACTAAAAGTTCGTTTTTAAACTTAACCTCCTTTTTTTTTCTACCGGTACTAAAAAAGTATTTATAAGGCTAATTAAACATAATTCCAAAAAACCTTAGTTTAGCGATTTAGAAAAGTAGCTGTATATTTATATACAAAGGTATCTAGAAAAGGGGCAGTACTTTTTGCCGGCAGCAGGGTTCGAACCTATAACCTATACTTTAGTTATTATAATAATTAATATTTTAAACCTACATTTATAAAGCTAACCTCTACAAAAAAAATGCAAAATAACTAAGGTAGAAGCTTGGTATCCTAAGTAGGCTTATATGGAGCCGGCCTGCAGGACTTGCTAAGACTTGGTGGGGTACCGAGACCCACCCACTAGCTACTACACCGTAACTAAAGTTAACTTTTAGCTATATTTTTAACGTAAAAAAAAGTATTTTTAACTAAAACTTAAAACGCTAGGCTACTATATTATTATTTTTATATAAAATAAAATATATAAGTTAAATATAAACTATTAAAAAAGCAATATAATTAAAGCTTTTATTAAAAAAGCTAAATGTTATAAAAAATTTAAAAATAACTATTATTTATAATAATAACTAAAAAACTATAACGTTAATTAATAATTTATTATATTACGTTAATATTAAATATATAATTATTTAATTAAAATTTATTTATAAATAATAAACTGCTAAAAATATTAAACTATAATATATCTTTATTAATAAATAAGTAATAAATAAACTAATTAAAATATTATTAAAAAATAAGTTTTTTATTTTTTAAAATATTTTAAGTTTAAAATAAATAAAAATCTTTAAAAAAAATTAATATTAAATAAATTATATAATTAACTAACTAAAAAAAATTTTTATTAACTTTTCTATAAAAATATATTTAATAATATATTAATTATTATTTTTAAATATTTAAAATTTATTTATATTTTTTTTATAATTTATAATTATTTTATTTTAAAAATAATAAAAGTTTTAACTATTAATAATATAACTATATTAGTAAACTTAGTTAGCTTTTATAATAAATTATTATTAAACTTTAAAACTATAAAAAAATAGCTAGCTTTATATTTATAACAATTTTATAACTTTTTATTATTATTTAGCACGTTTTATATATATTTAAAAGCTATATTTTTTAACTATTTAAAAAAAAAAAAAAACTAGGAGGTTAATAATATTATACTTAATATTTATATTAAAAATATTTTTAATATATTTTATAATGTTTAAAAAAATAGCAAAAATATTTAACTAAGCTTATTTTATATGTTTATAAAGTTATTAATAAATAATTTATAAAGAAATATATTATAGCATATTTATATTATAGCTATTATAGTTAACTTTATTAATAATAAAATAGCAATATTTTAAAACTACAACTTTATTAAAAATATAATAATAAAATTATAAACTAAAAGTCTTTTTTAAAAAAAATAATAAACTTTTATAAAATATTTATATAAAAAAGTTTAAAAACTAATTATATAATATTATATTAATTACTTATTAAATAAATAAAGCTTATATTTATTATATAATATATTTTAAATATACTAATAAGTTTTTTTAAAAATTACCCCTATTTAAAACTTAATAACTTTAAACTATAAAACTATATTTGTTTAGCTAAATAATTTTATTTATATTTATTATATTTTTTAGTTTATATTCGTTTTTTTTTTATTTTTCTTTATAGGGGTTTTTTTTAAATATAACCGGTATTAAAAACTTTAAATAAAATAAATTAGATACTATATACTAGCTAGTACCGATATTAAAAGCAGAAAAAAAAATCTAATATTAAAGTTATTATTTTTTACTTACTAATATTAGCTTTAAAATAAGCTAAAGCTTATATTATTTTATATATTATACTATTTTATATTATAAATCCTATTAAACATAGGTTTAAAGTAAGTAAAAATATTAAAATAAAGGAAGCTAGTACACTTTACTCCCATCTCTATATAATCTACTAGATCCCCTATAGCTTGGAGAGCTAATTCTATACTTCTAATTAATCTAATTCTAATTACTATATTCACTATAAGTATCCGTCTCCACTACTTTTGACAATATTTTTAGCAAAGGTATCTGAACAAAGTAAAGACATTAGACCATGGCGCTAGGAATGAGCAGCATTCGTCGAAGATACAGTCATCTGGAATTAGTATGTAATTTAGAATCCCATTTTCTAAGTGTCCTTTGATAGTAAAGATGAGCTGTGATGCGGCTGAAACATATATTCCCACTGTAGTACTTTCCTTGACTAATTCGCCTGGACAGCAAACTGGAGATAGAGAGCAGGCAGTTGACCGCTACTTACCATGCTGTTCACAAGGTAAGTGTCGTAACAGGAAACTGGGATCGAGAAAGACTGACCTAGGAAGACGACACGCAGGGCGTAATCCCCCGGTTGTTTTTCATCGTTGATGTACAGAGTACACTAGAACGACTTGTGGCGCAAGAGGACACAAATGGGGATCACCGCATCACTATGGAAGATAAGGGACCGAAAGTTCGTCTCTCACTCAACTTTGCAGTCAGAATTTAATAAGCTAGACCATTTCCCTCGGTACACTGTCCTCAGACGGCTACCACCGCTGTCGTATCTCCGGACACCGCGCTATGTCGTATATGTTAGAGGAACTTACATACTCGGCGGAGAGAGGCGACACAAAACGGTAATCAGGCGCAGGAGGCGATCGGCCTGCCGTGAAATGATACAAAACGCTCTGACGACGTAGCGAGAATGAAGTGTCACTAGATCGTCTGATCAGCCAGGTGGCTCCCAACTGAGTATTACTTAGGACAATCCTGTATAGTAGCACAAGTTAGTCAGAGCTGGGTACATCTTTCAGACAAAGACTTTTCATGCCCGCCGGCTCAGTAGATTTCCGATCATTGTCTCTATGCTTCTTCCCATATAATTCACGAAGATTACGGTGCTTCGGTGCTTAGGTGCTAGCTGAATACGATCTAATTACGGTCTGCCTTGGCCATGGTGTACACATTTGGCCTCGCTTCTCTACTCCTAGGCTACTAATTCTTTGCATTTTCTAAGAATAGTATTTCACTACCAAGGCTGAGGTTATGACAGGAAGGTCCCATTAAGGACTTCAATGGGCAATTGTGCCCCTATTACATTCATTTTTTCCAAGGGCTAAAAAGAAATTCAGCATTCGTTACAAGCAAGCCTACTAGCGCACGATTTTGTACCACTGCCGGCGCCAATGTAATGAGAATCAGACATAGTATGCCTGCAATGGCATGTCTAGGTGCCAAATTCGATGAAAGTTTTCAACGCTGTAGACTAGCTTGCCTCTTAAGGACCTTATGTTTTATTTTGAAGGCCACACTCACTGATTTCATTATGGACGAGGCCATCAGAATTCAATCTATTTATTTCATAAGACTGACGCATGTTATACGCTATTCTGTTGATTGGAATGAATAACTTAGTTGGCAGGTGTATAGAACACTGCCAGGAAATGAAGGCAATACGCACAACCCTTTATGCATCCATTGTCGAAATCCTCCATGAATCAGAATCGTCGGGTTCGGCCTCTGCAGCAAGATCTACCGTCTGGTTAATAAAATACTTAGAGATGTCTAGCGCACGGCCCTGACACGTCACTAGCAGCTTAAACACGATCTGGTCGTGTTTAGCTGCTAATCGTGCCAATCTTCTTATGATTGCATCCGTATCATCCATGAAAGGTCCAATCTCGTACTGCGCGATGTCGTCGATGATGCAAAGAACCACGCTTCTGGGGGGAAGTTGATCCGTAAACTCGCGGAAGATGTTGCATAGTAACTTGAGATTGAGTTTCTCTACCTTCTGCCAGTCGCGCTTTGTCAACATCGAGAGGTCAACGTCAAATCCTTTATTGACCATTTGGACGAGCAGTTGGCCAACGAGGCTGGCCATCATTGTTACCGGAGGTGGTATTGTTGAGTCGTCAAGGAACGGTGGATGTTGATTGCAGAAATATTTGACAACGAATGGTGAATCCAGCGGCGAGTCCATCCCCTCGGATATTCTAACTAGTTTAGCTGACACATGGGAGAGTGAGGATATGCCGTCCGCAGAAGAGATGTCTGCTCTACCGTTGACTAATAGAGACGAGGACGCTAAATACTTGGCCATGAACTCCTCGAACCTTGAGTTCTTGATCATAGCTGCTGCTTGAGCCTTTTTACCCTCGTCGAATGCTCCGCCTAATCTCAAACAATTATTAATATCGTCTGATATTATGCTTGGTTTATAATTCAAACATCTCAGTAGTTTGTTTGCCGTTTGTGCTAGGTCTCTAGCGGAAGCTCTTTTTGGTTCAAGTATCCGGCCAGATGACGATTCCATAATAGCCGCAACGGTTTGATCAGCGGAAATGTCTTCTCGGGCGTTACCACCTGAGCTGTGTGCTACTTGATCGCTCAGACATTGCCTCAACGTCACCAGCTTGCTTGAAACTCACCTTCAGTGTTGGCGTCCAGAATCGGGCTGGCAAGGAGTAATCTGTATATAGATTGAAGCATGTTCAATGTTTGATCGGCCTTTTGATCAGATTGCTGTAGCATGTGGTCATGCCTATACAACCGCCATGCAAGACACTGGTTTGCCTCCTCTTGAAGCTTCTCGGAACACTTTGAAACTTCTTCCAAACTCATAGTAAGCTCTTCTTTGTACGATCCTTGTTTCAAGATGGACTCGGAGAATTTTCCTACGCCAGTCAATGCATTGCTCTTAAACTATGTAATTAAAAGCAGCCTTTGGAACAAGAGCGCTAACCGATGTAGAGGAATGGAGGATAAGCACCAAGAGAAAATCATAGATGAGATGGATTGGGAGATAAATGAATACATGAGGGTGTCACTAGTTACAAAGGGAGAGAGGGAGGAGACCGAGACATGGCCACATGAAGGAGAAACGTGAGAAAAACCCAGACTTCTGCGCCCTTTGTACCACGCCTAGGGGACCTTATCTATTTCACAAGCAAACAGTCCTGCCTCACTGGCCGGTCACACCTTGGTAGATACGCAAGAAGGGGGAGACTTGGTATAGAACACAGAATGCCAAGGGACAAAATTAGACCTACTTACGGAGTGCGCTGTCTTTGAAAAATCGCATGATATGTGAGAGGGTTCTCAGTATACTTCTAAAGAGGTCGAACGTTCTCTTCTCGAGAAAATGGTCTCTGAGATCTGCGTAAATCTTAACATATCGCTGTGAGTGCTCGAGGATCTCTGGTATCTCTGCGAGAGCCTGAAATATTTCATCTTCGACCTTCTTATATCGGCCAGCCGCCTAAATAGCAGCAGAAGATTAGTGAAAGATACTTCCAACATCGCTGAACACTCGGTTGCATAAAATGATTTTCTACGCCGTTCTCGTTCAAAATGAAGTCTTACCCCAATAACAAGGGTGAAAACGCCAGCGATGCTGCCAGCCAGTTAGCTGCGCACTCCACTCCATTTATATAGCCAAAGCTTACCTTGCGCCATAGTCCCCGGCTGGTAGCAACTCGAGCCAGCTTTGGAAGGCTTCGGAGTTCGAGCCTAACTTGTCGATATATTGCATTGCTCTTGACGTTCGTCGATAAGAGTTATTCCATCGACTGCTCGTCTCTTGTACCTGCGCCATCACCTGGTCCCATTTGCATCGTCGTAACTCCTGACCGCTCAATTCGTTGCTCCATTTGCCTTCGAATTTGTTCTGTACTTGCTCTATCAAATTAAACAACTCCTCTTTCTCTGCATCGGCCTGTTTCCACATGTCGGTGCTACTTCAGTAAGAGATATGACACGACGCATTCGACGTTACTTGAAAGGATATGTTTACAGACCTAATCTGTTCTTCCCTCTTCCCCTGCTGAACTGTGATAAAATTACCACCCCGCTCACTATATACCGCATCACTCTGGCTCGATGTCACGAGTCTCGTCTCTACAAACCGAGCGGCCGCATCAATCGGTACTCGAGGCCGTGTTATAAGAAATTGAGATCTCTCTGATATATCATCCATTCTTGGCCACTGGAGATATGTAACCGTTGTTCCACGGTTCGCGGTGTCATGTAGTCAGCACCCGAGATGTGTTGTTGCGCAGTAAGCCCCGGCCTGTTTTAGGCACCGTTGGGGGCGGAAAATTGCTATTATGTTTGATTGGCCGTCGCTATGGTAGCTTTCTCTGTCACACAGTCACACCGTCTTGGTTTGAAAGTTCTTCTCCAACTGTGTATCTTGATCTCACCAAACAGCGGCAATACCGCCATTTACAGAGTTTCCAAGGTATACTATCGTTCCCTATCAATATGAACCTCTCTTCCGCCCAAGAAGTTACGAAACCCGCTACCGACGTAGGTGAGAACGGAACGGACTTGGGAGGAGCAACCGCCACGACAACAGGCGATAAGGCGAAGGCGAACACACCACCGATCACGGCCTCTTGCAAAGGTTATAATGAGCCTCAAACCAAGGACGATGTGGTTGCATCCGATTCCCTAAGGGACGCGACTTTGAACAATGGGGACGAAGGCGTAAACGCTGCCAGGCGCGTTGCGCAAGATATCCAATTCCCCACGTTCGCTCGAGGACTTTTGGATAAGGAGAAGAAGCGGGGTATCATAGTAAAACGTTCAATGCAGGCCACCATTCACACCGCATTTACGGAACTGAGGATCGAAGATCTTGAAAATCAGCTGAGGCAAATCCGAATTGATCTGTACAAATTACCGAAAGACTTCGATGCTCGTGACACATTAGAAGCAGGGCACCCTATATTTCACCATATTCTCCAGCGTTCAACACCGGACAAGTTTGAGACGCCAAAGGAACTTTCGAAAATTCCATTCAAAGACCGTTCAGCGTTAGAGGCCTTGGCAGTCGAACAGTTGACGGATTTCGGTACTCATTCCGAACCTGTTCCACTTCGCAAGAGAACTACTGGCCTACCAAGCACATATATGGCCACCAAGAGCCTTCGAATTAGACCACGGCCACTAATTGCACATCTCCAACGAGTCACACGGACGCACATATCAAATGACCTTTCATCGCCTGATAATAAGGATGATGATTTTGAGCAAGATAGTATCGTATTTCTACAGCCTTTCAAACTGTTCGTGACGCACGAAGTCGCGATAAGACAGAGTTTGCGGGATCTAGAAGAAAAAGACTGCAACGTCTCTTCACAAGAAGAAGCACAACCACCACTACAATCTACTACCTATAATGACGAAGATCTACTCTTAGATCTTAAACTTCTTGTCAAATTCATGGACGAGGATATGCGTCCAACCTTCGATCTCAGGCGAAGTATCAAGGAAGGAATCGCAACCGAAATCGAATATCAAGACCTCTGGCATCTGTTTGGATATGGAGACATCGTTGTAGTTCAGTCAGATAGGTCGCATGCTTACCGAGTCTTAAATTTTACAGGCGGTCGCGAGCCTCTTATCGATCGGCTCGATCAAAAGGAAGAGACCAAACCAGTAACGGCAGGATTCATGATTGATTGTCTTTCTATTAAATTCGATGGACTCAACTATATACCGCAGCTTGACACATTTTCAATTCGTCCTTTTATTGGACGACAGCACATCAGATCGCTACCTGTTTACCCACTCAAGTTTGATGAAAACCCGGAAAATTTGAAACGTGTCATGACTGCGCAAGGAAGACGCTATTTGGATGTGACAATACCACCACAGTCACACAAGCATTTATTGGGAAGGACTTTGGACGAACCTTCTCATGAAATTGATGCCCAAGTAATCATTGATATGA
The DNA here is from genome assembly GCA_019843955.1 of Xylaria sp. 218_066. Taxonomy (NCBI): domain Eukaryota; kingdom Fungi; phylum Ascomycota; class Sordariomycetes; order Xylariales; family Xylariaceae; genus Xylaria; species Xylaria sp. 218_066. The sequence goes on along the minus strand of JADKYC010000112.1, from coordinate 102,443 downwards.
GCATGGCGTTAAGTAGCGTCCCAGAGTGGAGGCCAAGGGAGCGCAACTTAAACAGAGATCAGTTTACAAAGGCCGATCGTCGCGAGACGTTTATTCCAGCAATCTGTCACAATAAATACAACGAAGGCTGTTGCGGGGGTGATATCGCCTTCAAGGACCTCGATATGGACGATCAGAATGTCAATCAGTTTTTCCAAAAGAACCAGCACGTATTAAATAGTCGGACAGCCAAAGAGCTAGATGATGAGGATCTAATGTTACTCCCTTGTAGCATCCACGGCTTTGTCCTCCGGAATCGCCAGTGGATAACATTACGCGTTGCTGATTTATCAGAAGTGAGGTTTGAAAACTCCTTTGATGATCTCATGCTACCTGAGAGACATAAGTCTTCAATTCAAGCCTTAGTCAAGGTCCATGAAAATGCGGCGAGCAAACCGGAGAAGGGTTCCTCTATTGTCGGGAACAGTATTGATCTGGTCAAGGGTAAAGGAACAGGGTTGATTCTCTTGCTCCACGGTGAACCAGGTCAGTTGCTTACCCAGCTATTCCAATAACCGCTAATAACGGAAACAGGGGTTGGGAAAACCTCAACAGCTGAGTGCGTAGCAGACCACGCGAAAAGACCCCTATTCCCCATCACTTGTGGTGATATCGGTGAGACGGCGACAGAGGTAGAAAAGAATCTACATTACAACTTCCGCATGGCTCATAAATGGGGTTGCGTGCTTCTGCTCGACGAAGCGGATGTGTTCTTAGCAAAACGCAACAAAACAGATCTGAGACGAAATGCTGTGACAAGTGTCTTCCTACGCAGCCTGGAGTACTACGCTGGAATCTTGTTCCTGACTACGAATCGGGTTGGTAGCATAGACCCCGCTTTCAAATCACGTATTCATATCAGTCTGTTCTACCCCAAATTCGACCTTGAAGCCACACTCAGGCTGTACTCTACGTACATCAAGCGCACCCGGTCAGAGCAAGAGCGATTGCAATCCTCCAGTTTCAAGATCAAAGAGAAGGAGATTCTGAAATTCGCGAAGCGAAATTTTCGACAAGCCGAAAAGAAAGGCCTCGGGACATGGAATGGAAGGTATTCATCAACTACGAATGCTTATCGTTCCTATTACTGACGACCCTCTGATAGGCAAATACGTAACGCTTTCCAAGCTGCTATTGCTTTAGTCGAATACGAAAGCCAACAAGCCAAGGATGGAGGCCCACGTCCAACTCTCGGCGAGGCACAATTCAACGTCGTGGCAGAGAGCTCTAGAGAGTTCGATGAATATTTAGCATCAACTCTTGGAGCAGCCGATTCAGATATCGCACGTCGGGAAGAATGGAGATTTGATCGATTCGGGAACCCGGGCCCCAAACAACCAAAAGGCTCTCAGGGCCATGATCTCAGGAAACCTGGGTTCTACGGCAAAAAACACGATGAGACCGAGGACGAGGACGACGATGATGATGACGATGATGACACGAGCAGTGATAGCGGTGACAATGACAGTAACGACGATGGCGATAGCAATGACAACAGCATTGTACAACGACATGCCGACAAAAGCACTGGAGCAACGGGTAAAAATCACAACATGGATCGGGATGAAGCCGAGGAATATCAAGAATATCTTAGATGGAAGCGTGCTCAGAAGAGCGGCAGGCGGCACCGTTGACAAGGACCAAACCCGCCAGAGTTCATCGTGGATTTCCTTTTGTCTAACACGGGTCTCATTTTGTAGACTATCTCACCCCAGAAGTCTCCCTCTTTATTACTTCTGTGTCTATCAAGTCGTTCAAATACATGATAATCATACTTTCGAAATAATATGAGATGTAAACCTCAAGTCCTTGCTCAGCCGTGCTGTTCGATTTCGGTCAAAGTTGACAACTTATGTGACTACTTGGCTCTGATGACGATGAGCATGCATCATGCATGATCGTTCCGACTCACACATCCCGAAAGCTTCCAGCTTTTTTTTTTTTAAGGTGATACGAGCCGTGTTTTTAAACTTAAGGTACATAATGTACCAATGCCTGTTGAAGCTGCAACTACGCTTGTGTCATTCTCAGCCAGCCACTGTCGCCCCGTAGGGTAAACATGTGCAACCTATACCTTGTTAGGTTAAACTGATACTGTCGTGAAATGATCCACCTATTCTAATCTAGCTAGATAAATGAATGGAGGCCTACAAGGCTTGCTTTTTTCCTTAATGATGGCGTGAGTATGTCCAGAGCTACCTTCCGTGCCCTCGAGCACTCCACGGCGTGACTAAAAATGTAGTGTTGGAGGCAATATACGACCTCACTGATACGTCAGAGCAGTAGTACGGGTGATGGCCGTGCAGTACTACCAAGCGAGCCAAGTTTTCCGTTCTGTCCAGCGGATCTATCGTAGATCGGATCCAGAAAATGCTATTGTTTGGTTACCGAGAGCTCCTGTCCCCAATGCCTGCTTTGCACTGTAGACCTTGTCTCTCCTCGCCGCCCCTATGACATAAGTTCGACCTTGGTAGGCGTCAAGAGACCTATGAGCTAGAGCTATTACTATAAATATATCCCAAAGACCCGGGATTCCCCCCATTTCCTTTACCTACTATCAATCACCAGAAAGCAGTATCGGTTCAATACAAGTCAATATGGGTAGACTTCTACGAACTTCTCTCCTAGTATCCTTCGCCGTACGAGCCTTTCGATGACAATGTGAAGAACATGTTCCTGCTAACATTACTCTAGGCCACTTTAGCCTCGGCTGACACAGAGTGTATCGAGGCCGTCTCATGGGGTGACCCCCGTGTTGACCTCTTTGGTTGGGCTCCCGACCAGTCGATCTTGCACAAGTTCTACACCGGATATGACTGGCAACCCTACCAATTCGAGCGCATTCCATCCGAATCAACCGGTTGCCCGGCCGTATCCTCTTGGGACTACGGCCGTCTTGATCTTGTATGGGTCAACAGTTCTAACGGAGTTGTTCTACACAAGTACTTCGATGGTGGGAATTGGGGCCCGTCATGGCAGGATGCCATCGACCTCGGCGGCGACGGTGTTATCGGCTCAGTCGATACATACTCTTGGGGCAAAGGCCGCCTCGACATCATAGGAAACGCCCCCAACGGCACAATTTTGCATAAGGCGTGGACTGGCACTGATTACTACCCTACTGGCAAAGACTGGGAAGATCTAGGTGGAAACTTCTCTGGTTCGCCCAGCATTGGGTCTTGGGGCAAGGACCGTCTTGATGTGGCTGGTATCTCAGCACAGACAGGCTCAATATTGCACAGGTTCTGGGACGGTACAAAATGGAGTGATTGGGAAGACCTGGAAGGTGGGCCATTCATTGGCAAGCCCGCTATCTCGTCATGGGGCCCGGAGAGACTCGACTTATGGGCCCTGGATGAAAATGCCACGCTATACCACAAATTCTGGGATGGCTTCCAGTGGAACGGGTGGGAGAAGTTGGGCGGCAAGTTCTCACAGACTCCCCAGGTCGTTCACTGGTCCTCAGGGAAAATCGACATCGTAGGTAAGAATGTCGAAAACGACAGGTATTACCTCAAGAGCTATGATGGAACCAAATGGAATCCATCTGTTAAGGACTACTACGACCTTTCTGGCCCCTACGACTCGGAGCCACGCCTACTCACCAAAGCCAACGGACGGAGTGAGTGGAATCCCTAAGAGGGCTTGCCTGAATTTTGCTAATGTAGTTCAGACTTTCTCTACCTCTTTGGAGTTGACACGGACAGTATTCTGAGAATGCAGATTTGGAGCGGATTCGAGTGGCAGCCCAGTGATAAGGATACCTGGCCACTTGGGAACGTGTCAAATCCGTACCCGGATCAGAAAACCAATGATTTCGTTTCCAAAGACCAGCATGTTTTCCTCGGTGCTGAGCTTTAGGATTGATCAAAGTCTTGGCTAAGACATGGCTGTCGAGCCGGCGCATCCACGACGTCCCATCATGTAGTGAACAAATCACAATACGTAGCTCAATTCAATGCCGCGACTTGATCTTGTGACGTACAGCTCCTGGAACTCAGTATACCGTAGCCGCTGACACTGTTTATTTTGCCCTGCATTAGTGGGCGATCTAGTAGGCCGCTTGCCGAACCTATTGAATTTCGGGTCAGACAACAGCTAAAACGAACGGGTAGGAACCGAACTAGCAATAAACTACTCCGTACAGTCGTTGCTTTTGCTCGTTCCCTCGCTGATTGGTCCTCATTTTGGAACTGACATTCTCCCTTGCTTTGACGATGACAAAACGACGAATGAGAGCGGGGTGTTCGCCACCGAGAATCAATACTTTAACATCAGAGGTGTCACAGCATGCCTCTCAAGTGCCGGATCTATCCCAGGACCACTCTGCTGGGGGTGCGTCAAAGCCGGTATGCCGGTAACACGGGGGCACACCGGTTTTCGTCAATGACGCTGTACATACTGTACATGCAGAGATATGTAGTTGAAGGCTAGTTACAGCAGTCTTGTCACTCATGTTTACTTTTTCTCGCTCAGCTTTCTGTTTTACTACACGTATCTAAGACATTTTGAGACCGGCTTACAACCGATTCGGATCCATATTTCGGGCAAACTACATGCTAGAACACAGACATCTATCTACTCGGTGTTGTGAAGGGTGTTTTCACGAAACAATTTATTCAATCCCTCATGCCAGCAAACAGAATCCCGCTCAACCCTGCATACGCGGCAAGCACCTAACCGCACTTGACTCGAAGTTCCCTAAGCGCTCATTGCAAGCCCAATCCCCACCTATGAGCGCCACTTATCCGATGTCGTGACCCGTGTAGTGATGCGGGAAACACTCATGAGGCGCCCGAAAGCAAGTGATACCGGAGATTGTCGGCCGATGCTTTACTACGATATTGATAACTTGCATCAACGGTGCGAGGGCAGATTTCAGTGCGTGGGTGGCTTATAGCAGCGAGTTAATCGCCCGCACCGCCGACCGAAAAATGAGATTGACTGTAAGTATCCGTTGAGGTCTCTGATTCAATAAGTCACCACAGCGAATCTCGTGCGTTATACCGCTGTGTCACTGCTGTGCGATACCAGTCTCCGCTCTTGTAATCCCGGTTACACTACCAAATTGCTAGTCCATGCATGTGCAAAGTGTCGGTCAATCTATTCTGAATCGTCGGCTGATGTGATAAGAAAATATCCCAGTGCACAGTAGCCATATTTGTAGGGGTGTCTCAAGTGGTTTGGCAAGGGAATCACTTGTATCAGCTGCACCCTTGCCGCGAGGCAGCGTTGGCATGTCACATAACATAGCAATTTCATCGCTCCACAGGCTAATACAGTGAAAATAATGCAATCGGACACTAGAGCAAAAAGATTGCCGACGGACCATGCTATGCATAATATAGACAATAGAATGAATAACGAAATATATACACGAAATAAGCCGACAGCGACAAGATCCTATTACAGGCACTGATGGTAGTAATCATTCAGAGAGCTGCAAGTGCTTCCAGAAGCGCAAGCCGTGCACCCTGACCAGCCAATGCCTCCACATTGTCTAAATATCCAGGACTCGAGTCAGTGGCTTGCGACGAAATGATAGAACGAGTATCTAAAGATACGGACTACTCACGCGTATTTTGGAGATGTGCAGCTCGAGGTGGTCGTTGTGGCGGGCGCTGATGTCGTGGTTGTCGAAGATCCTTTCGTAGTAGACGTCGACAGAGTCGTCTTAGTCGTGCTTGTACCAGTTTTTGTCGTACTACTTGGTGAACCTCCGCCTGAGGAGCCTGAAAACAAATTGGTAATCTATTATGCATGTGTGAGGTATCAAGCTAGCTTACCACCAGATCCAGCTACGGAAGTCGTCAAACTACCACTTTCGATGTAAACGCCAGAGAAGTATAGGTCCTCGTTCGTGTCAGGATAGCCGTCACGCGGCAATTCCAGCACACCCAAATGCCAATCGGCGCCGTTGCTGGAGGCGGATACGGAAACAGCGCTCACGGTGAGCTTTAGGTCGTCGGATCCAGTAGAGTGCCAGAAGGCGACTGTGTTGGCGCTGAAGTCAATCTCGTAGGCCACATTGTGCCACACGCCAGCAGTAAACTCGGTTTGCCATTGCGTCTGGCCACTCGTCATCCATCGAAGGTTGGGGTCGGACGTGCCGCTGGCGCCGCTCAACCAACCGATTTTCATCTCCGTGAAATGGCTCTCGAAGAAGTTGACCTGGTGCTCACGGGTTGTGGCGGGTGCGTTGGTATCGGTTCGCTTCATGCTGAAATGATACCACACCTTACCTGAGTTGATGGGGGCGGTGGTCTGTGGGATAAGCTCTGTGCGTCGCATCGTCTGGCCATTCCAGTATGCTGTCGAGTCCAGAGTAATCTTGACACCTTGCTTTGAACCAGTGTCGGCGGGGTTCTTGTAGTCGGACGAGAGGTTCACGTAGTCAGTGACCTCGCCGGATCCGTGGATATAGTACTGATACGGACCGACTTGATTCGCCCAGGACCATTTGTTCAAGTCGGTGGCCGAGGACAGGTCATTGAAGCGGCCATCCCAAAGCACCGTTCCGCAGGCGGCGAGTTGGCTGCTAGCCAACGCAAGGAGCCACGAATACTTCATCTTGAATCTGTGACAACAGATACTCTGACTAAGGCCGCTGTGAGGACGTGAAACTACAATGCGATGACCAAACTCGAAGACAACATTCTGGCTGCGTCATGCTTTTGGCGGGGACGCCGCCGCTAAATATATGGAGGGCTCCGGGCCCGATTGAATGGAGCAAGCGAAGTGTCGTGGCAGCGATTGGGAAAGGAGGTGGACGCAATGTTCCGTGCTCCGTGTCCAGATTAGAGGTTTCAGAGCCTCGCGGTTCCTTGCCATAACATATATCTCTGGCGTCCCCACTGCAGTCCCGGAATGCTGACGCTACGCGTGGAAGCCCAAAAATCGCACCAATAGAGCCATAGCCATTTGGACCACTACGGCAAGACGGGATTTGCACCCGGTGCCAACGAACTCCGGGATAAACAAAGAACGGAGGCCAGATGGTAGAGCCTCGTGAGCTGCCTTCACTCCCGTTTTTCCCGTAGTGTTCGTGGTCTGATACGATGTAAAGGAAAGAGTGAAGTGAGTCCAGGACGATGAAAATTGTTCACTCATCAAGCTACCCAATAACCGTCAATCTTGGCACCCCGCAGTATAATGCATGCCGCGATCACAGAGTACGCACCGAGATATCATAGCAAATGTGGTGGGTGGGTTGTCTATACCTGGGGGAAAAAAAAAAGAACAAAAAAAAAAAAAAGAAGGTTTGTTGAGTGAAAGATCGACTCGCGCACGCCGTCTTGAGCTGACACCATACTATAGCTCTTTGTTAGCCATGGGACAATCTTTATGGTGCCAAGTTCTCGTTATTTAAAGGGTCGCACTCAAGGGCGCGTATACTCATATCTAACTTCCTCTTGCTTGCTCCAAGTTCAGTCGATTTGTAGTGTTGACTGAGGCCGACCATTTACGGAACTAATCTAGGCATCGATGAAAGTCGTCCGGGTTGGCGTCACGCGCGGCGTAAGGGAAACTCACGCTTCGATTCGAATGACACTACTAGATATATCAACAGCCCTCGTTCTCAATCAATTTCAAGTTTCAGGCTTCAGGCTGGCATCTGTCATGTAAACGCGCCGGAGTCAATCTCATGTTGTATTGAAGGCATCAAAAGTGACAAAGTGAAATGGCCTCTTTAGCCGAATACTTCACTTGTTATTGATTCGCATACCCGTAATTCACCTAAGCCACCTAATTCAACTGCCCGGCAACTTTGGCAGCTTGAAGGTCCAAGCTCAGGTTCTTTGAGCCAACACTGGAAGTTACCCCACGATGACGTATAGACTGCGTTTGTGTGCATACGTCTGTTGTGTACCTAGGTAGGTACCCTACCCTCTTAGAAAATTACCTAAGAAACCATGTGCAAACAGAAGGTCTGAGTATGTACCTCTATTAGTACAAGCTAGAGAAAGAGCTCCTTCAGCTTTCATGCAACAACTCATCCTCCACTCCTATCTCTCATACTCTCGCCCCATCAGACAGCCACTCACTGTCGTCACTCAGACACTATCCAATCGAGAGAGAACACCATCTCAACAAGAAGAAGCTAACACCCATCATGTCGATCCCAACTTCAACCTCCGTCCTTGAGTCCGCCGTCATCAAGGCTCCCTTGAGCCATGTGTGGCATCATATCAAGCGTAGGTCAAATTACCCACCCAGCATATTCCACTGTATACAATCTATACCAAATGGGTCTAACTGTCGTGAATCGTCTCTAGTCCAGAACTTCAGCAACTTCTGGTCCGCCCTCAAGTCGAGCGAGTTCGTCAAGGGCGCTAGTGTTGAGGCTGATGTCGTCCACTGGACCTTCAACGACGGCACCGAGCTTGACGTGAAGCAGGAGGAGCACAGCGTATGCTTCCTTCCCCTCACATCTAATACATCCCCGGACACTCGAATAGTTAACCAAATTCCAGACCATCAATCATTATATCACCTACAGCATCATCACGGCCAAGCCCGAACTCTCCTACACCTCAGTTCTCTCCACCATCCGCTGCTATTCCGTTACTTCGGGTGAGCTTGAGGGTTCCACCTACATCGAGTGGTCTGGTCATTTCTCTAGCGATGCTGATGCTGGTATGTTACTCTCGTGCAACTGTTCCTCAGACTACGGCCACCGTGAGACCTCCATTTTACTAACGTGAAAGAAGGAGTCATTGAGGACGCCAAGTTCAAGCGTCGTGACGCGCTGGCCGACCTAGCCAAGGTTGCGACCAAGAAGTGAAGAGCGAAAAATGATGAATGTGATGGTTTCCGATTTTGGGCTGGGGTAATGAGAGACGTACTGAAAACATCAAATCGCCCCAAAAATGCCGTCGGGCGTTTCTGTGTCATATTAGTACGTGAGTTTTACACCTCAAGTTAGCTCTCGGGCTCGATTGAGCAACTGTTAACGACCAATGTCCTTTCGTAATTGATACAATGTTCGTAACTTCAAATACCCAAATGCATTCTTGGTGGCTGGACCCCACGATGATGATTGTCACGGCTCCAACTATATAAGTGGCTGCAGACGTGGCTGCAGACGGTCAAGTCTCCGACTTGGTAACGTTCTATCTTTTGATATTGTGATGGTATATAGCTGCAGTTCTGTTCCGTGACAATGATGATGCTTTCAACGAATGAGCGAGGGGTTCGTGCTACATCGCAACAACTAAAGGAACCTAAATTCAATTTACTTGCAGGAGTTACTCGAAGTATCAGATATCATGGTTACAGACTCATAAGTCGTAAGAAATACTGTCTAACCGGTCTCAGAGATGTCAACTAACATCGCTTCCTCCTATTTCAATCGGAAGATTGCGCCTTTCGACGCAAACTCATCCAAAAGAACAATTCAATATGCTTCCCGGTTTACTTCTTTCCTCCATAGCCAACTGGTTGAATAGAGCCTATCTACAATCATCGGATCTCTTAGCGTTGTCAAGACTTGGTTCGATCGACTGCGCAGTTGGCTAGTACCATGAAGTTGCTCGGGGTGTGGGTTAACCACGCATCAACCAACACTCGAAGCACTTGTACTCGATGTGGTCCATAGTTCTACCATCCCATCTGCGATATGCCAATGGTCTACCGTGCACAATTCCTTCGATGCCCAGCTGTTTTTCCGCGCCCTCATAGTAGCATTTGGTTGGCGATGACTCTTCGAGGGGTGGTTCTATGCCTAATGAATGTTCCGGTGGGTTAGTAGGACTTTCGCTTGTGATAAAAGTTAACGATGGTGGTTGGTTATCTTACCCGGGATACGTATTATCTCCGTCGGGTCCAAGCCTGCGGCCTCTTCCGCCGTAAGAATGCTGTCGTGGTACTTGTATACGTAGGCCTTGCGATCTTTGCCCGAATTGTCCAGAGATTCCTGATCCTCCTTGGCAGTGCCATCGGCTGCAGTCTGAGTGTTGTTCTTTTCCGAGTCGGGAAGCGAACCCGGGCTGTCTTTGGCAGCGTCACGGGGGGAACTCATCGTATTGTATGAACTGTGATAGAAGATGAAGTACAGAAGAGTATATAAAGTTTGTGCAGATCGCAAGCTATGAGAGAGGTGGCGATGGTATATATAATTTATGGAGGATGCGAATCGCGTATTAGTATAACACATAGTTTTCCAACACAGGGATCTAAATACAAACTGAACGCGGCAATCCTGAAGGAGCATCAACTAGAAATTCTCCGATCCCTTACGTGCACCATCAGCCAAGAAGCAAGGTGAAAATGAGGGTATAACCAGGGTCATGCGTGTTTTGATGCCGACGGTTACGTGCATCCACATCCAATCGGGGAATAAATTGTTTTGCGTACAGATGCGAACACAAATTTCGGGATAGCGCCACCGAGAGGCACTGTCGTACGCTTTATCAAGGGATGATGCATCGAACTTACAGATTTCTCATCATAAATCTACAGAAGCAAGGGGGCACTGACGTGTCCACACCTGGCGATCCGGAACTTGTAGGCTTCTGTTGCCTTGCCTGGATGCTGTGCTAGTTCTGGCGCGGCTGCGGCAAATTATGGATACTGGCTATCACTGTTTGTGCTATATGACATGCATATTTAGATTTGTTCACGAGGGAAATCGGGCGAAGGCAGTTACCATTGGCTCAAAGTTGTTGTAAACTCGGCGACACAATCCCAAGCCTCACACAAGAAGCAGCAAGACTCAACGCCGATTTACTGCCGATAAGCGCCGTTGTGATCTGCCCTTTCAAACCTTGAGCTTGCCTCGTTACACAATCGATATCCTTCCAAACGATTCTATTTATTGTTCATAAACTTTGATCTGTTGTTCTCATCATGGTGTGTCCAAATTCCAAAAACCTCTCACAACTTCCACTATTGGATTATATGCGTGACGAAACTTATAAGCTGTCTGATATTGATCTCGCCTCTACAACTAATAAAAACTCAGCATGATTATATCTTGTTTTTCTCCCTTCTCTCCCTTGAGAATATGTAGTGTGAGATTCTCACCATCAGTTAGCCAGTTTCGAGAGGCAGTAATCATGGCAAACCTCTAACAAGATCAACAAGCCGGCCGGGCACTCAATAGAGTTCAGGCTATAGAATTAATAGCTGTCACTCAATTATAATTGCGAGACAAACTGAGAAAGTGCGGGTAGCAAGGATGTGCGAAGTTGTGAACACGTTTGTTTCGCAAGAACAAACCAGTATATGCATGCGAGCATGGTACCTAAACAAACCTTGTCCAATCCGATGTCTCACGACGCCAAAAGGATCAACAGTATCAGTGTGCTACCAATTGTTATCATGTGCTACAAATATGATAAGAAATTTCAAGACCAAGCGTAGGTAATAAATATGTACGTAGGTAGCTAGGCGTACACAGTGTACCCTCAGTGTAAGAACAGTGACGAGAAGCGCCAAGTAGAACGGAAAAGATGGGTACCGCCCAGAATAGAAAACCCCATATTTCCCCACCCGAATTAGGGTTTCTAGCTTGAGCACCGATCAATTAAGCGCGGAAATCACCCGGACGACGAGAGCTATGTTACAGTGCAGGTAAACATTCATCACTTACCAAGGTTCGCTTCCTGTACAATCATGGCGATACATAGTAATTGAGGTTTGATATTAACGCCATCTACATTCCCGACCGCGCCATCATAGTCGCACGCCGTCACACGCAATCAATCGCCCCGACGGATTCCCGAGCCAAGTTGATCTTGGGCCCAAGTTAATGAAATTTACGCCTCCGCAACTAAGACAGATATACCTATCCCAAAGCGTTGCTAGATCGGACAACGAGAACGACAATATCGCTTCCCGCGTCCATTCTCAACCAGTATACCACTGTAGAATCGCTATCTTTATCGTGCTAGTCTTGCGGTATCGACAGGCAGAATGCCTTCTGCCACAGAGGGCCCGACAGTAACACTGTCGTGTACGCAGCCTTCCGTTTCCCCTTGCTTGCTTCTGCCAATACTAATTTGTCCTCCTCGTTGCACAGTCGCCAACAACTTCTGGGGCAAAGATGACGCCGGAGTCGGGCCATTGCTCGACCGCATGGCATCGGCCAAGCAGACGAACGATGAACTCAGATCTTTCTATAGCGGTGAGTGTTCATCTATCCATCCGTTTGTCTGTTAGTCACATGTACTGCTGCTGACTCGGACTTGCTGCCAGCGCGCGCTTCCATCGAAGATGACTACGCCCGCAAACTCATGTCCCTTTCTAAGAAAGCCCTAGGCTCACATGAGATGGGATCATTAAAAACGTCGCTCGATACCGTCCGGGGGGAGGTTGAGTCCATGGCGAAACAGCATGCCAACACCGCCGCGCAAATGAAGTCGGAACTCGAAGAACCGCTGGCCGCCTTTGCCGGTGGTATGAAGGAACGTCGCAAAATCATACAGAACACGGTAGAGAAGCTACTCAAGGTTAAGATACAACAGACAAATACTGTCAACAAGGTGCGCATGCCACTTGGGGGACTGCCCCTATCGGGCGGAATACTGATGAGAGAACTCTATAGACACGCGACCGATACGAGCAGGATTGTCTCAGGATAAAGGGCTACTTAGCCCAGGGACACATGGTCATGGGCCAGGAAGAGCGTAAGAACAAGGCCAAGTTGGAGAAGACCCAGATTAGTCTCGCTAGCTCGAATGCCGAGTACGAGGCCGCAGTGAAGGCTTTGGAGGACACGACGGCTCGCTGGAACCGCGAGTGGAAAGCTGCTGCCGATAAGTTCCAGGACCTCGAGGAGGAGCGGCTGGACTTCTCGAAGAGCAGTCTGTGGACCTTTGCCAATCTTGCGTCTACCGTCTGCGTTAGCGACGACACATCTTGTGAGAAGATCCGCCTTTCGCTCGAGAAGATGGACGTCGAGAACGACATTGTTCATTTCATCAGTGAAAAGGGCACGGGTCAGGAGATCCCCGACCCGCCGAAGTACATCAATTTCTGCCGGGGCGATGTGGATGATCATAGGTCAGACGTGTCTGAGGAAGACAACTACTCCGTTGCGCAGTTCCCGCGCAGTATCAACCCAGCCTTCCGGACATCGTCGCCGCAGCCGTCGACCTACGAATCTCACCACGACCCCAACTCCGCCCTGGCACGGGATTTGGGGCACTACGAGCAAGCGTCACCGTTGCACCCAGAGCATAATATTAATATCCCCTCACCAAGTAGCCATTCTCCCTCAGGACCACCCCCTCAAAACATCCAGCCTCAGGCTATGCCTCTGCAAAACGGCCATCCTACAGCTCTGTCTCATCACAGTACCCGTCATACGGGCATGCCTCGTCAAAATAGTTATCCTCATGCCGCTCCCGCACAAGCCAGCCATCCTCCCCCTATGACGCATCAGAATACCTATCCCTCTGCTATGCCACATCAGAACAATCATGCCCCGTTTATGAAACATCAAAACAACAGTTCCTCTTCTATGGCGCACCAGAACGACTACCAGAACGAGTATCCTTCTCCTATAACGCATCAGAACAGCAATCTCCCGGCTGTGACACATCAGAATAACTATCCTTCTTCCATAACACACCAGAGCAACAGTCCGTCTTCCATAACACATCAAAATAAGTATTCCTCTACTATATCACATCAGAACAACCACCCTTCCGCGATGGTTCCTCAGGACCCATATCCTGCACCTCCCTCACAGCAATACGATGCTTCTCAGTTCTCAGCGGTGCCCCACGATCCATACCCCATGGATGGCATGACGATGCTCTGCCGGACGGATGGCGCAAATTCGGTGGTCAGCCACAGGCCATCGTCGCGATACGGTGGTATGAAACCTCCGGCTACTACATCTAGTGTGTCATCACGGATTGAAGCTCTAAATATGACCAAGAATGACGATGCGCCTGCACGTTACGAAGTTATGAACTTGGTGACAAAATCAAACCGTTCGTCCCGGTTTGATATGATGAAGCCGTCCGCCGCGGCCTCAATTATACCGCAGCGCATCGAAGGATTGAATACAGCCACGAGCTCTAATGTGACAGCGCCTCACGACGGCGTGAACTCGGCCACTAGCTCAAATATCTCTGCGCCAGACGACAATAGCGAATATTCGAACCCGACGTCGTTCTCTAGTCAAGAACCTCCTAGTGGAAAGGTATCTCCAATCAAGCCAGAGCCTGCTGTTGCGGAATCCGTTGTTTCAGAGTCTGTTGCTGCGGACCGCGTTATTCCAGAGCCCGTCGTTGCAAACCCCGTCGTCGCGGAGCCTGTTGTGAAGCCTGTCGCTGCCGAGCCAGAGAAGCGTATGGTGAAGAAGAAGAGCGGCTTCTTCCAAAACCATAGCCCCTTCCGTAGGAAGAGTACCAAAGACATGTCCAAGGATGTCCGGGTATCCAATAGGAATACGTGGGGCCCGGTGACATCGGCGAGTACGTCTACGCCTGCTGTGTCGCCTCCGGCTGCGTCGACGTCTGTTGCATCTACGCCGACTGTATCTACACCGATTACATCCGCGCCCCGGCGCCCCTATGTATATCAACCAGAGCCGAAGAAGAAGGTCGCAGACAAGGCCGTAAGCCCTGACCCGATTGATGCGAACGCGACCTTGGCATTGAATGTCGGCCAGAACGTCTTCCCAGTTGCTAACACGGACAAACGCCACCAGTCCATCGACCAAGGGGTACAGCCTCCCGAAGAGCAGGATCCGATTGCACTTGCACTGGCTGAGTTAAAGGGGGCCACGGACAATAAGCAGTCAATGAATCGGGTTTCCGCCGACCGCTACCATGGTATTTCCACACCGGTGCCTGACCGAACACATGAGCGAACGCAAAGCCAACCACAGGAACCACCCAGGGAGCGACCTGTAGAACGACCCGTGGAGCGACCTGTCGAAAGACCCGTTGAGAGGCCTGTTCAGAGACCGGTAGAGAGACCGGCAGAGAAACCTGTGGAGCGAACCAAGGAGCGCACGCCACTCTTTACCCGCCCGGTACCAGCGCCTAGAGCCGGCAGCGAAGCAGTTGCAGGATCGAGAGGCACACCTCCGCCCTCGTACGACACCCCTGTGCAGAGACTTGGCGTGCCCCCGCCGGCCGTCACCTCCAAGGCCATGCAGGAGGCGTCTAGGAAGTACACAGGACAAACGAGACAGATGCTAACTTCGAGTCGACCTCCGTCCGTCTATAACAGTAGTACTCCGTCTCGTCCGGCTACGAGACAGGCCGATGTGCCCCGGGCCGCTTCGCCAGCAGCACCCCGGAGCGTCTCCCCTCGGCCCGGAACGCGCGCGGAAACACGACCGGAGACACGACAAGAAACCCGACAAGACACACGACCCGTGACACGCCAGGACACACGGCCAGCGACACGACAAGAACCAAGACCGGCGACACGACAAGAGACACGACCAGAGACACGACAAGGGCAGCGCTCCGCGTCGCCCAACCCACCGTACGCAGGCAGCCAACACCGAAGCTCGCCACAGCCGAACTCGACGCCGCGCCGTGGCTCCGAGCAAGGGTACTTCCAGCCGAGCTCTCCAGCAGCGGCGGGGGGCATCAATTCCAGGACGGCGTCGCCGTCGCCGTACCGCGCCGCCGACTATGAGCGCCCCGTTAGTAGAAGTAGCGCCATGGCGGTGCAACTTGCGCCTATCGGCGGCGGCGATGGGGGATCCGTGTACGGGTCCGTCCGTAGCAGAGGAAGCCGTCCCGGCACGAGCTCCAGTTATCGCCCCGGGAGCGTCTACGGCGATCGCGATGATGCCAGAATGCGAGGAATGGGCGTCGCTGATCCGTCGAGGCAGTATACTCCCGAGGGTCGTGCTATTTTGCATTATGGTAAGTTGTGAAACCTCTTATTACATCAACTGATAGGAGATCGTCAATCAAGTAAGCTAACTTTTGCACAGCACGCGCACTGTACATGTACCAGGCCGCGATCCCGGAAGAGCTGGGATTCGCAAAGGGCGATATCTTGGCTGTTCTGAGGCATCAGGACGATGGCTGGTGGGAGGCGGAAATCCACGCTGGTAATGGGGCCGGACAAGGCGGCCTTGTGCCCAGTAACTACTTACAGCCTTGCTAAATGACCCTGTCTCTCTGGGAGAGAGATTCGTTGGCTAAGGACCTGGCATTGACACTTTTCTTTGATTTTTTTCCTTTTTTGGTGTTTGAAGATTCAGAGACGAGGAACGCACGCATTGCTACTATCTGCATTTGAAGTCTAGTTGCATATATGACGAAGATGAGGAGATGAGAAGAGATGTCTTTTTGTGGCTATTTCTTGCGAGATTATGAGATGATCTCGATGTATAGGCAATGAACAAACGAGCGAAGATGAAAGTCTTTGACAGCCTGTTGGTCTGCATTTTAACGATGATCAGAGTGAGGGAGGGGAAAGATACGTTGGTTGGAGTTTACCAATACATTGGTGCCATAAAACTGCTCAGTACATAAAAATATACCTGCACACTTTTAATGACCCAGATACCTTTGTTATATGTGAGAATTCAAGATATAGATAAGTACTCACCTCATTTTCTAACCGGCCAGTGGTAACTGAGAAGGCCTTTTCAGTTAGGAGGGGCAGCATGTAACGTACATTAGCGTAGCAGCTGCCATGCCTGACAGCCGACCGACCACATGCCAACCCACGTCAACAACAAGAATTCCAACGACAGCTCAATACCTACCCAAGGACGAAAGCTAGCCGTTCCATCATCTCCCCAACAATAGTTTCCAACTTCGGTCTCATTTTCATATCATTCACTGTCGACTGAGGTGTCCGGTGTTGTTGCAGCGCCGAATGGCGCATCATCGACGGGCAACATGGTAAACATGGTATGCAGGGATCCATTCATTCACGCATTCGTCACGGTGTGATTGACATATCGCCTCAGGACTACGTAAAGGCACCCTACCGTGTCGCGACATCCCCGACGGCGAAGAGGACGTATATAGGGACCGTGCTGTTCGTCGTTGCTTCGATAGTCTTGCTCGGGATCGCCGCGCTCGCGTACCCCGTCTTTTACTATAACTATGTCCCTAAGAAACTCGTTACTGTTCCGATACATCTGCAGTATTAGTGAGTAGCTCACCATTCCTTATTCTTTCTATCTACATGTTCATATACATATGCACATTGAATGTCGTAAACACATCCAATCCTGATTGAATATGCCCGTATGCCCAAAAGCTAACAACACCCAGCGCGGGCCCCAATCCCTACGGCATCCTAACCCTCTCCCCAGACCTGATGCAAGAGCAAGCCTACGACGTAAGCGTTTCCCTGGTCCTCCCACGCTCGCCGGCGAACCTCGACCGCGGCAACTTCATGGTCGCGCTGTACGCGCTCAAGTCAGCGCCCACCAACCCCGCGCTGCTCTCCATCTCGAACCCCGGACTTGGAGACCCCTATCAGCATATAACGGCGGATAATGTTCTGTTCGCCTCCAGACGGCCTGTATTAGTCCCCTACGCTGACCCCCTCGTCACCATGGCGTCCAGAGTCTTGTTTTTGATGTATTATTTGCTCTGGCCCCAAGCCGCGGAGACGCTCACGATAAATGTCCCCATGGGAGAACTGATCGAGTTCAAGCGTGGCGCGCTACCCCTCTCGGTCCTGGTTGATGTCCAGGCGGGCCAGGATCTGAGGGTGTATGAGAGCTGTGTTACGCTTGTTGCGAGATTGTCCGGCATGCGGTGGTTCATGTATAATCATCGCATCCTCGCGTTTGTCGCTTGCACGGCTGCGTTTTGGATTGCGGAGATGCTGGCTACGGGAGTCGCGTGGGTTGTCTTGCGACGGTGGTTTTCCGGTGAGAGAAAGGAGATCAAGAGTGAGGAGATTGCCCCGCGGGGTGGGGGGATGTATGAGAGGATGGGACGCGGGGATACGGATGATGATGATGATGATGATGGTGATGATGAGAAACCCCCTAAGCTGAAAGCGGAGGATGAGGAGGATGGCGACGTTAAGGTTAAAGATGAGTCACCTGAGCCCGAGTCGGAGCCAGAGTTCGTGAGTCGTCGGTATCGACATGTTGGTGATGCAGATGACGAAGGGGGCTCCGAGGAGGATACCGGTGTCGGGGCAAGTTTCCACGGTAGCGAAGAGGGGCAGGTAAGGAGACGGTTGTCGAGGGCCGGGAGTGCATGATGTGCCTTGTGAGGTTTGTAGCGGTGGTAACGGTGTATGGCAAATAAGGAATGGAATGGAACGGAATATGAGATACCCCTTTCACATAGGACGGTGTTGGAAAATGGGAAAATGATGAACCCTCTTTCATGACTGGGGGTTGACCAGAAGAACTACGTGTGACCTCAGCCACCTAATTGGTCTAGTAATAATCTATCTGTATGAGTAGTGGGAATGCAATGATCGATATTTCTTCTGGTAACCTTGGTCTTTTAAATCCCAACGAATCTAACGATTGCTTCATTCTCAGTTCTATCTCAGTCGACAGACATGGCTTGAGGAAACCAACAAAACTCTACACCCAAGGGCTGGAATTGAATCGACGATGATACCTAGC
Organism: Xylaria sp. 218_066; assembly: GCA_019843955.1. Lineage (NCBI taxonomy): Eukaryota > Fungi > Ascomycota > Sordariomycetes > Xylariales > Xylariaceae > Xylaria > Xylaria sp. 218_066. The sequence goes on along the minus strand of JADKYC010000112.1, from coordinate 83,866 downwards.
AGATGAATTCAGGACCCTATCTCTTAGTCTAGAGAATAAATACATTGTTGAGTAACTCTATGTCACGAATGAGTATGTGATCCACGGGCTCGGGTTCAACGAATTAATTCCAGAGTCCAGTATGGATATTGTGCGTAAAGTTAAGACTAGGTAGACTGTATTTATCACTGACCCTTAACCCGGTGAACGTGCATTCGCTAGGCTTGGCTAGAGCAGGGGCTGGCTGCTTTACCAGCTTACACTAATTTTTTGTGTTTCACGTCTTCACCCGGCAAACATGTTTCGGCCTCATTCAGTTGGGACCCTCCCAATCCGGCGCTAGCCAATCCGAGGCGGGGCCTTGGCAAAGCTTCCCCGCCATTTCGTTTTGGCAACGGGCGGGACGGGAGGATGTACTGTATTTATGTATGTAGGTACTGTACCTTGGTGCATACAGGTAAGTAAGTTTAGCGCTACACATGTCTACTACGGAGTACCTAGGGATAGGTACGTTTGATAATCTGTGTAGCTGTCTCGAGTATATCCCTTTTTTATTTATTTTTTCGTCTTTTCGCGTTTGTCGGTAACACATGCATGTGCAATCCTTTTTGACTAGGGTCCTCTTAACTTGTTTTATCTCGCGTGCATTGCCCATACCTGTACACTATACCTATTACGCCTAATCTGGGCCTATGGACACTGCCAACACCATCAGCTAGAGCTTAGCGCCTCAACTGCCAGCACAATAAGTGGAAGCCCCTAGCAAGCAACCCAGCGCTAGATCAACAGCGCCGCAGCGCCGTACCTACCTATACTTCACAGCAGCTACTTACCTAGCTAGCTACAGCGACCTACACAGTCTAGACAGGAAAAAGCCGGCGTTTACACCCTGTTCAGCCCAGCCAACGCAGCAAACCCCCACCGCTCTTGTGAATTTCCCACGTCGATCAGCCAAAACCCTCGACGACTGCTCAACAAACACCGTCGACATTACCGATCACCGCCAGATGGTATGGTATAGGGACACGGCACACACCAACTGACGCCTTGCTCGCGACACTCCCTCGACCTCGAGTCCCAGCCCCGGTCTCAGCTCGAGTCTTAGACAGCACCAAGCTACTAGTTACTCACTCAGCTGCCCGAGCTCTCTCTATATTACGACCCTGTGGTGTATCGAGAGGTATCCTCCTGTTCTCGGCTGCTGCCGCTCTGTTTACTGCTGAATGCTGAATGCTGGATGCCGAGTGCTGAATTCGACACTTCTCGACATCGAGAAACCTTGCAACATTGCTCTTGTTACGGCTACTGCTACTGCTATTGTTGTTGCGCCCTTGCGTGCTCCCGCTTCATTGTCTCGCCAACCAAATCGAATCGATCCCGGCTGTTCAATTCGATTCATCACCGCTCCAAAGCTCCACCCTGGTAGTCTAGACATTCTCGATTGTCCCAGGAACACCGCATTGATTGCACACAGAGCTCTCTCGCCAGCTACTTTGCCAGCTCGTAGTCTGTAATCTGCAGTCGCCAGCCCGTCACTGTCAATCTCGTTGCTTTCGACTCAGCAAGACCGACTTGGGTACTTTGGTGCCGCTTCTAGACTGGACCTTTTGCAACCAACGCTACCAGCCGTCTCGCTACGTCGTCCTGCTCCTCGTCTTTCTCGTTATCGTTGCCTCCACCCGCGCCCGCAATCAGCACGATGCCCTGCTTCAAGGGCATCGCCGTTAGTATCCATGCCAACTCGGCCCCTATAGCCGAGTATGGCATGCAGAAGCAGTCCCGTCTTTCGCGCATCAGCACCTACATACCTGTGCCACAACCCCAGTTGAACCCCGACACCTCCAAACATGAGCCAGCCAAGTTTGCTATATCTATTACGCTACTCACTCCCGGCCACCCAATCCCCTATACTACCCCGAAGGCGACCCCCGACAATCCGCATCCCAAGCCTCTCTACGCCGGCCCTCTACCGTCTACGAGCTCCGACCCCTCCAAGCACGCCAACACCGTGACACCTTATATACCCATGACCCATTCCGAGAATGAGACCATTGCTGCCTACATCTACTTTGATGGGCGAGCAAAGGAGGAGGTGGCCACGCTGCTGCGCCCCGGTGAGGAGACCTGGGTTAACTCCCGCTGGGTACAGGTCCCGGAGAGCGAGGGTGGCGGTCTTGCCGAGAGGGAGTTTTTGTTCCGTGAAGTCGGCCTGGAAAGATGGCTCAACGGTCTGGATTTACAGGGCCATGACGCCGCTGAAAAGGTAGAGAAGCGAAGACAAAAGTTCGAGCGTCGCCATCGCCGCCAGAAAACCGGCCAGACTGGCGACGACACCGATCTCGAGAAGACTCACCGCACGCGGGACACGCTGACCTATCGCTCGGACGATCAGGCCCCTCTGGGAAGTTCAGACGATGACGACTCACTGTCGGACGACGACGAGCCGCCCGAGGCCACTGGCCAGATCAAAGTTGCTATGTTTAGAGTTATTGCCTCCGGCGAGATCAAGAAGGGCGAGTACTCCCCGCAGTTTGATGCCCACGATGACGACGACGATAGCGATGAGGGCAACAAGGATGGGAGCAACGGGGCCATCGACGCTGACGTTGAGCATACGACAAGTTTTGCCAAACCCAAGACGCTCGACCCCAAGACGATTAGTACCCAGACGGTGACGGGCATCGACGGCCCCGACAAGCCTTATGCCGTATTCACTTTCTTCTACCGCGGCCAGCGTAAGCACTCCTTCGCCTTTATAAATCATAGATCTCACTGCTAATAAATCTATAGGGCAACTTCAAAAGATGGGGATAGTCCCAGGACCTAAGGAATCCCAGAAGGCACCAAGTACCAAACGACGATCAACTCTAGACTTTTCAGGACTTGGTCCACTAAAGTCAACCGGCACCGTAGGGTTCTCAGCGTTTCGAGACCAAGAGACGGAAGCTGCTCAACGTCGCAAAGCGCGAAGAAAAAGCAATGGTAATGCGGTTGGTGGCATGAACGCAGATAGCGACGACGATGATGACGATGACGACGAAAATCCACTGGCCAAGATGGAGGATGTTGACGATAAGGTCGTCAAATCTCAACTTGAGCCTGAGGATGCTAAAGTGACCGGTGAGTTACAGGCAGGAATTGACAGAATCCGGGTAAGCTCCCTTCCCCTTCGTGGCCTACCAGATTTTCACCTATACTGACAGCCAATCTGCAGCTCAAGCGTCAGCACTCCGCAGAACCTGAATCTATCGAATCGAATAATCGGAAATCACCCAGTGCCGGCCCCTACGCGGGAGACTCAACCCCTCCGGAGACGACCCAGCCTAATCGGCTGGGGCCCGAAGCTATGGCTAGCCTGCTACCTCAGGCATTCACGGCCGAGTCTACCATCGGCAGCCCTATGAAGAAGCATCGGGCTAACGGAGACGGCACTACGGAGGATCGATCTGTCAACTTCCCCTCGGCCCTAGGTGATGTTCTAGGTAGGGCCACGACAGACCAACAAAAGAAGGAATCGGTTCCAACAGTGCAAATCACCGACACCCAGCAAGAGGAAGAACTGTGAGGTATATAAATCGAGACCAGAGGTAGACAACCCCAAGGACCTCGTATAACGGTCCCCGGGGGGGTTAGTTTCTTATCAGCGGTTCATTAACTTGGGTAATCGCCTTGATGCGCAGTTTATGAGAGGGGGCTTAGCCGACCCGTCGTGGCAGCGTCTAGGGCCTAGCATGACGGTCAACCAGAGTGGTAACGATCTAGTCCGAAAGGATAGTACTCGGGCTATTGGAGGGCACCATATTGGGCTTATTATACATAGAGGATCACATCAGGGCGTTTTTTTTTTTTCTCTCGCAAGGCGGGTTGGTCCGCGCCCCGTATTTTAAAATCATTCTGATGCAACAAGCGGCCTCGACGGGGGAGGAGAGACGCATGGTCAATTGGCCGGGATCAATCAGTCCGTCGGCTGAATGCTCATTGGCTGATGATTAGAAAAGGGAAAGGGAAATTAGATATGGAAATGATGATGGGCTTGGACATAAGGAAACGAGGATGGATGGATGCCCATGGTGTCCATGTGATCACATTGTTGACACAGAGACTCTACCTCTACTTTTTTTTTGTTTTTGCGGACGTTCCGTTCAGCGAAATATTAGCAAGCAAGCAACATAATGTCGTGAAACAATGACAGGGTTCGTGACGCAAAGTTTTTGCATGCCTCGAATTAGTGTATACATAGCTATTGCTGAGATAACTGTTACTGTGTACGAGGTTATGTAGCAGGGCGAATATTCTTGTGCGATCAGCATGCCTGTCCATGTAGATGATGTCGACGTGAGACTGAGGGAGTACCTAGCGATGGCTACGTGGGACAACAGCGAATGGGCACAGCAGAGGAGATTACGACAATGTTCTGGAAATTCAATTTGATTGTATATGTGCTATGCATGTTTGTGACTAGAAACCGAGGATATTTATTACGAGCTGGCTGTTCTACTCAGATGGCAGGAAATCGATAAAGCATTTCAGTCTGCTAGGGTTACCGTTTCTGATTGGTCCATTTTTCAGATTCAACCCCATGGTCCTTCACTGACCATACGCATGACCGAGTCATCTGGAACCTAGACCAAGAATTAGTCCCGAGACACAGAAGCAAGTGTGTGAACAGATGATGGATGAAAGAGGAGAGAAAGGATCAGACTGTTGAGCTTGATGTATTGATAGGAATCAACATGTGTTGTTCAGTTGGCTGTTCTTAGAAGTAGGAAGTCATCATTTCAGGAAGCGGTGTTGGAACACTGCGAGGGAATTGGTGAAGGGAAAATTATTAGACTCACACTTGTTGCAGAATTATGGCATTGTTGGTTGGATTCATGGATAGCCTCAAGAGGAGAGGTGAGACAAATGATTAAGTTCGCGCGATGTGCGGCCCTTGTCTGGTGCGCAAAGTAAACGAGAGATGTTGAGGCTACAAACAAAATTCATTTTGCATGGGAAGAGAAGTGAAAATTAACGAAAGTCACGTGCAAGAGATCCACTTCCATTCGCAGCCGAGGCAGCACTAACCTTTGGAAGAAACTAAGCGGGATAAGCGCATAAATGGCGGTTGATACATATATAAGCGGGGTTTAGGAAGGGAGGAGCTAGGACCAGGTGAAGGAGCAACATTGAAGTGGCTCAGACTCACCGAGTTAACCCGACCCGACCAACTTCGACTTGGCTTGCCTCTTCAGTCACACCTCACACCTCAGATTCAAATCAACCCAACGCCTCCCAACGATTCGTTCAATTCAATTGAGGAAGTAGGTCAGTGCTGAGAAACGAACAGCACAGCCTCCCCATAATCCGAGATAATCTCCACTCTTCCGACATTTCGATTCCTGACGGGCCAGACAACTCGATTACGATACCCGTTTGTTGAAGTTATCCCCATCGCCATATCACTCTCGCCATCCACCACCGACGGGCTCAACTCCAAACCACACTCGAGGAGCATAGGTCACGAATACATACCCCGTTGAAAGGAATCGAACATAAGAAAAGAAATCAAAATGCCCGCCATCCGTCCCACAAAAGCTGTCCTCGCGACGCGCGCCGCCCTGCAACAATCTACCACTGCAACTACCGCAACGACACGACGTACCTTCGTAGCGAGCGCGCGCACCTCGGCCTCCCACGGTCCGCAATACGACCCTCCCACAGGCTGGTTATTTGGCGTCAAGCCCGGCGAGAAGTATCAGAAGGAAGGCTGGGAGACGCCCTTCTTTTACGGATTCTGTGGCTCGATTCTGCTTGCTGGGGTTGCTTATGGGTTTAAGCCTGATACTTCGTACGTTATTCCCCTTCTTTGGTCTTGGTTGTTTCTGAATGAAGAAAAGGAGTGGACTTTAAAGGTGGTAGATGTTGTGCTGATGATTGTTCTTGATATACAGTATACAAACCTGGGCTCTCGAGGAGGCCCGCAGGAGGTTAGAGGCTGAGGGGATTCTTGAGGACCCTTCGAAGAAATAGTAAAGATAAAAATGAATCTTTGGTATAGGGGGGAATCGGGTTTTTGTGGATGGATACGTGGCCCTACCATACATCCTATCCTCGACTCGGCGAAGCGGCACCCGGACATGAAAACCCGTCATTCGTTCCTCCGACTTCTCATTACTTAGCTGGATGCTAGCTGACTAGATGACCGGATGGGTGCTCGTTTCTGATCTCACCACCCCATGTGTACCACGATCCAGGTGTAGATAAATGGATGGGTGGCAATGGTTGTCTGTTTTTTGGTTCCCGGGTTCTTTTGTCAGTCTGTTTAGAGATATCACATATCGCATCATATGTGCATACACACAAACTCATACATAGAACGGATTCGCCTCTAAATGGGTAGAGGTTGACTTTCTTTTCCCCCCTCTTGTCCTTTTCGAGTACTCCCGGTGCCCGGGCGATGGATGTTTCGTAATTGAAGGCTGTATGTTTTACTAAATATCTGTGAATGTGATGGAGTATTGACTAAGCATTTACTCATATCCTAGACAGAGATGTTCTGACTCAGCAATTCAACTGTAATGGGTATGTGTATATGTAAAGGTAAGGTTCATCAATATATATATCATAGCCATCTGTCTTCATATCTGTCTATCCGTCTATCTGTTCATCTATCCCTCATGACAATGACAATGAAAATGAGAGCGATAGTGGTAGTGGTAGTAGTAGTATAAATGCAATGCTGTGCTGTGCTATGCAATGTTGTGCTATACCAATGATTTCAAGCTTGGTAAAAGCCGGATATGTCCGCCTCTTGCGCAGATCCCGCTCTAGGGTATTCCTCGCCTCTCTTCCCATCTATGCAAGCTTACCCGACCACCTATTCCCCATACCACCCAAGTACCTAGTCTAGCAAGCATGGCTCCACTCGTGCTCCTCGTCGCCATACTGTCTGGCCTCAATCCAAGCCTTCATCCTCAGTGCAATCTCCCCGGACTCCTCGTGCTCAGCAAGCCCACAATCCACAGGTTGTCCCTTCCAACTTATTGTACGCACAGGAGAAACAATGGCCGCGGTTCCGGCCCCAAAGACCTCCAATAATCTCCCCTCGGCAGACGCCTCCGCAAGCCCGGCCATGGTGATCTTCCGCTCCGACACGCGCCACCCCTCGGGTGCTAGCTTCTCCCGCGCCAGAGACAGAATCGAGTCTCGCGTAACACCCTCCAGGATCGTCCCGTCCAGGGGGTGAGTGAGCAGTTCCTTCTGTCCTGTCTCCTTGTCCCGCAACGCGATGAATAGATTCATCGTCCCCACCTCCGTCACGTATTGCTGCTCCCCAAAAAGCCATAGGTTCTGCTGGAACCCGCGCGATGCAGCCTCGAGTTGTGGAACCACGCACGGCGCATAGTTGGCCCCCAACTTCTTGTCACCTACACCGCCTGGCCAGGCGCGAACGGCGTAGTCCGTTGCCTCGAGAGATACGGCTTGGAAGCCTGTGGGATAGTACGGTCCCACAGGGGATGCGATGACGAAGAGTAGTGCGGACCCAGGAGGTCCAACGCCGAGCGTCCGCTGGGTCCCGATCAACGTCGGACGTAAGTACAGGCTGTACCCCCGCTGCTCGGGGATGAAGCGCTGCTCCAGCTTGGCGTAGCGCGCGATCAGTTCTGTGAGTGCGGTCGATGAGAATGTGGGTAGCGCGATGCGCGCGGCAGACTTGTTGAAGCGCGCCATGTTCTTATCGGGTCGGAATAATCGCACGGATCCCTTAGAATCGCGATACGCTTTCATCCCTTCGAAACACTCGAATCCGTAGTGGAAGACGCATGTGGCTGGGTCCAGGGATAGGTTCTGGTATGGCTGGATTGTGGGCGTGCGCCAGCCGTCTGTCTGCGTCCATTCGATGGTTAACATGTGGTCTGTGAGTCCAATATTAGTATCTACGGCATCTTCTTGTTTAAGGGTGGCAATGGCTACCTGTGAAATTCCGGCCAAACACCAGCGTGCTGGGGTCACTTAGGGCCTTGGGCTCCTTAGTCTCGTGGATGACGAGCTTCGAGGGGTCAATGTCCAGCGGCTTGGCAGTAGACGCCGCCTCGGGTTGTATGCTGTACCATCTTGACCTCGCTCTCGCTGCTGCGGGGAGGATGTGCGAGGGACGCGCGGCGGTAGAGGCAGATGCTCTCAGAGCCCTCCCACACCGGGGGAGAAGGGGTCGAAGCATCGTCTGGTGTATGCAGGGGTGCTATTTGAGAGAAAAATGGACGTAGAATAGTGAAATAGAGCTGAACAGATACACCAGAGTTCGACCGCAGATCAACTTGGCATTCAGTTATAGATAGATGTTGAGTACGCCGGCCCCAATCAAATCAATTGGGTTCACGAAATTGGCGTTATACCAAGTATGCCGTGTAAGCAAGGAGATACTCGGTCCGACCAGTAATACTGAAACCAAAAGTGATAAATCAGTCGACAAGCAATGCTCGTCCTGATGGTTGTGCGGCAGGGACTGCGGTGTGGTTGCGATGTCGGAGGGCGTCTCGAGACGGCTAGGGGCGGTTGGTGACTCTCGGCAGCCAATCGGCGACGAGTCGTCTGTCAGGTACGCCGCCACGACCCCACAGTAGGTACCTACATATCTACATGTAGGTAGTACCTAACCTCAGTAGGTATATGATACCTATACGTCCTTGGCGAACCCCTGCTGTGGCTGGTTACCTACCTAGACCCCTAATCCGCTGAACTTCAAGCTTGGCAAACTGCCCCTCGTTTTTGGACCTACATTGAGTACCTAAGTACCTCGGTAGGTAGAGTTAACTACCATCATACTCTGAATTTCCGATGCAATTGAGGCTCATTTTAGAGTTATTGTCGCGGAGATGTGGACCTATATACCGTTATTGCCAACTTGACGATAACGGCGTCGTTTTTTCGTTACACTTATTTATTTCTAGCTTGGTCCTAGATTACGCGATTCTTACCGTTATAAATCCTCTCAATATTTGATAAAAGCAGCAAAAGGTCGAACAAGTCTCTAAATGTATTAGCCTTCCAGACACGGATTCAATAGCAGACGGACAGAAACGAATGAATTGAGAGGGTGACTAGTTCAAGGGGTTGATTGGAGAATTTGTAGTTGCAGCAAGAGCGCAATCGAAGGGAGACATCGAAATTTGCAATAAATCTTTCGAGCATCGCGGGATGCATGAATGGCTTGGCACCTATCCAGCCATATGGGAGACCTACCCATCAATTGTCATGGCCTCGCCTCCTATCTATCCGGACTCGGTTTTATTCTGTGCTCTTTGTTACAGCGGACTAAATGAGTTTAAGTGTAAATATAAGCTGAGCTGAGAGCCGAAGCCTCATTTAAACTCTCGCAAAGTTGGGTTCCTATAAGCCTGCACGTAAACGCAGAACCCTCAAGGGCCTTTGTCAATCTAAGATTGAACATGTTTTTAAGCTGAAAATTCCAAGCTCACCGGGAAGGATTGCGTCACGAACATTCAATATGGGAGGCTGATACGGGCTCCAGCCGTAACGTAGATGCTATCGAGCCGCTGTAGCTGTCATACGGAATAATCCAAGGCAGTGGGAATGCGTATATCTGATGCCAGGGGTTGAATAAAGTTATTCATCTGTGACTCAGCGGTCTGCATATTCACCTACCCGTTATTTGCCTGATCACGAAAACAGATAATAATACGCGATATTAGCAGACGGACGAAAGCGTAGCCTTCGTGTGTATCTATAGACCTAGGTTGCCGCCGGAGCTGAAGGGAGGAAGCCAGTTCAGTATGGCCCCCTCGGAGTCATAGATGATTGTATATGAATTGACACAGTTCTAAGCCTTATGTTTGTTACAGCAACCCCTTTATGAGCTGTCCTTGGTGCATGAGCAGGCTACTTGTCTCGGCCACGAAACTCGTGTGCCGGAATGGGTACACTTGAAAGCCCTTCACACCGCCCATGCCCTGGATCAGCCATTCCTGTAGTCTCCTATTCATGGTAATACTCTTAACTAGGGTTGCCATTCAGGCCCCGATAAGCTTTGTTGGGTTGGGCTCAATTGGCCTGAATAGAACTATGACACTGTATTAGGATATTGCCAAAAGGAGAACGCAGTCAAGTTGGGTGCTTGATTTGTCTATAGTTATTAAATACGTATATACCTATCGTCGTAGACAATATCATGATATGTGGGCCTAAGTTTCAGGCATGTATGATGGGACTTATAATAATCGATCTATAATTGATAGAACTGTGATCTTAGGATGTTCGGACTGTGAAGGCGTTAGTTACAACAGGTTGAAATCAAGGGGAGGGAGGGATGTTTGGCCATAATGCACGGCTTTTTTATCAGAATACCTTTGCCATCGATGTGCGGAACCTTAAATGCATCTAAATTTGTCCCGGGCGTGCATACGCAGGGAGTGCACTGTCGTGAAAAACCCAGCAAAACGCAGAAAAGCAGTACTCTCGTTAGTAATTTCGTTCTTGTTTAGTAACCAAATATCCCTCCCAAGGCTACAAGCGAGTTCGATCTTGTTATTTGTTATCGGCGTCTGCCCGAGATAATCGACTTGATACCACGCCACTCCATTTTCGGAGAATCTACTAGATTGTGACAAAACTGCCATCCGTTGAGTTATGTGAGAAGGAGAAGCGCCGCGGCTCTTCGTTAAACAGATTTCAGCTGCTACTATAACAAATTCGTTGTTTATTAACTGTCAGCATTGTCCGCTGTTTACCATCATGCCAATAGACCAAAGATGCAGCAGTATTTTAGGGTGGGATGTCCAGGGCTCCGTATGTTCGTAGTCCGCTGATACAACTACGCTATTGTTATATACCGTACGCTAGTAGTCTTAATAGTTGTTTCCCCTTCTCCTGGGCCATTCATTCCCAAACCTGATAGGTACTGCGGAGGAATAGCCATATGTTAGGTCCCCAAATGGTCTAACGACTGCTTGCCCCGATCAACTCTTCATACAGCAAAGCCTTTGTCAACGCTTCTTGCAAGATGCACAGATGTTTTAAAATCAGTTTCCTTTATTTGTACTTCAACATTCCACTTTTAACAAGTATATAGCTCGTGTTTTAAACTTACTTGCTTAAAAAAACCGCCTTCTACTCTTAGCTTAATTAAATTAGTGATATGGTTGACAGACTTAGCAGCTTATGCGAAAAGCCGAAAATGCAACTTAGGATCCAACATTTATTCGGAGCTGTTCGAGTGTGGCTTAAGAGATCCAAATGACTCATCACAGATTAATTACATGCTGAGTGCGATTCGTGCTGTTAGAGATAATGGTGTAATGTGTGAAGCTGCGACAAGGAAGAATGGCGTGTTCATAGTCACTGACATTGATTCTGAGAGGTGGACTCAATTCAACTCTCGTATCTTCCTTCAAGCCCCTCAAAACGACCCAAATCAAGCCATGCAACTCCTCCTCCTCAATAGTCTGAAGGAAACCGACATCCAAGACGACTCTCACGGCTGGTGAAGCTAGAAGATATCCTGGAAGCCCATCGAAGTGAATTAAATCAAAAGAGGTATAGCCCGTCCCGGAGCAGTCCATGAACACCTTACCCCAGATTCTCCTAAGTAACGGCAAGCCGAGAATCGCTAGGCCATGGTCTGCCCATCTTCGCCCAGACTACTAGTGCTTGACATGTGAGACCACAGGTCCGAAGGGACATGGGCAGTGCTCACATAGATACCGTTCCAAACACGGAAAACAAATTGATAATTACTCGTTATCAATGCCACTAACGGCGGGGAGTCCATGTTCTGGCTCTAGGAGCTTTTCTAACTGAAGCAATCTTCACATGAACTTCCTATCAATAGCCACACAGGTCTATCTTAAAATCGCCCAAAAGGGTTTATGAACACCCATCGTCGCTGGACATATACGTACATCCAGTCAGCCGGCAGTTCCGGGTAGCAGGTGTGAATCCCCAGCCCGGCGGTTTTAGTGGCGATGGTAATGTAAGCACGTTTAACCGCCGAAGGTTGGCCGCGCACGGACCTAGGAGGATGACGATTAATCATGTTATACTTATACTTCGATCCATTGCAGGTGGGCTGGGCTGGCTAGCCATAGTCTCAACAACCGTAGGTGTGAAGTGCTACAACTGAGCATACCCCTTTTAGTAGAAGTACATTACATGCCAGGTGGAGTTGAAGATCAGGGAGCTGAACCCTTGATACGCCCTTGACTCCATGTTCGCATGTTAGTAGTTATACCAGCATGGCACTTCCCGCAATTTCTACCGAGGCATTTGCAATGGGTTTGTTGGGAAGCGCGCCACATCGCATTTTCAGGGTCCGTTGGAGCGAGTATTGATGTCTTTCATGACAAAACTAACTAGCCTTTGACGCTCAATGTACATACTGAAAAAGCTTACTGTATAGCTGCCGCTTATTGCGAATAAGACGATCTGTTTTGTCTATCAACAAATGAAGATAACTAAGCTACCTAGATTAGTCAAAATGGCTCGACGTCCCCAACCACGGGTGACGGTACCTGCTTAAGTGGGCTTAGGCTTGGCGTATCACGCGTACAGTATGTGTAAACTCCCGTAGTGGCTTTCCTGATACAGCAAGTCAATCCTCTTTCGGCAATTAGGATCCGCGGCGGGCGTCTGTCGAAAGCTTAATCCAAATCCAATCCGTAGACTGCATACATTTTAAATCGCGGTTTCTTGCCGCGCATGCGGAATCGATTGGAGTTGAGTTAACTCCGTTCTGGCGTTCTGGGATGCGAAGAGCATGATGGGAGCGAAGGTAGCACGTGTGCCGCTTCTAATGTTATTAGAGTGAGTAGTCGAGCTACTGTACCAATCTTATCAAGCTGTTCTGCTTTGCTTACCGAATTCTCAATCCCGATAGGGAGCTATCGAGAACCTTAATTCTCGCATACGGGTGTCGTGACTTTCTAGCCATCCTAGGAAGGTCCTTGATATGTAGGCACGGGTGTACACACATGGTCTCCCTGTGCTTTCGTAGTGCAGTTGTTTATTCAACATGAGAGGGCCTAGTCACCATTGGATCTCAACGTTGTAGTGCAGGTAATCCCTACGCCCTTTCGCAGAAATGGGGGTTCGAAAAGATAGGGGGTGAAATGGGGGCGGTCTCGGACAGCGTATATAAGATCAGGCTGGCACCCGTTCCTTGGCGACGACGAACATCCTCATCCCCCCTGACAAGCCAGCGAGACCATCTTTCCTCCCTCCCTCCCTTCCTTTTAGTCAGTCAGTCTCCCTTGACTATCTCAAGATGCGTTCCGCCGCCTTCGCCCTGGGCGCAGCCGCCCTCGTTGCCGCCGCTCCGCTAGAGCCCAGACAGACCTGCTACTCGGGCGTGTACATATTGGCCGCCCGGGGCTCCAACGAGCCCGTGGGCGAGGGAGACATCCAGCAGGTCTCGGACCTGATCACGGCCGCCATACCGAACTCGGCCAGCGTCGCCGTCGACTACCCGGCCACCATCTTCAGCGACGGCACGTACGTGTCGTCGGTCACCGACGGCATCAACAACGTCATCAGCCAATATCAGGCCTACGTCGACGCCTGCGGCGCCTCGAGCCGTGTCGTCCTGCTAGGCTACAGTCAGGGAGGCAACGTCATGACCGATGCCCTGGCCGGCGGGGTCGATAAACCTGCTCCTTTGTCGTCGCAGTACACGCAATACCGTAAGTTACGAGAATCGTTCTCCCACAGTACTAATCAAGGGAACAAAAAGAACCGAAAAGCTGACCAAACTCCAGTCACGGGTGTCGCCGTCTTCGGTGACCCGACCTTCACCGTCGGACAGAGCTTCGACGTGGGCAACGCAACCAAGAGCGGCATCTTCTCACGCGGCGGCAACAGCTTGGCCCTGCTGGAGACATATGCCCCCAAGATCCAGAGCTACTGCATGGTGCACGATCCCGTGTGCGCTTTTGGCGACGACCTCAACGTCCACTACGCCGAGGTAGGGACGTTCGCGCAGCAGGCTGCCAACTTCATCATCTCCAAGGCCAGCTAGTTTTTCGGAGAGTGAAAAAAATTTAAAAAAGTTTTCGCGGTTTGCGATTGCCAATCTCCTGGTCTTGTGCCCTGTGATCTCGCTGATTCTGTCATCTCTATGCCGTGTATCACTGTGATATCTTGCTGGTTATATATCCTAGGCTGTAAAGCATGATTGTGCATTTTAAAAAACTAAGCGGCAGCTAAGAAGATTCTCGGTAGGAATGTTGTTTTTAAATGTAAGTAATTCATGAGATCTGCTGGATGAAGCTGCTGGGCCCTGCAAAGCTGCCCCGCCAAGTCCCCCCTCTAGCACTCTAGCCTCAATTAGTGGATCTAAGTCTAAGTACCGTTGAGTTGACCAAAGTCACAGTGCCAAGAATAGCTTTATAGTAGCTAGTGTAAGCTCGTGAAACAACTATTCTCTCCATTATATACAATAACTCAGGTCATGAAACGGATTGGGACCAATAAGTACCGTATGCACACTATGAGGCTAACAGTGCTGATAACGCTAAGACCAGGTGGCAGGGCTTTAGAATAAGCAGTACATGCACAGTATATAGACAGTATATAGACAGTGCTGAATTGAGCCCAAACATTCGTCCCAAAAGAGCTTCAAATATATCCAAGGTTGTTGTTGTACATACGAAAACCAATTTGAATTTGCGCCGTCAAGCTCCTCACTCGCCACCCACGACTACCGCATGCCAAACCAGCCCTGATTGCTATATCAATCGACCATCGAGTTGCCTGCCGGATCCAATTCCACTCTCGTCAGCAATTACAGCGCATACATCAGACTATGTCCATGTCTTAGTTGTCGCGCATCACGACAACCACGACAATCACGCAGCGAGCGACATGACGGTCGGCCTCAACCACCACCGAGCATCCACATCAGCAGCAGTTGCAGAATCCTGTTGCCCAACATGTTCTCCTCGCTGAAGAGCTTCTCCTCCAACATCAACTCCAATTACTCCATCTCGCAGACCGTGTCCTCAACCGCCGGCGCCTGGAAGATATACGATGCCAAAAAGAAGTCCACCCAGAAGCCCTACTCGGTCTTCGTCTTCGATAGGAAGTCGCTAGACTCGCACGCCAACACCCTAAACCGGTCGAGCGCCTCATCATTTAAGCGCGCTGCTGAAGAGGTCAGTTAGTTTTGCATGCGACTTTGGCGATGAAAGACAAGAGAAGAAGGGTTAAGACTAGATGAGACGGCTAACCCGTGGTTGAACAGGTAGTCGAGCGCTTAAAAAAGGAGGCGTCATCGCTGGCCCGCCTACGTCATCCCAACGTCCTTGAACTCGTCGAACCCGTCGAGGACACGCGGGGCGGTGGGCTGCAGTTCGTCACTGAACCCATCACCACATCTCTCGCTAGCTTACTGCAGGAGAAGGACGAGCAAGAGAGAGCCGGCGGCATTGGCGGGCGGTCCGGTCGATATGTCACCGAGGATTCCGATGGCGTGAGGCGGAGGCGCGAGCTGGAGATTGACGAGCTGGAGATCCAGAAGGGCTTGCTCCAGGTGAGCAAGGCTCTGGAATTTCTTCATGAGAATGCCGGCCTGGTCCACGGCAATCTCACCCCGGAGTCGGTTCTTATTAATGCGAAGGTATGTCTGTCTTTTTTCTCAATAGTGGCTTTCGTATGTCTTCCCTATCTACCCGTGTCGGGGACTAATGTGATTGCTCAGTCCGACTGGAAGATCAGTGGCCTCTCATTCTGTAGTCCTCCCGAAAATTCATCGAAACCTACCTCCGTCCAGCCCATCAGCCTCTCCGAAGCCCTGAACCTAGACGCCCGCTTACCGCGATATGTACAAATCAATTTAGACTATACCTCCCCCGATTTCGTTCTGGATAATAACCTAACCACCTCTGCCGACATGTTCTCGCTCGGACTGTTGTGCATCGCTTTATATAATTCACCCCACCGTTCCCCCATAGAAACGAGTGGGAGTATATCGGCTTACAGGCGGATTTTTACTTCGTCGTCAACCGTGCCATCTACAGGAAATGATTTCTTGTCGAAGCGGCCCTTACCCAAGGATCTCGCAAACCATGTCTTACCGCGCCTGATTACGAGGCGGCCGGCACAGCGCATGACGGCCCGCGAGTTCCAAGAAAGTCAATATTTTGACAATATACTCGTCTCAACAATCCGTTTCCTCGACGCATTCCCAGCCAAGACCCCCGGCGAGAAGGCCTCGTTTATGAGGGGGTTGAACAAGGTCCTTCCATCCTTCCCGAAATCAGTCATGGAGAAGAAGGTGCTCCCGGCTTTACTGGAAGAATTGAAGGATAAGGAGCTGCTTTCGCTCATTCTCCAGAATGTGTTCAAGATTATGAGCCTACTACCGTCGTCTCGACGTGCCTTTGGGGAAAAGGTCCGTCCGAGGCTCAAAGAGATCTTCGTCGAAAACGCCAAACAAACCCAGGAGAAGGATTCGGCACGAGATGCCGGCTTGATGGTCATTTTGGAGAACGCCAATTTGATTGCAGAGAATAGTTCCGGGAAAGAATTCAAAGATGGTATGTGTTCTACTTCCCGACGAAACTACTGGGTATACTCGACATTCCTGCCGTCTCACCTCCTATATATGGAACATACCACTTGTGTGTACCACTTTCTGGGGCGATAGCTAATGTGTTTATAGACGTCCTTCCGATACTTCTCACCGCCATAGAATCCTCTACGCCATCACTTGTTGATGCGGCATTAAGAGGTCTGCCAAATGTGCTGCCTATTCTCGATTTCAGTACCATTAAGAATGAGCTATTCCCCGTTATTGCTAGCGTTTTCAGCAAGACGAATAGTCTAGCAATCAAAGTGCGCGGTTGTCGTGCTTTCGTCATACTGTGCGGTGGTTCCAATGAAACGAGCTCCGGTGATGACGAGCTCGACGGTTTGGCATCCGATAAGAAGAGGAAAACGTCCTCATCGAGTGCTCTGGATAAATACACTATGCAGGAGAAGATTGTTCCCTTAATCAAAGC
Organism: Xylaria sp. 218_066; assembly: GCA_019843955.1. Classification (NCBI taxonomy): domain Eukaryota; kingdom Fungi; phylum Ascomycota; class Sordariomycetes; order Xylariales; family Xylariaceae; genus Xylaria; species Xylaria sp. 218_066. The sequence continues at coordinate 66,893 of JADKYC010000112.1, read as the reverse complement.
CATAAAGACTAAGGAACCCGCTGTTATGATGGCTGCCCTGGATGTTTTGCGGGTTGTTGGCGACACCGCAGACGCAGAATTTGTGGCGATGGAGATCCTACCGATTCTCTGGAACATGAGCCTGGGGCCGCTACTAGACCTCAAGCAATTCCAAAGTTTCATGGAACTGATCAAGTCCCTATCGCGGAGAGTCGAAGAGGAGCAAACAAAGAAACTACAAGAGCTGGCTGTAACTAATGGGACGGCCACATCCGCAACCGCGACAAACGACGATTTCTTGGGCTTTGGAGGGGTGACTGGCACTACTTTCGATGCGACGAACGGGACAACCTCAGACGATTTCGAGCGCCTGGTCAAAGGCAAAACATCTCCAACATCGAACGATTCAATGAATGGTGGCTGGGATGCAGCGTCAAATCCCCCCGCCGCTACCGCGACAGTGAAATCGCCTACTGCTCAGTTCTCCTGGTCTACTCCACCCCCTACTAGTAATGCTCAGTTCAATCCTCCCAAGGCACAACCGTCGTTCCGGACCGTGACGCCGGATTTGGCTGCTTTCGGTACCCTCAGCCCGCAAACTACTCAATACTCACAGCCCCTACAGCCCACCGTGAACTCGGCGCAGGACAGTTCTACAACAATCAATTGGCAATCGATTCCTGGGACTTCGGCGACTCCTTGGACATCTTCTACCGCTTCAACACCCCTCTCACCCGTTAACTCAACCATGGCGTCCAGCATGTCGACTATGAACATATCCCAACAACGCCCCTCTTTGAATCAAACCTCGTCATCTTTCTCTCTAGCCCCTCCACCCTCGAGTGGAAGTACCACGTCGTCGGCCGGATTCCGTCTACCGCCCCCACCATCGCTTCCTGGGGGCATTCAACGGCAGGCTTCCGCGACATCTTTCGGCCAGGCGAGCTTTGGCCCTATGTCTCCGCCGGCCGGGAGCATGAACAGCATGATGAATTCGGGGAGTAGAAGCATGAATAGTATGATGGGCGGTAGCATAAATGCGATGACGCCTACACCTATACCCCAGCAGCAGAAGCAGCAGCAGAAGCAGCAAAGCGGCGCTGGCTTGGATAAGTATGAGAGCTTATTGTAATGATTGATTGATGAAATGATTGGGAATTAGTTGTATTGTATGGTAGATATGACTCAGCGGTATTTGAATGAGGAGAAACAAGCAACCATGATATGATGATGGTATAGTGTTATTCCACAGCTGGCAGCTTTCATGATTAATTTGGCCTCCTAGCCTAGTAGTGAATGTTTGCATGTCGAGTGTAGGCGTTATGGTTGTCTGCTTCGCTTCGGGAGAGAAAGTTGGAAACCTTGTTGTAAGTTTAGGTTTCTTGGCATACTTTGACTAAAATTGCGCATCGGCGTGGAAATACTATCTTATTAATAGGATATTAGTAAAATAATAGCATGGGAGTTTTATTAAGGGCTTGGCCTGGGTGTCAGACATGTGAGACGACATCCTGGAGTCTCTTCAGCCTGAGACTATAATATCAACATGGAAATATGAACAGTCCATTTAACCTGTGTGTTATTCTTGTAAAAAGATCATAGGTAGGGTTCGGCTCTCTTCACATAAAAATGTCATGCATTAGCTATATATCTCAAGAGCCTTGTTACTTAAAGCAAGCCAAAGACAATTGCTGTTGCTGTTGCGCGAAGGACTCCAAAACACATTATAGGGGTTTCCTCGTCTATACACTTTTCCGTGTTCCTTACGATAATATAAATACTGACCAATTGCGCGGGCGTTAGGCCGCAGGTCAGGGTTCTGCGCAGGATTCAGATCTGTAACGCTGTCGAGATGAATGGCTGGAGCCCACCCTAGGTTTTCCTGCGTCTAGCTTGTATCGAACTAATCCTCCGTGGAAGATGCGGTGCAATTATGAGCACACCCGGCTGTTGGCATGGGAGCCTCTAGCTAGGAACTGAAAGTTTTGGGATCCGAATAACGGAACTTTCTGTAACACTTACTACCCACATGACGAAGTCCCCTATGTCACTTGGGCTAAAATAAACGGTCAACTATTGCGAAGCGACTACAACGCCACTGATATGTTGTTACGACACTTATGGCAAACTAAGACCAAGTTACTTTAGACACCATACCCTTTACCAGTCGAAAATCCTAATTGCCAAACAAATTTGTAGATATCGCTGCTCGCATCGCCTCCCAAGCATCAGTGCTAGCAAGCGGTCGCTGTACCACACACTGAAAATCATGACCAATACTATTCGTAGTAGGCCGAACTGATCTACCTCACCACGTTATACAAGTAGGTAATGATGGGCCCTTTACATATCATCCTCACGTACGTAGTATGTAGGTTTCCATATGAATCGCTTCCCCCCGGCTCGATCCTCGCTTCTTGCCTCATACCTCCACGCCCCCTGCCCCCAATACTCACTAAGCCGTTTGTTTCTATGAATCCGGTAACCGTGAGCCATAGTATTTGCTTGGTCCACTTCAGCAGAAAATGTCTGCAATTAGACAAGAGGCTATTCAAACAATAGGCTCTCTTGAGCGTGGCTGAAGAGGGACGAGACCTTTCCCTGGACACCCTAGACAATTATTATAATTCGAATCTCCTTCCTAACCCTTAATAAAAAATCTATGTTACTCCTAAAGAATTTTCTAGCTTGTTGTACATGGGAAGGTGGGTTGTCAATTGCTTTTACTTTGACATGATGACCCTCCTTCCTAAAACAAATGCAACCGATCGCGTCGCGGCCCCTAAGCATTAACTGCGCCGTCATGACTGTCCACATCTATTGTAACCTACTGTAAGTAGCCGGACTATACGGTGGAATTTGTTGGCGACAGACGGCCTTGAGAGGACGACGACTAAAAAGGGGAAATGGGATACATTGTCATGGCCTTGGAACAGAGCCACGCCGTACGTATTAGCCCTCAACCCCTCACCCTTGGCCTCCTGCTCCATCCAATACCTGTTGTCATCAGTCAAATACTTTGTTTCCTCTTATTCTGTAGCTTCGTACTCTCTACTCTCGTTGATTATACTATCCAATATTACAATACTTAGTAGCACATAGGCGTATTTATACATAACATATCGGTCTCTTCACATTCCTTATTGAGAAAACCTCGCTCGTCTGCTAGCGCACCATTGAAAGCTAGCGAAATATCAGAATGAGTGGTAAGCGTACTACACCTTCCAAAATTTCCCCTGGCCTAAACTGAGTACACATTCGATCAGCCGATAAAGCACGTGATATCACAATTACGAGCCAGGCTGTAACAAGGGCAAGGCTTAGAACTGTGTCAATTCCCATATAATCATCTATGGCAACAAGGGAGCTATACTTAACTGGCTTCCTCCCTCCAGGTCTGGCGGCTACTAGGTCTATATATACACACGAAAGCTACGCTTTCGTTCATCTGCTATTATCGCGTGTTATCGTCTGTTTTTGTGATCAGGCAAATAACGGGTAGGTGAATATGCAGACCGCCGCTTCATAGATGATTCACATGATAATAACCCATGGCATCGAATATATGCATTCCCAACACCACGGGCAGTTCTGTATGACACAGGCCGACATAGACAGCAGGAGTATTTCTCCTTGCACGGACGATGAAACATTAATTATAACCATTAGGATCGCGTTGGGTCTACTCAGTTTCACCACCTTCACAACAGCTTTCATTGTCAGTGTCGATTATAGCCCGCAGTTGCAAGTCCTGGATTTCCCACACCTCAAATCTCTGCAATCCCCGAAAGTAAATGAAGCTAAGGCAGTTGTTATCAGCTGCACTTGAGCTCTACATAAATGATGACCTTTATATTTTAAGCGCCTATTACTGGATATCCATCATTGAATGAAATTGACATGCAAAATGTTGCTGGTATATCCGTATTGTCTTTGTACATAGTATTGAGTTATCAAAGTGTCCGTACAAGTTTCTATGAATTAGAGAGAACGGATCTAAACAGCTTGGTTGTATTCCCGATAGTTCCCGTTTCTTCTTTTGAAAAAAAGAAAAAGAAAAAAAAGGGCTGCCAATAAGGATGACCTGGGATGATTAGGCAAAGCTGTCAACTGGTCTACAGTAAGTTTACAAAGACTGCTGCTGCCTTGGGGGTCGTACACTGCGGGAATCTCTTCCAGCTCAAGAAACTGCTGTATATGTATTATCTTCCTCGTAGTGTCAGCAGGGATTAGTAGCAGTGCACTGTCCTCGTAAGATAGTTCTATGCCCCTCCGGTCTGATCCACGGAAACCACGGTGCCCAAGCTCTCTAAATATCCTCTGACTAGTTCGGTGATCTGATACGAGCTACCGCTATTACCCTCCTGTAGCTTTTATACTTGGAGCCATAGTATAGCGCTAAATAAACCAGTAATTTTGCCCCCGTGTACTGAAAACTGCATATTTCAAACGACTAAATATTTTCAAGGAGGAGGCAAAATTTTCAGAGCAACACAATACCGCGATGACGTGGCCACGAAATCATGTCTTTAAAACTTGATCCGTGCTGCCTGTAGCCGTTCAGCTTCGTGTTGATTGTCGATACAAATCCATTGGGGTAGAGGAATCCACCTTGAACCACCACCCCTGACTCTGATTGCATGTGTGGGCTGAGGTTGGGCCAATCGGCAGTAATAGCGGAACAGCGAGCTCCCTGCAAGTCTGAAGTCTGTGGAAGGTTATCCGCGTATTTTATACACGTATTCCCTCTCCACGTTGCCTTGGTATTCCGGCTGGTTAACCTTCGTAAGGCCGACACACCGGATATATTGGAGTCGATCCTATGATCCGCGGATCCGCGGACCTGTTCTATTCGGTGCAGCATCCTAATGAATCGTCGCACTCACAAGAAATCTCGTCTGGGGTGCCGAGAATGCAAACGTCGTCACATTAAATGTGATGAAAATCGACCCTCTTGTGCTCATTGCGTCATTACTCATCGCGAGTGTCATTACGTGAGCACCTCAACGACAACTCTTTCCTCTAGGCTCACACCAGAAGCCACTATCACAACTTCAGACAGCACGTCTCGTTGGGTTGAAGCTCCCAGCCCAGCCTCTGGCACAGCAACAGCGGATGCAGCTTCAGCACCTCAACATATAACCATTTCGAGGCCAAATGTCGCCCACTTGGTCAGCGAGCATCCCGCTGCAAGGTCGGGTTTCGTTCCAGGTGGTTCAGTGAATATAAATCATATGGAGTTTCTTCTACACTACAAGTTCTCCGTTTCAGTTCCCGAATTAGACAATGATTTCGACACGGCCGCAACGACCATGGTGAATAGACTGGCACTAAAATTCCCTTGGCTACTGCATGCGGTGTTGGCCATTTCCTCCCGTCACCTAGCCGTGCTCAGGCCAGAAAACTATAGTATCTATCTCGCCGAGGCGTTTCAACTTCAAAGCCAGGCTATCAACATCTTCAACTCCGAACGCCTGCATATCGACGAAACGAATTGTTCGGCTGCGCTACTCTTCTCTTGCATTCTCGGACGTCACTTGCTGGTAGACACGTTGGCAGGTTTGGAGTCGGACGGGTCCGTGCTCCTTGATAATTACTGCTATTACGTGCAAATACATCGCGGGCTGCGGACTATCGCAAGTGATTCGTGGCAATTGCTTCCGGGGTCGGAAATCTGGCCGTTCATGCTTTTTTCCGGGATCCAACGCCCTAGAAAGGCGCATGGGACTGAGTTAACGGATCTTCGTCGCTGGATACAAGAATCGCGCGATCTGGACGAAGAAGCACTCGAGGTATGTATTGAAGCCGTGGACTTACTACAGGTCGGTTTGGATGAGATATCGGCCCCAAGGATGGAAAACCGGCGATACCAGATGGCGTTCATCTGGTCGGTCTGCAACAACGCGAAGTTCAATAATTTGATAACCCAGCGCTTGCCGCAAGCATTGGTAATCCTCGCCCATTATGCTGCACTTTTGCATCATGCCAAAAACATATGGCAAATACGCGATGCCGGGTTTCGTTTCTTGCATACTATCTGTAGCGTTTTGGGTCCGAGTTATGAGAGTCAGCTCTGGTGGGTGCGGAATCTAGTATTTGAGTCTGAAAGTCAGGGTAGAAACGACATATCGTGATATTCTGTTAGATATCCGTGTTTTCATGCTACTGGAGGGTAATTCAATTCTGTTGTGGAACTTGTATTGGTACTGCAACTCGGTCTAAGTCATTCAGTTGTCTTTTCCATCGTTTCAAGAAGCATAATATTTGAGGTTACATGAGATTCTAGCAAAATTATTGATTCCATTGATTACAATTAGGCCTTAATAAAATAAGATGCGTTTTTGTGCTCTTAGTAAACATATGATGCTAACCTAATACACATTACTAGATGCAGAATTAGTAGTTCAATTGAATGCGGCAATACGCGTATCCAAATCCGCGTACACCATATACGATACTACCCTGATCTTGGTACTTTCATGTAATCAAACTTATTTCCATATTCCCAACGAACGTTCGGTAACAATGGCTATAAATACAGCCTTTCCACATTTTCTCTTCAGCTCTAATCATCATGTGCTAACTCTATTCTCTTATACGACACGCAGACATTGAATACCATCGTCATAAAATAATCAGACAATTATGCATCATCCGCTCCTTGCCACCGTTCTGACATTTGGTCTAGCATTGGGCCAAGTGCAAGGCCGTTCAAACGACCACGCCTGGGTCCCAGCTGGCCCGAGTGACTGTACGGGGAATCGCTGTTATATACATCCCACTCTGACGCCACACTAACTTCTATTAGTTCGCGGGCCGTGTCCGATGATGAACACGTTGGCAAATCACGGGTACCTGCAACGCGATGGCAGGAATATCACACGAGAGAACGCTGTTAAAGCCTTGGCTGATGGGCTGAATTTCAACCCGACGCTGTCCAATATCATGTTTGATCAAGCCATTATCGCTAACCCCGAGCCGAATGCCACGTACTTTACACTGTATGTCTAGGCCCCTTTATGTCATACAGCCGATGCACCAGTATGATAAGTGTTCGATACCTAGCTGACGCGAATATTCTCAGGGATCATCTAAACAAACACAACCTTCTTGAGCATGACGCCAGTCTGAGGCGAGTTACAGTCATTTATCTAAACAGACCACCCACACGCCATACAACCTCCCTCCTCTCCTCATGGATCATGAAACTAATATCCTACAGCCGTACCGACGCATACTTTGGGAACAACCATGTTTTCAATGAGACGGTGTTTGACGAGACAATGCGATACTGGGTGGGCACTGTTCTCGACGCGAACATGATTGCCAACTCCAAGGTTGCGCGACAGCTGACTTCCAAGGCATTCAATCCGACATACACCTTTACCTCGATCACAGAGGAGTTCAGTCTCGGCGAGGTAGTGGCACCAGTCATCGCTTTCGGTGACACTGAAGCCGTCACGGTGAACAGGACCCTGGTTGAGTATTTCTTTAGTAAGTGATTAGACATTAATCATCTCCTAATCTGGCGGAGCTAATGACCTCTTGTTATTCATTCAATGCCTCTGATACGTTTTATGGTTAGGAAACGAACGTCTCCCAACTGAGTTGGGGTGGAAGAAGAGGGAAGAGATCGTTTCTCTCGATACTATTCTCAAAGCCACCGACACGATCAGGAATGCCACAAGGCTCATTACTAGCTAGGGCACCAACGAATCGAAGCGCAGGCTAGCACGGAATTTACATTTCAGTTGATTAAACGGAAGACGTCTGATATAGATAGCCTGTAACGCCTTTTCCACAACTTGAGAATGGTCATTTGGGGACTGCTAATCACCAGGTGCCCAATTGGAGTTGCGAACTTGCGAGTTGCAATCGAAATAGGCATCTTATTTACTAATACTTATACTGGTACACGTTGGCTTCTTCTATCTACTGATGCATTAGACTGGGTTGGCTTCTTATGAATCGTCACTATAATGCGGGGAGGGGTATCCTCAGCAAATGGCAGGCGATGAAATTTGATGAAAAGGGACTTTCGTTCATATCGGCTGAGAGACATATATTAGACCAGTATCACGAATCTAGATTCTTTCGTATCGCAGATACAGAGCATTACTTTTCGGATGTCCCGTGTACATATCGGTTTGTTCAATCCCTCTGTCATCAATGATGTGACTAGTGAAATTGGAGTAGATCGCCGCGATAGTGAGCTTTATCTCTGCCACATAGGATCTCGGTTAACAAAATGTATTATACTCTGTAGGATGTGGGATACAAACCGTGTGTGGCAAAGTTGGAGCCTAGGCACATTCTACCCCCACTTGAAAACCCCCAGAACTGCTTGCCAGCAGCGTCTCGGCCGAGGTTACCTATACCATTTACTAGCCATCGCGTATGATCCCACTGCTCGGGGTTCGTATATGTCTGCTCATCTCGATGGAGGTTGTATGCGGATGCGGATACGCGAGTGCCGCCGGGAACTTCATACGGCCCTATGCGACACGATGGATATGGGACCACTCTCGGCTCCGGGCCACCCGCGGGTGCATACCGCCTGACCGTCTCTAATATCATTGCATGAAGTTTTGGCAAGTTGTATAATTGTTTGGGATCCGGCATCGACATCCTGCCACCCTTCAGTACCATGTTGGGACACAGAGACAAGAGTTCGTTTCGCAATTCTCTCTGTAAATCAAGAGACTGGGAAAGATGATGAGAAAGGTAAGTTAAAGCAACGCCTGTAGTCTCTTGTCCAGCCAGTACATGATCGAAAACCTCGGATGCAACAGATAGCTCTGGATTTAGTATAGTGGTTGAGTGGATAGGAGAAGCTATGCCGTGAGTCTTCTTTTCCTTCTCATATCCTGCAAGTAGCGTACGCACGACGACAGGGTCGTCGGCCGAGTCTAACTCCGGCCCTGATCCCCGAAGGTCTTGGATGGTAGCATCGCTCAACTTCTTGCACCACGCCTCTAGCTCTCGGTTCGCTGCATCAACCCAACGAGGGGTTAAACGAATACCGACGTATGTAAGGATTTTTGACATGCCAGGGAGTTCCTGTGCAAAGAAACCGTATCCCTTACGTGTCATGTAAATCTTCAACCAATGTTCGCGATAAGCCTTGTCTTTAATGAAGTTGGCACTGCGGCGGATGCCAAAGCAATATGCAGAGATGAAATCCATAGCTACAGCGCAAAAGAGGGAATGAACATCGATGCCGTAAGGAGCGCGACGTGGCGACACGGACGCCTGTAACACCGGCATCAACCTCTTGTTCAAAATTACGTCGGACTGAGCGGCCTGGGCCATCGAAGCATTGATATAGGATTTAGAGTAGACATTTGAAATCATGCGCTTCCTAATTGAATGATGTCTCGAGTGCAGTGACGAGAATATGCAGGGAGCTCTAACGAGATTCAGCGTTACTCGCCTCGACAGAGTGAGGCTGGTTTACCCGAAATTATCAAACACCGAATACCAGGAGTGCTTATCAAAACCACCCTGGTAGATGGTCTTGACGGCGTCTATACCATTGACACTCAATTCGCGAGGGCCGACTCGGACGATCTGGCCATATTTCCTATGAGCAGCTTGTAGCGTTCTGTTCTCTCGACTGCGAAATCGGGCATAGAGGATCCATGCATCCGAGACAGAACATGTCCAATGCGGGGTGGGAATCCGGGCCAGAGGGGAGAATAATGCTGGATATAGCAGGTAATGATACAAAAACCAAGAAGCTATAAGGACAATAATAGGATAGGGACCAGTAGCACTTGCAATGGTCATTATGGGGAGCCTGGGTCGAAGCTAAGTTGTTGAAGCTATTTATGTAAGACGAAGTGGAATGGGTCGGATTACACAGCAACAATAAAATAAATACCTAGCGATAATGCCCTATTTTATATACGGCAACTACCTAGGTAGCCACATTCGAGGCTTTAACGAGTGAGTGAGCGACGCTGATAAGGGAGATAGCCACATTGAGGAGGATATAGACAACATTGGAGCATTTCCGCGACGACTTGCAGACTTCCAACTCATAACTGACTCATCGGCACATACCATAAAACGTACTATGTAACAACCTTCAATGTTACAAGGGTCGATAACTGAATAACTGAATGGGCAGATCTGATCTGCCTAGCGCCTAAGAATATGAACATAAGCCATACCTAGGTAAGTACGTATTCCATCAATATGCAATGATCCGGGGTCGTGTGCTTGGCCGGCTATGACGCAAATAGAGAAAATCCTAAGCTCCCCAATCTCTTGGTTTACAACTATGCTCAGCTATACCATGTGGCTCTACGGCGACTTTTCATGACACATGAGCAGACCTATCGAGGCTTCAAGCAAAGTGTTTGAAAGATATGGCGCGCGTCTTCTTCCCAGTGATGTCGTTATCTCGGGCTCTGGATACTTCGAGGCTCGATACACTGCCTACCGATATCCTTCTTATCATTTTAGGATACTTAGACACGGCTCGAAGTGTAGCCCACCTTGCCGCTGTCTCTAAGCGCTTACACCAGCTCGTCTCAGTTGAGGGATGGCGCATATTCGTGAAAAGCTGCTTCAGCAGTCTCACGCTGCCCACGAGCAACTCTGATGAGAATTGGGCAGTCCTCGCACGTGTTTTGACGTCACAATCACGAGAATGGGACAGACGCGCTTTCGTTTTCCACTCACTCTCACCGCCCAAGACACGGCGAAGCTATCCAGCTCAAACGATTCCTGGCAACATCATTGTCGATGCTCATCTACGGAGGCAAGGACGCTTGGATGAAGAGTTGGTGGTTTGGGGTTGTGGTGAAGATGTTGTTGCCCGAATTAGAACAAACGACCGAACGAAAGTGATTTCCGAAAGCTGGCATTGCTATAAGGGGTCAGAATCCTCTTTTGTCGCAGGGAAGGACGATACCACAGCGATCTCTATTGTGAAATCAAATTCGCTCAGAGGAAAGGAAGATATGGGCGTCATAGTAGGAAGGGCGAATGGTGACTTGCGTCTGCTCTCCATTGGCGCGTCTAGCCCTGGCCAGACATTGATGCATTTCTGTCCGCCGCCCTCTTCATCCGTCCACCAGCATGAGATACGGGCAGTCGATATCTACAACGACTCCAGTGCTATGGCAGCTGGCACTAGAGAAAGTGTTTGGCTCTATTCTCTGCGAAATCATGGCCAAACGAATTCGAATGTTTCAGAGCCTCCGAATACTGGCCCGGCGGTTGCTGTTTCCCTCAGAGATTCACAGCAATTTTCCTCATTTGACTTCATCCGGTCTGTGAGGATGTTAGGCAAAAAGACCATCGCCGTGGCCTTGAACAGAAGTTTTGATCCTATTCGGGTTTTAGATGTCACCCCCACTGGCGTAGAGACTTCTGCGCCGGCTAGAATCCCAAACGAGAATCCTTACATGGGTTCTTGTCCTCGGACTGTAAGGGCGCTGCTCCCCGTAGACGTAAGATCCGTTGCCAGCGGGGGCGGGAACGTCTTGCTTAGCTCGTGGAATGACGGCACTATCCGACTTAAAGATTTGCGGTCGCCTTCGTCAGTGGACCAAGTCTATCAGGATCATTTTGAGTTCGGTACTCCCATCAATGCGCTGATCTCTCATGGCCTCGAAAGGTTCGTTGCGGGAAGCGCCTTCTCGCAAATATTGAAGGTTTTTGACTTTCGTTGGCCTAGAGGATACTATCATACTGATTCATTACCGTGTATGAATATAAGCCCCTATCCTACTCCCATACCACCCACACTCGTCGACGGACCCGAGTATCATGATGATCGCCCCTTATGTGACCATGTGCTCGGTCGTCTTTGTCGGTGGCATGCACTATCACGCCATGACTTTTACCGTCCTAACTGCAATATCTATCCCCCACTCCCAAACGATGCGATCTCGCCTATATATTCCTTAGCAAAGCCTTCAGACATCTCTCCCACCATTTACGCGGGTCTTTCCGGTGTACTTTTGGAATTCACATTGAAAACCGGCATACGTAATGCTCATGTTCCCAACACAAACGCTCTATATACTCGAAAAAGAGGTAAAGTGGCAATATTAGAGTCAGGAGATGGCTCAGCTATTTCAGACGTCAGCAAATGCCAGGGGGTACCCAAGCTTCGCCGGCAGTCATTCAGCAACGCCGACTATGACAGCACTTGGGCGAGAAGGCAGCATCGACTAGATGAAGCTCTACAGGATCCCCACGAATGGCAAGCCATTCGAGGCTCCTCTTTCATGAAAGTCTTGAAGCAACGTATATTACCCTTCATATAAATAGTGCATAATGCAGAGATTATCCTGGACTGCTCATATACAAACAAAATAGATATTGAGGATGGACAGGTCAAATCATTTGGTTTGGGTCATCTAGAGACACATTCTTATATTCTAGAAGCTTTAAATCCTATCACTACTCATACTCTAGTTGATACACAATAATACAAACACAGAAACATGGGATTAAATAAAATTTGCGTCGTTGACTACCGGAGTGAGTGAGTGAGTGCCTAATTTAAACCTAACTTGATTGGCATGCTTATTGACCCATCGGCCTTCGCTCAGGACATAAAATGTCTACTTCTGACTTTTTCTGGACCAGATTGGGGTGCCCTTGTAGATAACGAGATTACTATCATTATGAACGGCGACGATGCAGGTGTTGGCGGTGTTGGTGTGCCAGATGGGTTTGTCGGAGTTGTCGCTGTGCACGATGACAGCCGTCAGCCACGAAGCGGTCTCTCAAGCATAATCGAAATTAAGGGCAGAACAAGGGAAGGAATATTGAATGTTCACGTACTATGGAATAACCTCCGGAAACCAGGAGTATCGGGCATATGTTTATAGCTTGAGCATGTAAAAGTAGGCTACATGAATCAGGGAACTACCAGCAGTGAGAACTGTGACACTATGCATAGGTTTAAAGTCACGAAACTCCCAGGTATTAGTCTAGTGAGTTGAAGTGTACTCTTATTCAAATGAAGTTCAATCGCGTCCTTGGAGAAGAAAAATAGAATTGCATAGCCAAGGTAGACAGGTAAATATAGCTGGTAGCCGGGCTTATTCCTGACACCCCACACTCAATAGTCAAATTTTCGCGATAACTCCGAAGAGCTCATGCTATTAAACTGTAGGGCAAAGAAACTCCTGTAACAGCCAATGTGTACCTTTACGCAACAGCAATTATTTAAGACATGCATTAGGCTTCCTATAGATGGTCTCTAAAACTCCACCTCATTATGCAAGAGCAAGCAGCAATCAGATCAGGAACCTATCACCTATCACGTTGACGGCCTATCAAAGTGAGACAAAGATAGAGTCGCGTCTTTACTATGGGACATCTAAGTAAGGGATAGGGCAAATTAACGATGTCATTACTCGAGCCAAACTCGTCCTCACTGTCAACGAATAATTCGACCTGCGCCCTAGGCCAAATACTACTGAACGAGGCTATCACATCTCGTATCGCGTTTAGCCGGTGGGCTTGCCGTATGACTCACACGCCCAACGCATATTATGCAGGTTAATTATTGCGAGGTAGGCAACAGCTTCTCAGATCATCGAAACCAAAAGCAGGGAGATTATCTTGAGCCAATAGCCAAACCCGCAGCCAACCATATAAGCCAATAAAGTTCCCTAGCTGACCGCTTCTTTGAGGAAGTTATCAATAGGGTGTCCGTGAAATAAGGGACAGTATTACGATCCATGGGCATTGTATTGCGCTACGAAGACACAATGTGCTTTAGCGTTCCTCTAAATGTAACCAAACAATACACAGTGTCATAGGCCCTGTACTTGAGGTATTGAAACCACCTTCTTGGACGCTACTCAACACTATACAATAGGGTTTTTTTTTCTTTATCCAAGAGCCTCTGCCTTGTGGTGCATGGATCTCATACATAGGGATACATAAGTTTATACTAAGATTGGCTCGTGAAAGTGACTTGGACCTCTTTTCCCAATAATGGTAATTTTGATATGACTGATAGGGGCGAACTGGTAGTTCTAGAGAGGCTCCGGCATGGGCATTCGGATTCGGATAGCTATGGCCGCCGAGCCGTGAGGAGCTATTTATCTTGGTTGGAGACGGGCCACCAATCATGTAACCATTATGTTTCTTACAGTATGCAGTCATGCTGACTGTTTAAGCTCGCAAAGCGAGCAAGGTTAGTTTGCCTGTATTGTGAGTTGAACCTCCGGGACTTTCAGAGACACCTGGTCCCGGGAGACTGGTACCACATATATGTGCTTATCCAGGACATCTGTAGATCTTCGCATTTAATGGCCCTAAGAAATCTGACTTTTGCGTAAGTTGAAACAAAGGCAGGGTCTCCAACCCCGAGAGAAAACTGGGGGCTTAGTAGATGTGTTCACCCGAGTTTTTGACGGACTCGGGATGACAGGTTCGGACTAGAGAGTCACCGAGTTCCCGGAGCCACCCTGACCTACATATCGACCGAATATTCGGACGGACAATAGAATTAATCATTCTACCTTTGTCACGTAATTGACGAGCATCGCGAGGAAACCAGAGGTTGTTATCGAAAGAGTACCAGTTTACCGATATGTTCAGCGGTTGTGATAATACTTAGAGCAACAACGCGTTTGTATAGCATAACTACGACAATTTGGTTTTCTGCATTTCGGCCCAGCTGGTACACGTGATGGTTGTAGGGCCGATTGCAACCAAAATTACAGAGTACTATGTTTTAGTTCAAACTAGGTATTCATTGATGAGAGTGCGAAGCAGATCAACGGCTTGGGTTAGCGCTGAGCATGTAGCCTGGCGAGGCTAGCAGCAGAAAAACACGGACACTTTTGGCAAGAGTGGTGGTGAGTGGTGGTGGGTCTGCCAAAAGTGTCCGTGTTTTTCTGCTGCTGGCCTCGCCTGGCTTATCAGTATCCAACCCTAGCCTAGATCGGCAGGTTTTAAAGCCGTTCTTGCGAAAGCCGCAACGAAACCCTTATACATTCATATTCTATGTAAATGTATAGGTACTGTGTGCTTGGACCTATTGGTTCATGACGTTATTCTTGGCATTTTTTCGCCTCCGCCGATTCGTTCAGGAACCCCTGAAACTTATGTCGCGATATCACGTGAATGATGCTCATTCTAGATCGAGGCTTCTAAATCCGCTCAGGAGAAAACGCTCGACGCTTTCAGGAGAAGAGTGAAAATGACCAAATAGTTGGCATAACAGCGCTCTGAATAAGCACACACTTTCCACATTGTGTACGCTCATTGCTTTCTAACATACGATTCTACGTACTACCCAAACCAAAACTTATAGATCGGGGTTTACGGTAGACGGCCACTTATTTCCGGAACCGAGACACACACAATCGTGACTAATGGGTAAGCCGGTTTTTCGTCCTACATACATGAGCGGTTCTAATAAGCTGTGAAGAAAACTGCCGCACCATAGAAAACGACGAATATCAGACTGACGCATAGGTATCACATCAGTATGCCACCGGTCGGTTGGTAAAGACAGATTTTGTCTTTCCGATTAGGCTGGCTATGAAACAAACCAAGCATGCCAAGTGAGCAAACACGTTTTCTGGAGGGGTATCAGATGCCGGCATATGTGATTATTGTACTTAGATTATAGATGACCAATGAAAACACGGGAATCGACCCGGCGCAGACTATTTGGGCCAGCTTTTGTGTCTGGAGTGGGCTAAGCTTCATTCCTTTATCCAACAAAGTTTTGATGGCCTTGCGTGCGAAAAAAAAAAAAAAAAAAAAAAAAAAGAGCTGGTCCGTCGTAAATACAAGTACTTGCACTTGTTAAGTTATTGTAACCCGAAGCAAGATCTGGTTTCATATATCGAACATTCAATCTATTAAGGCTTTAAGGGCAATAATTACTGGGCCATAAGCTAATGGGCGGTCAG
This sequence comes from Xylaria sp. 218_066, assembly GCA_019843955.1. Classification (NCBI taxonomy): domain Eukaryota; kingdom Fungi; phylum Ascomycota; class Sordariomycetes; order Xylariales; family Xylariaceae; genus Xylaria; species Xylaria sp. 218_066. The sequence goes on along the minus strand of JADKYC010000112.1, from coordinate 51,009 downwards.
TGGCTGGTGTGTGATTCTGGGCCCACTTCTCCTCCGAAGGAACACTATCTTACACTATAGTTTTGATCTTCATCCTAATAAAGCTAGCTCATATGGTAAAGGAATAGACGGCCAAAAATACTTATGTGGTTGTTGTATTCCGCATTTCTGAACCATTGCATATAGGTAAGATCTTGTTCGCTATTGGCAAAAGTGCCTGTATAAAATGCCTGGGTGAAAGTGCGGTCTTTTAGAAAACAATTTGAAGTATCTGCACTAATGCCTGCAGAGTAATTATATGTAAGTGTGTACAGTTGTGTACAATGTTTGTTGCAAACTTACTACTTACTGTAGATTCATCAGGAGCAGCTCCGCATGGGGTTCGGTCGGACGGCAGCATAGCATAGTGTAACTAGTTGGCAAAATTGTGCGGATGTGGATTAATAATACCGGTCTCCTGTAAATATCCGACAACCCGTCCCGTGCAGCTGTGGAATCTGTTCCCTTGGTTTCATTCGCATCTTCGTTCGCATAACGCCCTAAGCCCGGAAATCCGGACTGAATCAGATCGGCGGGTCGGTGACACAGTTGTATCTTAATTGGATATTTAATACCACAACAGCATGCCGACTGAATGAATGCGTGATACGGCCTGACTCTTCACAGAACATGATGCGCAGGCGTGTTAGCCAATGCCATGCACACTAATCGTACATAGTCTTGGCTCAACGAATAGGGAGAGGGGCGCCCAAATGACCTTCATAAACTCATGATGATTCATAACAACCTAGCCTAACGTGCCAATTTGGTTTCACTAGCTGTACTATGTAATAAGAACTTGCGTACTGGTTGATAATCGTGTAAAAGTAGAGCAAAGCCCTTAACTAGCCTAACGTAAAGGCGCCTCAGACCACTCATAGTGAATGTATCTGGGGTAGCATTGCAAGATAGTTACTACTCAAGTGTTATCCATTATGACTACTGAGATGGTATTTGTTCGCGGGGACATAATTCTAGATAGGTATGCTAAACCAGTAGTCCTAACGTAAGTAAGCTGATACGCGTGGACTGGAGGTATGGAATCATACCAGACAAATGAAAGGGTGTGGAGCCGATTCCAAATGAGACCTTGGCAGGTTCTAGCGCCCGTTGATTGATAATCCCACGGACTTATTGTATAGGGTAAAAATACATTACCAAACGAGAAGCCACCGCACTTAGCTTTCTTCTTAACGGTCGATCTAGTCCAATATAAGTAATAACAAAGATCTGCTTTAGCTTGCCACCGTGCCAACGGGGGTTACATCCATTCAGGGTAAGGAAAGATGCACAAGAGCGGGGACATTAGCAGAAACTAAGAGAGGAAGAAGTAAAAGAGAAATAGAATAATATTTGGGACTTTATCTCCGTGACCCTGACCAGGTGGGGACTTGCGTCCGACTTGCCCGACTTACCGATTCCTTTATTATATCTAACTGGGCAGCCCAACTCGTTGGTTACCAATTATTATCATCATTTTCTGGCCTCAACCGCCGTTGTAACCTGGCCTACTATTGTGTTTCCCTTCCCATTTTCTATTTTACCTTTTCTCTTATCATATACACCGGCTCGGCCTGCTTCTATTGTTCTTAGAAGTTGGACCGGTTGCGCTGCGCCGGTGTGACCTCAATACGAATATCACCCTTAGGTAGCCGAAGATCCGTGCAATTTGACTGGGCGATACAAGTCGCCAAACACGACGCTTTGCTACGGTTCTAACTCGTTTTGCGTCTTTTATTCATATTACAGGGTTTCAATTGCTAGAGGCTGCTAAGTCACATTAGCTCCCGGCTCTATCATTAATTAATTGATTGCGACTCGATTCGTCCACGTTTCCGGGCTGGGTGGCCAAGCCGTAATAATGACCGACCGAGACCCGGAGAAAACGGGATTAGGCGTCCCCGGATCAACGCAGGCTGACACGGCACCGTCATCTAAAAGTACCCGCCCGTCATCAGCAACTTCGGTCCCGACCTTTTCAGACTCATCCGAAGAGCAACGTGAAAACGCGAGACAGGGCAATCCCAATGGATTTTCTCGGGTGCAATCCGGCGTCTCAGTCGAGCAGGCCCAAGCTGACTTCGCAGAGCTTCAAAGGGAAATATCGGGCTTATCTCGAGCTAGCCGAGTGAACAGCCACCGGGCAGAGGATCCGGAGAAGGGTATGAAGGGCGACACCACGGGATCAGAAACTTCCGAGGAAGAATTCGACTTGGAAGAGGTCCTTCGCGGTGGACTCGATGCCGAGAGGGAAGCGGGTATTAAGCCCAAACATGTTGGCGTTTATTGGGATGGATTGACCGTCAAGGGTATGGGTGGCATGACCAACTACGTACAAACATTCCCAGATGCCTTCGTCAATTTCGTGGACTATTGGACTCCCTTGATGAACATACTCGGCAAGGGTAATGTAGGCACCGAGGCTACTTTGCTAGACAACTTCAAGGGTGTTATCAACCCTGGTGAAATGGTTTTGGTGCTGGGTCGCCCCGGATCTGGATGCACAACGTTTCTCAAGTCGATCGCGAATCAACGGTGGGGTTACACTGGTGTCTCTGGGGAAGTTCTATACGGACCTTTCACTGCTAAAGAGTTCAAGCACTACCGAGGCGAAGCTGTCTATAATCAAGAGGACGATATCCACCTTGCTACCCTTAACGTGGAACAAACCTTGGGGTTTGCTATTGACACCAAGGTTCCTAATAAATTGCCCGCTGGTACCACCAAGGCGAAGTTCAAGAGCGATGTTATCGCGACTCTTCTCAAGATGTTTAATATTGAGCACACTAGGCACACCGTTGTGGGCGATGCCCTGATCCGTGGTGTCTCGGGTGGCGAACGGAAGCGTGTTTCCATTGCCGAGATGATGATTACGAATGCTTGCGTCTTATCATGGGACAACAGTACTCGTGGTCTCGACGCGAGTACGGCCCTCGATTTCGTCAAGTCCCTGAGGATCCAAACCAACCTGTATAAGACCTCAACTTTCGTGTCGTTATACCAGGCTTCGGAGAACATCTATAAACTTTTCGACAAGGTTTTAGTTATTGACTCCGGCAAACAAGTTTACTTTGGACCGACAACTGAGGCAAGAAGTTACTTCGAAGGTTTAGGCTTCCTCCCCCGTCCTCGACAAACGACCCCAGATTACGTCACTGGCTGTACCGATGAATTTGAGCGTGAATACTCTGACGGATATTCGCCTCACAATGCTCCGCATAACCCGGAAACCCTCCGCGAAGCTTTCGAGAATTCTAAGTACGCTCGGCAACTAGAAGATGAGATGGCCGAATACAGAGCCAGGTTGGACACTGAGACCACAAAACATGACGATTTCCGTACAGCGGTTCTAGAGAGTAAGCGTCGTGGCGCGAAGCGGTCCGTATACAGCGTTGGGTTCCATCAACAGGTCTGGGCGTTGATGAAACGTCAGTTTGTTCTCAAGCTTCAAGATAAGCTTGGACTGTCTCTCTCTTGGCTCCGGAGTATCATCATTGGAATCGTACTCGGTACTCTATTTCTCAAACTTGGACAAACATCAGCTAGCGCTTTTAGTAAAGGCGGTCTTCTGTTCATCTCTCTCCTGTTTAACGCTTTCCAGGCTTTCTCGGAACTTGGATCAACAATGACTGGTCGACCGATTGTCAACAAACACAAAGCCTACGCATTTCATCGACCCTCGGCACTGTGGATTGCGCAAATCTTCGTAGATACAGCGTTCTCTGCAGTCCAGATCCTGGTTTTCTCCATCATTGTGTACTTCTTGACCAATCTTACTCGAACAGCTGGCAATTTCTTCATTTTCTACCTCTTAATTTTGGTCGGAAACATTGCTATGACTCTTTATTTCCGTATCATTGGTTGCCTAAGCCCTGACTTCGACTACGCTATCAAGTTCGCCGTCGTGACCGTCACCTTGTTCATTCTGACATCAGGATATTTGATCCAGTACCAGTCACAACAGCATTGGCTGCGTTGGATATTCTACATCAACGCGCTCGGGTTGTCATTCTCAAGCTTGATGGCGAATGAATTTGGCCACTCCGAACTGACTTGTTCAGCTGAATCACTTATTCCGTCAGGACCTGGTTACGATAACATCCAATACCAAGTCTGCACCCTGGCTGGATCCAAACCCGGAACTCTCGCTATTAAGGGTGCTGATTATATCACACAGGGCTTTACATATGCGCCCCAGGATCTTTGGCGGAACTTCGGCATCATCATTGCCATCATTATCTTCTTCCTGATCATGAACGTAGTCTTGGGTGAATTCGTCAGATACGGAATGGGTGGTAATCAAGCCAAGGTTTTCGTTCGGCCGAACGAGGAGAGGACGGCGCTTAACGAAGCACTCAATAACAAGAGGCTTCAACGCCAGAAGTCAAGGACGGAGGACGAAGGATCCGCCCTCAAAATCGATTCAACCAGTATCCTGACATGGGAAGATCTAAACTACGATGTACCGGTGCCTGGTGGCACTAGACGACTTCTCAACAAGGTTTTCGGTTACTGCAAGCCTGGTGAACTTACTGCCCTCATGGGTGCCTCTGGGGCCGGAAAAACTACACTTCTGGATGTGCTAGCTGCGAGAAAGAACATTGGTGTGATCTATGGTGATATTCTCGTCGATGGATCAAAGCCTGGTAAGGAATTCCAACGATCAACCTCCTACGCCGAACAACTTGACATGCACGATCCTACCCAAACTGTTCGTGAGGCTCTGCGATTCTCGGCCGACCTACGACAACCTTACGAAACCCCTCAATCTGAAAAGTACTCCTATGTTGAAGAAATCATCGCATTGCTGGAAATGGAGCACATCGCAGACTGCATTATCGGCACTCCCGAAGCCGGTCTTACCGTCGAACAACGCAAGCGTGTTACCATTGGTGTTGAACTGGCAGCCAAGCCTCAGCTGCTTCTTTTCCTTGATGAGCCCACCTCTGGTCTTGACAGCCAAAGCGCTTTCAACATTGTCCGGTTCTTGAAGAAACTCGCTGCTGCAGGCCAGGCCATTCTCTGTACTATTCACCAGCCTAACGCTGCTCTCTTCGAAAACTTCGACAGGCTTCTCCTTTTGCAGCGAGGTGGTCGCTGCGTCTATTTCGGGGATATTGGCAAGGATGCTCACGTTCTTAGGGATTACCTTGCGCGTCATGGTGCCGTTGCTGGGCCGTCTGATAACATTGCTGAGTACATGCTAGAGGCGATTGGTGCTGGTAGCAGCGCACGTGTCGGTAACCGGGACTGGGCTGATATTTGGGAGGAGAGCCCTGAACTGGCCAACACCAAGGACAAAATCTCTCAATTCAAAGAGTCTGGCAGAAAGGCTGCCGCGGAAGTCGATCTAAGTCTACAAAAGGAGTACGCCTCGCCCCTCTGGCACCAAGTGAGAACCGTTGTCAAGCGTACCAACGTCTCCTATTGGCGATCACCTAATTATCTATTTACCCGCGTCTTCAACCACATCGTCATTGCTCTCTTGACGGGTTTAACATACCTCCAATTAGATGAGTCCCGGTCTTCGCTACAGTACAAGGTCTTTGTCATGTTCCAGGTCACTGTCCTTCCCGCCTTGTTGTTACCTCAGGTCGAGCTCATGTTTGTCATCAAGCGCGCCATTTTCTTCCGAGAACAACTTAGTAAGATGTACAGCACATTCACCTTCACCCTAAGCATGATCATCGCTGAGCTTCCTTACTCTATCCTGTGCTCCGTACTGTTCTTTCTGCCTCTCTACTTTATCCCTGGTTTCCAGTCGGAGGCCTCACGTGCTGGGTATCAGTACTTCATGGTCCTCATCACTGAGTTATTCGCCGTCTCTCTCGGTCAGGTTCTTGCTGCTATTTCGCCTTCCGCCTTCGTATCTAGCCAATATGATCCTTTCATCGTTATCACCTTCGCGCTCTTCTGTGGTGTCACCATTCCTTACCCGCAGATGCCTTACTTCTGGAAAGCGTGGCTCTACCAGCTGGATCCCTTCACGCGTCTTATTGGTGGCACTATTACCACTGCCCTCCACGGTCTCGCAGTGAAGTGCACATCTTCGGAGTTGAATGCTTTCGTGGCGCCGCCTGGGCAGACTTGCGGGTCTTACATGGAAAACTTTTTCGCTGCTGGTGGTTCGGGCTACTTGGTTAACAACGATACCAGCAACTGCGAGTACTGTGCTTATTCAGTCGGCGACCAATTTTATAACCAGTTCCAGATCACATTCGGCACTCGATGGAGAGATCTGGGAATCTTTATTGCATTCGTTGGCAGCAACACCCTTATTCTATTCGCGGCTGTAAGTCCATATACTCAATCACTTATACTATTCTTGAAGGGTCTGATGTACTGACCTTTTGCTAGACACGTTTCTTGAACTGGAACAGACGTTAAGCGTCTATAGTTAAGGCAAAACAAACAAACAAACGATGATTGATAATACAATTTTTAATAGAGGTTAAGGACACCCCACGTCAAGCCATTGAACCATTAAGCAGACGCATTTTAGAGTATAGACTGGCGCTAAGTATTTGAAGGTCCAATGACCATGATCATTTTAATTGTCAGCAATGAGACAACATGAATTACCGAAGCAGCGTACAATTACATATCAGTAGTAGATAGAATCCAACATAACTTTCAGTAATGCTCCCTGGCCTTTGCCTGTGTTCGTGCATCCGCTGAGCCTTATTCATACTCGAGCCGGTCTTCGTTCAGAATGTGTCCCAATTAAATCGCTCCCTCATACAGCATCACTATGTCCAGATCCGTCGCCTGGATATACACATGCCCTAGGACCCGACGTCACTTCACCTTTCAAAGACTCGAAATACCTCTCAGTAGCCTGTCGCATACATGCGGCGGGGCGTCATGGCCAGGGCGACAGACATACAGTTCTTGATCGAGTCATTTCCTCCTATGCGTCGTCCGTCAAGTCGATGGTGCACGATAGAGACGGAGCTTAAAACAGACCAGGGGCGCTGGCGATGGAGATGCCGTGCTCCTTTCCATGTCTGAGACCCCAGGCGAACCGAAACTCAAATTCGCTGCCAAGGAGATTGCAGAAGTAGAGCGGCTTTGTCCCTCGCTCAAACTGAACCCAGTCACACCAAAGCCTTATAAAAAGGATCTTCTGAATCACCTAAAATCTTGCGATATCTTCCACTTTGCAGGTCATGGGATATCCGACCCATCTGAGCCTTCGAAAAGCAGATTATGCCTCCGGGATTGGCATAAGAAGCCATTGACGGTAGGCGATCTCCGAGAGGTCAAGTTGCGCGCGATGAGTCCTTGGCTTGAATACCTCTCTGCATGCTCTACGGGCCAGGTCCGGGCAGAGAAACTGGTGGATGAGAGTATACACCTTGTCAATGCCTGCCAGATTGCCGGGTTTCGCCATGTTGTCGGTACCCTATGGGAAGTCTCGGACGAGTGGTGCGTTGAGGCTGCAAAAGTTTTCTACGGTCATCTCAGCCAACAAGAGAGAACAGACGAGGCGGTTGCTACAGCGCTGCATGCTAGTATACGGGCTCTTCGAGCTAAAGGCGCCATTGAAGGAGCAGCTGTGTCCGATGGATCACTAGGGCACGCAGGCAGAGATAGCTTTCAAGTACCAAGATCAAACAGCCTCGAGTTTCTAGATACCCTCACGGCAACATTGAGTTCCACTAATTCTGGTCATTGTCCAATGTTAGTGCGATCTGACGTCTGTGAGTCTTGGGGGGCATTACAACATGTTTCCACTGAAAATTCTGGCTATTGTGCAATAAGGATGCTATCAGGCGTCTCTAAGTCCTGGGAGTCTTTATGGCTGGGCTGAAGTATACGTCCTCAGAAAACTTGGTATTCGACGAGTCAGAGAAGACGCTGGTGGACAAGAATAATTTGACCTCATGGCTAAGCTCGGACATGTATATAACGTGCTTTGACGTATCTGGATGCGACATGCGAACCTACAAGACACTTACCACACCGTGATGCAATCATTTGTTTTAACTCCATTCCAAGTTTAAGTCTAAAGTGTCTTCCTAGTTCTAAAGCCGTGCCGAACTTATGGATATCAGAGGCAGCGCAACTTCTGGCCACTTCCTCTACTATTATTCGCAAGAAAGAACAATAAATACATAGGTATAAGTCCAGCTCAGCTAGACCTAAGGACTGCCTTGCCAAGAGTAAGGATTTGTTCTAAGTTATCTATGAAACACCCGAGTCTTGAGATTAACCTTCCTCCTCTCGCGTTAGTCAAGCTCGAGCCATGTGCCAAAATACCAGAATCGTCTATTCATGTGGACATGTCAGTAACCGCGACATCTTTATCAATGGCCGTTGTCACTACTTCCAAGATTGCGTCATTCGTTATATCGGAGTGACAGCAGTTCAATACCGATGCCACTATTGGCGCAGACGTTATCCAGACGACCTTGCAAGTCAGGAAGATTATTGACGACCTGGTGATACAAGCTTTGTTGGCTGAGACCGAGACCTTTCGGGCTCTTGGATATAAGGAAGGTGTTGTGAATATGGTTGAATGAATTAGATTGCCACGAGAGAAGTAGTATATAAGATACTGAGTTCGGAAACGCAGCATAGAGTTCCAAAATTGAACAATAAATGCGTTTAGATAGCTAGAGTTTGAAGAGGCAATGGATCGAGCCGTGACGGAAGGTTGACTTTGGCTTGGCGGAATCAGCATTCCACCTTCAAAGTTGTCTTAGATGTAACATATTATATCAACAGCTTAGATGCCATTACTAAGAGTTAGACTATGTATGTAAACTACCGAGACATTATGATACGCATCAATAATTTCGCTAAGGCCCAGCCGATGCTGTGTTCTGTGACGGGAGGGCTTTCATCATCTAAACAGGTGTCAGCTCTGCCTAGCGGTATTAGATCTTGACTTATTGTTATTGCACAAGGAGGGAAGTCCCCTTGACGTTGGTGCATCGGAGCATACATGATCCACAAGGTCCCTATAGACTCCGAAGACGCCGGGGCATCCCCAGCTCGCTTTACCCCTATTTGAAATTTCATGTTCATGGTTTAACCACACTCCGTTGGTCGTTACCGTAGTACCACTAGTTAGGTCAAGATGGTGTATTCTTTTTAGACAGAAGATTATTTCTTGCTGTGGATCTCAGTGCGCTCTATTAGATTGATATGGTAAATTCTTCATAGCACTCAATATGTTACCCCTTAATGCGAACGAGGTCTCTAGCGACACTGTCGTCCATATCAGTTGCCTAGTTGTGCCTATTTTCTTTCCCTTTTTTCCAATCGTAGTCAGCCGCATGCCAAATTATTAGTCCTTTTGTCTTTTTACGCCACTCCTTCGATTTCTCCAAACGGACTTTCCGAAGGGCAATCTCATTGTCATATTCATCTCCATCAATCTTTTCAAAAACAATCTGTTCAGATCGTAATCGGCTGCAATATCGACGACTGGGAAGAAATCTATCCCATATCCGAGCGCCATGCTCATCATTCCACTCATCAATCATATTGTCAAATGCTTTGGCATCAGTGAGCTCGTAGCTGTAAATGACCTCTTTCCTAAAGTAGGCTAACTCTATGTCGGCCATGTAATGGGGAACGGTCAGGGAAGAAGAAAAGTCGACAAGGAGCCCATCTTTGTAGTTTGCTGAACGTATATCTCGGTGAACAATGCCATGCTTGTGAAGAGACTTGATGTTTTGAAGCATTCTTGGGACCATTCTTGGTGTAAAGGCATGGGCTGATTCGATGTGCTCTTTAACAATGGTTCGTATCGGAGCCTTGGCAGCCGGCCCATGTCCCTTCATAGCTTCCCTCCTGGTCCATGTAATGTTACGGAAATCCTCGCCCTCCGGTAGTCCACCCTTTTCATAGCTGAGAAAGAGATAGCCATAGCACTTCGCCGCAGTATGTGTCAAGTTTTCTTCGCGAAGTCGGCCATATGCTCGGCATTCGTTGTTGAAGGGATCCCACGAGTCTAGGATTTCGTTGTCCATAATGCCGCGATCGTGTAGCAGCGTAAGTTCCAAAGGCGATATAAAGTCTGAAACCTCATAGTTCTCAAACTACTGTATGTGAGTAATGATGGTGAAAGCCAACCGAGTATATAGCATACCATTTTGAGTGCATAGACACAGCTGCCGATCTCAACTTTCCACACAACCGAATGGATACCTTGTCCAACTTTATCTATGAATTTGATGTCGAATTCTGGCCCAACCCTGTTGAATGGGCCAATTTTGGGCCCATCAAGTTGAGGGAGGTTCATAGTGGGATGCCTGCTAACCATATGTGATTTATAAAATTAATAGGTCCAGCTGTCAAGAGATGCAATCATAGAAGAGGCCGTCGCGTTATTACAAGCTATAGCCGCGGTTCTTTCTTTGTCTTACACTGGTATGACGGGTGGAGTGTGTGTCAGGTTGACAACAAAGAAATCAATGTCTGACACAATTGCATTTTCACCCAGTGCGAATGCGGTTAAAATAAATTCAATTAAACGTGATGGCATATCAAATCTCGATTTGAGTACCCGATCATGGTTAACAAAAAAGCTGGGAAACGGTTGGTACACCGTCTAAATATCAAACTCTGCGCTTTATACAAGAGAGTCGGAAACCCTCAGGCGAGACAGTCTCGTCTTATGAACAACACATCATTTAAGACGGTGTATAAGATCTTCTATGTATCGCTTCGGATCAACATCAAGAGATTAAAATTTTTTTTCTTGTACTTGAGAATCAACGCGAGGCAGCTTCTTAGCTCGTGTTGTCGTGGTCCTAACCTTTCTCTTATTGGTGTCACTACTTTTGACACTGAGAGCAGCTTTTCTTCGTTGCCTCTGCTGTGCAGCGGCTCGCCTTTGCGCTCTCATTATGTCTTGATCCGACGAGCCAAATCTGATAATTACGCGATCGGGAATCTCTCCCAAAGAGTTGCCTGAGGGGACAACAACTGCCCCTGCTGGTAGTTCTGAAGCAAACCGCCCTGAGTAGAAATGCTGATAGCATGCCCTTGATTGAACTTCTTGCCATGTGTTGACTTCAGGAAATAAGTGTGGTCTCGGGACAATATGGTGATATCTATCATTCAAACTGAGCATAGCGCATGCCCAAATTGCCAGGTTAACCGTCATTTGATTGCCAGAGTTAGTCCAGGGCACGGACATGTAGTGGCATCCTACTTCCGACTCACCAATGTCATAATAGCGCACAGCGACCGCCTCCTCGGGTGTAATAAGAACACCAATTCGAACATCGCAATTCTTGCAATAGGTACCGAGCTGCCGAAGAGGTTGAAGAGCAATGTCTTCGTCGAAATGATCGTCTACCAGCATTGATGACTTCCATAATGAGCTTGGTTTGATTTCTAACGGCATATATATTGGACCTTTTTGGCGTTCGACAAGTCCCATCACATATGAGTCGGGCCTGACATACTTCCCTGGCCGATCTTGGTGGTCCTCTAAGTGATTTCTCGTGAACGCCGGGTTCTTTTCGATATTGACCTCCTCAACTCTGAAAGAAGGCTCTATTAGTGGCTGCCCTAGGTCCCTCTGTATTACGGTTGCTGCGAGCTTCAGACCGTCATTAATCCTCATCTTACACCAGTAGAGAACAATGTTCTTCATTGATTCCTCCGGGCCAATTTCATACATACTTTTCGGAGGTCTGAGGCTTGGAGGACCGTCAATGGCTGTATGCAATACATGGTGATATGCTGAAGTGATATTGAGATAACTAAATTCATTCTAGAATACCACGTTCTCAGGCTCTATGTCCACGTAGCTGTTAACCTTGGTGCTGTTGCCTCCTTGTCTTCTCTGACGAGAGATTACGAGATTAGGATTCGGTTCTTGAACCCTACTTAAAAATGTGTTCTCCATCGATAATTCAGCGGTTCATATTCCGCAAACAATTGGCTTCGGCTCATGGACTTGGGAATTACTAGGCTACTAGAACAACACGACAAGGGCATGGCGTTTATAATCTGTGATATATATTTACTGTTTCACATACATTTCCTAGCACCTTTGTGGGCTGGATCATAGCAGTTTAAATTGTCGTCTTTGTTGCTTTGTAATGCTCTGTCTGAACTTTAGGAGGGTTAACATAAAGGCGTCCAGAACGCCAGCCGAAGCCTTTGTAATGCATTCTTTGCCATCTTTGCGGTCCTGCGGTGTTTAGATAAAAAGGGGGAGACTCTACGCCGAACATTCTACCCTAAGTCTTTAATAATTAAAGTAATAATAATATAAAATAAACTTTTCCTTCGTAATATAATAGAAGGCATAAAGTAGAAGAAGCTATAAAAAAAACAAGTTAATAATTTAGTTACTTTATAAGTTAAAACAACAATTATATATAATAATTAGTAGTATAAAATTAAACAATATATATAAAAAGTTATAAGTAGCTATTTATAATAGCTAGCTATATACGCTGTTTAAGCTATATTAGCTATAGCAGCTACTGCGGTTATATTTAAACATATAAATAAAAATAATAAAATTTTTTCTTTTTTTTTGTTTATTATTTATAAATTTTATATAATATAACAATATTTAATAATAGTTACGTGGTGGAGCCTGCAGAGTGGACCCTATAGTATATGTGGCTAGATTAATGGCTGTACACTGCACTAGCTACTTACCCGATTAAAAACCCCATTCACTAGGATCTGCCCTACCATGCACACATATAAAAACATTACCCTAGATAGCTGTTTTTTTTTTTTCCTTCTTTTCTACCTTATCTATAGATTTTTCGTACCAATATAGCATTTATTGTTGGAGCCTTACCTTTATATATATACCGAGTGCAACAATCTACAAATTATCCCTTTTTATTTATAAAGTATAAGAACTGCTTTCAAATATTTCCTACTAGAAATATTAAAACATTAAACTAAATATAACTAATAAATAAAATAACGTAAACACTAAAAAAAAAAACAGCCCTTAAGTAAAAAGTATGTAAACAAATATAATTTATTGTTTAAAAACTATAAACGTTTACTATTTAAAATAACAAAAAACTTAACTTTAATATTAAATAAAAAACTATATTATACTGCGTTATAAATAGCCCTTCTAGTATTTATAATAATATAGCTACTTTAAAATATAACGAAAAAAAAAAACTTATGTTTATTACTTTAGCTTATAAATATAAAAAATAGGTCGAAAATTTTACCTTTATTACTAGTTGTTTTTATAATAATAGCAAAACTTTTTTTAATACTATTAATATATTTATTTAAAACTATAAAGCTTTATTTATTAAAAACAATAACTTTACTTTTTTTTTTATTTTTATTACTAATGTTAACAAAAAAACTTAGCTTAATACTAATAAAATTATAAACAAAAATATTTTTAATAACTTTATAAAAAAACCGGTTACTTTATTTTATAAAATAAAAGTTAAAACTATAATAATAATAACGTATTATTAATATTTTATAAATATATATTTTTTACTATGTTATATTAATAACTAAATAAATTGTTTTTAGTTTTAAACTAACAAATTTAAAAAAATTATGCTATAAAAAAATAAACAACTTAAAGCTAAAATTGCCGGTAATATCTATTTTGGACCTATTAAACATTTTAACAAAGCTATAAACTGTTTTTTAAATAAAATAAAAAATATAAATGTTAAATATAATTAACTATAATAACAAATAAATAAGTTTAATTAATAGGTTATTAATTTTTTTGCTTAAATAAAAAAAAATATATTTAGCTTAATTTATATTAAAAAAAATACCTATAAGTTTATAAAAATATTTATTTCTATTTTTTATAATAACAAAAAAAAAAACGATATTAAGTTCGAAATATAAATTTATAGTATAAAAAACTAATTATTTATTAATAATAATTAGTTTATTAATAACGCTGCTAAAATAATAAACATTAAAATATATATAAAAAGCAAAGTTGTTAAATATTTACTTTTATATTTAGCTAATATTTACTTTAATATATTAATAACTTTTAAAACCCTATTTAACTATTTAAAAAAAAGCTATAAAAATATTAATACTTTTAAAAAAGCTAAAGCTAAATAAAAATTTTTCGATTTCGATAATTATAAACTAGCTAAGTTTCTTAAATTTAAAACTAACTTTGTTAAACTAGCAAGCAAAGTTCGATTAAAAAAAAAAAAATAAAAAAAAAGTTTTAAAAACAAAATATCTAGCTCCTGTTTAATAAACAAAATCTTTATTTTTTATTTTAACAAATAAGTTATATTTAATTAACATATAAAGCTATATACTTAAATAATATACTAACTTTATATTAACAATTAAAAATATAATGCTGCGTATAAAGTAAATTAAAACTAAAATATTTTTTATTCTAATATTAATTAAAACCTATAAAACTTTTATAATAATAGTACTAATTTTAGCAACCGTTTTACTGCTAATATTAATAGTTTAGCTAGAACTTAGTTTTTTAAGCTTAACGCTAATAAAATATAAAAACTTATTATAAAAAACAAATATTTTATTTATTAATAGCAAAAATATATTACCCGAAATTATTTATTAAAAAGTAAAATAATTGCTATAAATTACAAAATATATATTGCTGCTATTATAGCTAAATATAGTTATATATCCCCTTTTCCCTATTTTTAATCCTATATTTTACCCTAAGTTAAAAAAATTAAAAATAAAAAGTTAAAAAAATAAGCCTAAAAAAAATAAACTCCTTCCTAAAAAATATACTTTTAAAAAAATATAATAAAATAGATTTAATAAACTAATATATAAGCGAAAGATTTTTTTTATATATTAATATAATATATAATAATAAACTATTTTTAACTTCGAAAATTTTTTTTAAAAATATAAAAGCAAGCGTATATATAAGTATAAACGGAAAATTTATAAATAAAATTATAAAACTACTTAATCTACTTATAATTACTAAATTTAAACTTTAACCTATTAGCAGTTATAATAGTTAAAAAAAGCAAAATATTACTAGGTTTTTAATAATAGCTTTTTAAATATAAAGCAAAACTTTTAAAAATATATTTATACCTATTATTAAACAATAACAATATAAAATAATTATTAAAAAACTTTAGTTCGAAAAATATAATATACTTTTAGATTACTAAAAATATTAATTAATATTTTTGCTAAACTTATTAGCTAATTATAACACTAGTTATAACTTTATAATAAATAATATTAATATTTAGCTATAATATTTAAAATATTAACTTAATGCTAACTAACGCAATTATAATATAAATAAAAAAAAAGCTTATAAAAAATAATAATAAAAAGCAGCTGCATAAAATAAAAATAAAATCCTAGCTACAAAAATTAATATTTTAAAACGTAATACCTTTCGAAAAAAAAAAAACCCAATATTAAATAATATTATAAAAATATAACGCAATTTATACGGAATTTTTTTTCTACTACCCCTAAAACTTACTTATAAAAAAATAAAAAAAGTAAACTATTTAAAAAAAAAACAAAAAAAAATCGCTTTTATTTAGAAGTTAAATAAATTAAATCCTTACTATATATAAAAAAACAGTATAAAATAGTATAAAAAAAAACTTTAAATATAAATAAACAGCTTTAGCGCATTTTTTTTTAACAATTATATAAAGCGAAAAAGAACTGCTAGTTTAGTATAAATTATAAATATTTATAAAGTTAACAAAATTATTAAAAAAAAAAAAGAAGCATTTTTTTAAAAAAAAAGCGAAAAGTTAAAAAAAAAAGCTTTTAAACAAGTATTTTTAGAATACTATAATATATTCTGCGCTTTTAACAAAATCAACTTTAATATATTGCCCCCTAACTATTTTAAAATAAATTATAAAATAAAGTTTACTAACAGCAAATCCCCTAATAATCTAGGATATAGTCCTTTATATAAAATATTATTAAATAAATTAAAAGCTATAAAAAAATATTTAGTTAATAATTTTTAGAAAGGTTTTATTAAACTAAGCGATATACTTTTTATATTACTTATTTTATTTATAAAAAAAGCAGAAAGTAAATTATACTTTTACGTTAATTATTATAAACTAAATAAAATTATAAAAAAAAATTAGTACCCTTTTTTTTTTATTAAAAAAACTTTATTTCGTATAAGCAAAATAAAAATTTTTATTAAAATTAATATACGTTAAACCTTTTATTATATTAAAATATAACCTAAAAACAAAAATTTAACAACCTTTTATATATAATATAATGCTTTCCGTTATAAAATACTTTTGTTTAAGCTAACTAATAAACTTATAACATTTTAACAATATATTAATAGTACTTTATTTAACTATTTTAATAGTTTTTATAGCATTTATATTAATAATATTTTTATTTATTTAAATAACTTAAAAAACTATTGTAAACATATATATATAATACTACAACGTTTAAAGAATACCGGACTATAGGCCAATATTAAAAAATTTAAATTTTATATTATAAAAACAAAGTTTTTAAAATATATTATAAATATTAAAAGTATATAAGTTAACTTAAAAAAAGTAAAAGTTATTTATAACTAAAAACTTTTTATAAATATAAAAAATATATAGTTTTTTTTAAAATTTTATAACTTTTATTGCAAATTTATTAAAAACTATAGTTATATTACTACGCTACTTTATTATTTAACAAAAAAAAATATATTATTTTAATAAACTAAAAAATATAATAAAGCTTTTAATAAGTTAAAAAAAGCTTTAACTTCTACCCCCTTATTAAAGTACTATAAATATAAAATACTTACTAAAGTTAAAACTAATATTTTTAATAGTATAGCTGCTAAAGTAATAACTTAATTATATAATAGCTAATAGTATTTAATAGCTTATTTTTTAAAAATATTATATAATATAAAACTAAATTATAATATATTTAATAAAAAATTATATGCTATAGTATTAATATTAAAAAAATAAAAGCCTAAATTAGTTAATAAACGTAAAAAACTTTTTCTAATTGTTACTAATTATAAAATATTAAAATATTTTAGTATAAAATAACACTTAAATCTTTAATAAGCAAAATAAACTAAACTTTTTTCTAAATATAATTTTTTTATTACTTATTAACTAAAAAAAAAAAATATATTAGCTAACATATTATTTTAAAAATAAAAAAACCTGTTTATATAAAAAATAAAAAAAAAGTTATAACGCTACTTTAAGTTATTTTAGCTAGTTAGTAATACTTTTATTAATACTTCTTTTATTTAAATAACTTTTATTTCCGTTTTAAAATTCCGATATAAAATAGAAAATTTAAATAGTTTTTAATTAATTAAGCAAGTTTTAAAAAAAAACCGTAAAGATTTAAATATAAAAATTTATTATAAAAAAACGTAAAATTAACGCAAAAATAACTCCTAGGTTATTAAAAATAGATTAACTATTTATTACAAACATTTAGTTATACCTAACTTCCTATATATATATATTAAGTTAATCTAAAAAGCGTACGATCGAATATTAATAACATATTTAAGAAAAAAAAAAACTTAAAAATTAATAGCTAAATATTATTAATAGTTTAACCTAAAAAATAATTATAATATATATATAAACAATTATATAAAGTATAAATTAGCAAAAATATTTAAAAACAAAACTTCTAATAAATTAATACTTTTATTAATACTTAACTATATTTAACGCTACTTAATAATAGATTTTAAACAAATACTAAAAAATAAGTATAGATATAATAATGCTTTAGTTATAGTAAACTGTTTAAAAAAGCATATATAAATAGTTTTATATATTATATAAGCTATAGCTAAAAATGCTGCAAAAATATATTATAAAAGTCCTTTTAAAATATTTAAAGTATTTATAATAATAACTTCTGACCGCGGACTTTAGTTTATTTCTACTTTTATAAACAAATTATATAAGCTAATAAGCATAACTTATATTTTAATGTTTACAAAATATTATAAAACTATAAAACAGGCTAAAATTATAAATAAATATTTAAATTAACGCTTATAATTATATATAAACTATTATTAAAATAACTAGTTTAAACGTATACTTACTATAAATTATATTTAAATATTGTTACTTTATAAGTTTATAAAAATATTTCCCTATAAAATTAAAATAAGTTTTTTAATACTTTTTTATTTTAACTAAAAAAATAAAACTACAAAAAAAAAGCTTAAAAATATACTTTTGCAAAAAAAAAATCTAAGGACTAACATATAAAAAAAGGTTTAAAAAATTGTTTAGTTTATTAAAGCTACAAAAAAATAATTAATATATACTTAAAAACAAATAACTAAACAAACAAACTAACACCGTTATAATCTTAATTTTAATATAAAAAATTACGTTTTTATTTTTAAAAAACAGCAATTATAAATTATAAATAAGCTTTTAAACAAGCTAAACTATCTTATAACTTAACAAAAGTTTAAAATTTTAAAAAAAAACAATAATACGTATACCTTTAAAATACCCCTATCCTAGAAAGCAATAAATATCTATTACGCAGACCGGTTACGCAAATATTTTAACAACTTTTTTTTCGGTCAAAAGTTAAAAAATCTAAAAAATAAAGTAGTATAGCTAGAAAACAAAAAAGAATTTATTGTCAAAAAAATAAAAGCTTCCCGAATATACTATTAAAAGCTATAATACTAAATTAACTAAAAAAGCTAAAACGTTAATAATAAATAATACCCCGCAGAAAACTTTAAAAATAGTATAAAAGCGTTAAAAAAATTCTATAATATAAATCCCAAATTAGCAAAACCCCTGATACAATTAAAAAAATAGTTAAAAGTAGCAAAAAATAACAAATTTAATAAAGTACATAATAATAATAATAGGGCAATAGCACAAAAAAAAAAACCTATAAAACGTTAGCACGCTTAAAATATAATATATAAAAATCTGCTAACTTAATAAATAAAAAAACCTATATAATAACTTAATAGTATAAAAGCCCAAAAAGAAATCATATAAATAAAAACCCGAAGCAATCCTTTTTCTAGCTAGAAAGCTTATCAAAAGTCACCTATTCGAATATTATACATATCTCAAGAACAAGCCATTTCTTTTTTAAAGGGAGGGTAATTACGTGGTAGAGCCTACAGAATAGACCCTATAGTATATGTAGCTAGATTAATAGCTATACACTGCACTAGCCACTTACCCAATTAAGAACCCTATTTACTAAGATCTGCCCCACCACGCACACACATAAAAACACTACCCTAGATAGCTGTTTTTTCCTTTTCCTTCCTTTCTACCTTATCTATAGATTTTTCGTACCAATATAGCACTTATTATTAGAGCCTTGCCTTCATATATGTACCGAGTGCAACAATAATGTTAATATTTTTTTAAAAAAATAAAGAAATTATTAAAAACAATAAACTTTTTTTTATAGCTAAAATATAACACGCTTTTATAAAAACATATATATAGCTATATATAGCTATATAGCTAGCTTATATATATAACTTTGCTATATATACGTATATATTAAGAGCTAAAATTTTATAGTTAACTTTGCTAAAAGCTTTTAGCTTCTATCTTTATTTAATATACTTATTTTACTTATTTTTGTTACAAGAGGCTACTGGCTACCCTAGCCTACCATCCACATAGGCCCTGCAGCCCTTGTCTACATGTGTACTTTACTCAGACCTATTCCGTACCTGTTTCTTCCCTTCTACAAGCTTTAGTCTTGTATGATACCTACTATCAAGACTATGAACGTTGTACCTGACCTAACCACTTCACTGCTCGTGACAATGAGGTTTAAATATTAGGTGGTGATTTGGCAGTGCTGGGCTAACCGTCGTCATTAACTGCACTATCTTATTCCTGAAACCTATTGATACGCCTCCGAGCTAAAATAGCAGACCCTGGTCATGATTTGATACCTTGGTCCAGAGAGAACTTGGATCAGATGCTCTTCTGCTAAGCCATGGGTGAGATTAATTGTTGTACCATTATGTGTTACCAGTGTGGCTGAAGATGACTGTTCCCTCAGGATAGTATTCCATCCTATTAGTTTAGATTCTGGCATCAGTCTTACACACTGCGCATCTGGATATTGCACCGGTTGACATGTACTCAACCTAAAAAAAGGCTTGATAGGTTCCTAGCAAAAGCCTAAGCAAGTCGCTTGGATATGCCACGTTTCATGAGGGATAATGACTTACTTAGGCTTTCGCTAACAACCCACTGGGCCTAAATGCTAAATCTATATCAACCTAACACGCCACCGCTTTCATCGAAGCGCTTACAATATTAAAGATTATAGAGGCTCTTCCTTAATTGCTTATAACCGTACCACAGTTTCTCTTAGCTAGGGGGGGTATGATCGATGCCTCATTGCTACCAAAGGAAACGTATTTGTTGTGTTCATCATTGGGAGATTGCGAGCTGTTGAACAGGTTGTAGATGAGGCTGCACAAACTGTTGGTTCGGTTTTATTGATCACTCTCGCAGCCACCCCACAGCCATTGAGGGGATTCAAGGGTACCCATCGTGATCATTCCATGTTATTGGCCTTTCCACGTGATGGATTTGGGGGTGTAATTGCCAACAACTTACCTCTACACCCTTACCATAACCACGTTTTTAACTAAATACTTACCACCGCACCACACCGCTAGCAACAAAGCAACAAACTGTTAGTCTACTAAACAATCCTAGACATCAACCGGCTCGACTCTGACTCCCAGTTACCCTCATGCGTCATACGACCCCAAAAACAAAGAACATTGTCTATACACTAGACTAAATATTGACAGACTAACCCAGATACCCTCCGTGCGACTCAAGGTCCAAGACATGTATAACACAATTATCCTCTGGTTAACTGCTCCCGCCCTTACTAGTATATATGTACTTATTTATGCTTCAGTAATCACATGACCAAGGCAAAACGAACCAAAGCGGCAAAGCCAGATAGACACAGACACCACCAACTCGCCGTTCGCCGTTCTGAATCTTTTGTATTACGATACCTACGGACCACTATCTATACTCCGCCCGTCGAGACTTGATTCTGATTCACCTTTCCGAGTCCTATCTATCTAGGACTCGACTCTGGCGCCCCGGGCGTCGTATTTCAATTGTAGCTGTTGCTTTGCTTCGCTTCGCTTTGCCTTTTGCTATTGATTCATCATCACCTCCCCGAGTCTTGCCTATATGAGGTTCTGGCTAGGCTTCTTACTCTTTACTCGATTGACCCCCCATAGGCTCGATCTTATGCGGATTTGATTGTTTTGAACACATATGCACCCGGAGAGGAAGATTAACACCGGCTATGCACGATAGTAGCGATTATCCTCCAACCCCGACTGCTGCATATATCCATCCCCTTTTCACCATATGGACTTGGTAATAGCGACTTCCACCCAAGAACATCATAGCGTACACGACGCGGCCATTCACACGCTAGAGCTCCGATTCAGCACCATTAGTCTCCATGGGGCTGCCTCCGGCCCCGTTGCGCCTTTTCTGTTGCCGTAGTCGACGCACGGGCCGTCCGTGCAAGTTCATACTCTCATCGTCGTCATCGCTTTCCGGGTTCTCCTCGGCGAATCGGCGTGCTTCGTCTAACTCAGAAAGGTCGCTAGGCTTATCCCTGAGCCATTGCATTCGTGGGCCTGACCGAGCTACTTCGGACACTCTGAAGCCGTAAATACGTGGTTCGTAAATCCTCGTCCTGCCTAGGCTGGGGGCCACATTGCATCGGTACATGCCGTTCAGCATCGCCTTATCGTCGTCTGGGACCCTCGCCCCCGCTAGTACGTCAGCACCCCTTTTTGTGAGATCATACTCGGGGAAGGTCAGGAGAAAGAGGGCGCCGAATGTGCGGCCGAAGAAAGCACCGTCGACGGTCTGAAAACGGCTGTTAGGCGGTACGTATACGTCGAGACAGGAAGGACAGAAGAGCTTGACTGTCTCCTCTCCAGGTATATCGGACAGCCCGACGGGTAGGGTGCGGGCTTGCTCGCAGTGACTCCTGGGGCAGACCCCGAAATGGCCTAGCTCGTACTTCTCCGACATCTGTTGAATGCCGGCCCGCGAACATATAAAGCGCTGGTGGATGAGGCCGTAGAGCATCTCAGCGGAGGACTCGATGACGGACAAGTCGCTCGCGACGCGGCTGTGGTTCCGGCGCTCGCCATGTCGCATGCGCTCTATGCCTTCGATGGACTCATCCTCGTCCTCGTCTTCTTCCTCTTCATCGTCGTCATCGTCTTCGGGCTCGACGTCAAGTATCATCTAAGAAAGCAGGATAGAGCGATTAGCACAAACCAGATGAGTCGACGGGGGAGGGGAATGCTACCTCTAGGGCCTCCTTGTACATGGCGACCTGGGTCTGCAGGCCGGTGAGGTTGAAGTCATCCTCGATGAACTCCTCCGAAACCTCGGCGAAGTACTCGTGGCCCAGCAGCGAACAGAAGGAGGAGATCCAGGACTCGGGGGTGCCCGAGGACGAAGACATCATGTTTACGGTGGGAAGATGGCGCGGGGTTGGGCCGGGGCGCGTCTTGCTTCGGCGGTCGCGTTGGAGGGGCTCCCGATAGTAATAGAGGGGGCGCGGATGGAGGCCTGATGGAGGCGTGGAACAGGAACCCCTGTAGCCGTGTCCAGTCGGCTTATCTAAGGCAATTGGAGGGGGAGGGAGAGAAGAGAAAGGGGGACACGAGCACTACACTATATCACCT
Source organism: Xylaria sp. 218_066 (assembly GCA_019843955.1). Taxonomy (NCBI): domain Eukaryota; kingdom Fungi; phylum Ascomycota; class Sordariomycetes; order Xylariales; family Xylariaceae; genus Xylaria; species Xylaria sp. 218_066. Next base: position 28,265 of record JADKYC010000112.1, on the reverse strand, counting down.
GCATGACGCACGAGCAGGTGACAGATGCAGCAGGTGTTCGGACGAAGCGTGAGGCGCCGGGGGGAGACGAGGCTGAAGACAAGGGACTGTATATGGTGTTGTTGGTATGGCGATGTGATGACTGCGGCGTTATGTGGGCGATGTGGGCGATGTGGCGGTGTCCGACGATCTGCGGTGACCCTCTTTTAGTGTACTGTAGTAGTCGATGTATACTTATGTAAGTCGAGGTAGATTTATATGTAGTAATGGTGGTGATAAGTGACGGTGAATTGTGGTAGTGATAATAAGTGGTAGTAGTAGTAGGAGTAGTGGCGGTAATGGTGGCGGTTGGGCAGTTACCGTTACCTAAGGTCGTAGGCAATGCCTCTCGCAGGATGCTGTGGATGGATGCATATAGCAGGTAGGTAGGCAGTCGGGCAGGTAAGGCAGGTTGGCAGGTAGGTAAGGCAAGGTAAGGCAAGGTAAGGCAAGGTAAGGTAAGGTAAGGTAAAGTAGGTAAGGTATTGTCGATATCGAGATTGAGATTGTGGTGGATGTGGATGTGGATGTGCAATGCAAATGCGATAGTGGGAGATAATGGGTTCCAAGGTTGGCTGTGGCGGGGGTGGGAAAATCCAAATCGGAAAAGAACGAATCCACGAAACCAGGCGAAACAAAATCGCTGTCGACCTCAACTAACCCCCCGATGCGAAGAGCTAGGCTTCTAGGTAGGCTTCTACTTAGGTAGCTTATCGGATTGGCTGAATTGGGTTTGGTGCATGTCAATCCCACCAACCCGGGCTGGCTTCGTGGCCTGGTCTGTGCGCAGTCTCTACATCTTATCTTCAAGTTCTACTACATCCAGACTCTGCTGTGCACCCCCGGTATTATACGCTGTAGGCCGATACCGAATCTAGGCATTTCCATATTTCATTAGAAATTTTGGGGTAGATGATACAGCCTTGAAACAGCGTTTGAGGCATCTTTAAGATTGAGTGGGAGCATGGATATCTACATCTAGACTCCTCGTTAGTTGGCACGAACAGTACCATTTTGATAACGACAAATCGACGACACGTCTCGAATGTATCATGATACCCAACACAATGTTGAAAGGGCCCGTGGACCTGGGTAGACCGTGATTGAATTTTACTCGGCCACTTGTTAAACCAGCTTTGGTTGAACCGAGATGATGCACCGCGTGTTGCACATGCGCAGTCGGTTCCAAGCCATCACGCCACTCAACAGGCGTCTGCAGCCACGACGACGCACAATACCCGTCCACCACGCTTTCTACCACCATGTCTCCCGAGCTCAACCAGTAACAGCCACTCAGGGCAGCATCGATGTGGATGCGTTCCGTTCGCTGGCCTGGGAGCCCGCTGTGCCGGTGCATCTACGAGGCTTCCACCACCTGCCTGCCATGAAGATCTGGTTTGCCGGCCCCAGCCCGGGCAGAGGACCGGTCTCGCTCGGCGACAAGCTAGCATCTTCTGCTAATGCAATGGTATCTTACGAGCTCATAACATCGTCGTCACATGATGAAGAGTCTGCGTCGGCGTGTTCCACGAGCCGTCTACGGGGCTTCCAGACATGGCTCAAGGACCAGCCAACCGGAAATCAAGATAGCCGTCTTCTACACGCCCTCATAGGCCACTTGCTAGCATTAGCCAAGGGCAATCAATCGCACTTCCTACAGTTCGACGCGCCCCTGAGTCTCATCATCCAGGCCTCACGGTATAACCAGAGCACGGACGACCCCTCGCGTCGCATCACCCAACTCTACATCGCCCAATCCGACATCCGCAGTCTGCCCCCGGCCTTGGCGGCAGACCTGCCCGTGCCCGACCTAGCCAAGCACGCGGGCAAGGGCGACATCTACAGCTCCAGCATTTGGCTGGGTCTGCAGCCGACCTACACGCCGCTGCACCGCGACCCGAACCCCAACGTCTTCTGCCAGCTGGCCGGGTCCAAGGCCGTGCGGCTCCTAAGGCCACGGGCCGGGCTGTCCGTGTTCCAGGATGCCCGTAGATGTCTGAGGACTCCTGCCAGCTCGCGCCTCCGCGGCTCTGAGATGATGAACGGCCCTGAGCGCGAGGAGCTCCATCGTGCTATTTGGGTTGATAATGATTGTTCCGACCATGCGCCGACGGCGAGGGAGATCTGGCAGGCTGTGCTCGATCCCGGCGATGCCCTGTTCATCCCGCAGGGTTGGTGGCATAGTGTCAGGAGCGTCGGGCGCGAAGCCGAGCTCAATGCCTCGGCTAATTGGTGGTTTAGATGACCCTAGGCGTGGTTATCATCCTCGGAGAACTTCCCATAAGTCCCCGTGTTCATCTCGCAGCCCAATTAGCGAATCCACCCAGATGATCTCGGTAGCTAGGTCCTTAAATCCTTCGCTACTCTCAATGGATAGCACATGTATTCTATGCTTCTGGGCACATGACTACCCAGGTAGCTTGTGGAAGAAGGGCTGTCAACGTAAGCGGTACAAGCATCCAACTTAAAATTAGGTCATTCGAAGCACAGGTCCTGCGCGGTTCGGGGATCGGGGCGTGTAGAGTTCATCATCGTTCACCATCGTTCACCATCTATGCAGGCGTCTGCCTCCGATCGGCCTCAACCTCGTTCTACAATTTGTGAGATCCTCATCTCACAGAATTTATCTACTTAATAATAGCTGTACATACTCATATGATACATGTACGTAACTATGTTTATATTTATGCGTTGAACTTCTGTATATATACCACAATTGCCGAAAACAGGCACATTTTATAGTTAAGAACATGCATGAGATTGGGCTCGAGTTGTGACGTCAGGTAAATGCACAACTGAACACTTCCAACTTAAAAGTACAGTACCTACCCCCACCTTCCCCAGAGGACCAACCAACCTGACAACCTTTGGACCCTTTAAAACGACCCAACGAAAGAGGCGCTGCCTGCCAAGTACTTAGACTACCTATCTACTACGGTACCTGATGTATCTCTCGTAATTCCTACTCCAGACACACTTACACTGACTTACGTGGGTGCCTGTTACCAAATACATTTACACATCTACCGGCAAAGACACACGTGCATCTAGATTTATCACACCTGCTCCTGGTGGCCGTTTTTACACGATGACCGTGGCCAAAGCCGCCTCTGTTTCCGACGAGGAATTTGACCTCATCGACTCTGCTGAGCCCGTCAGCGAACTATCCTCACCTACTGACCGACCCGGTCCGCCTCAACATCTCCCGGGTGGCCACTACGGACGCGCGTTCGATAGTAGCGCACCATCGGCACCCGGTCAGCAGGGCACTGTCAGATCAGACAACCGGAGCTCACTGAACGAATCCTATCTCGCCGCTTCTGATTATTTGAAGAGGACCGGCGGCAACGAGACGATAGAAGAGGATGATGACGAGGGCGACGAGAATCATAGCGGCGGTGAAAAGCCATCGGCGCTCAAGTATACTAAATCCGTAGTACAGAGATTTTGGTCAGGTCAGGACCTGCTAATCGCCGTCATGGGGTATGTCTTTGCACACTTCACTTGCCGCAGGTTTACCGATTTGGCTATATCACTTACAACCCGTTCGTAGGATGACGGGATCCGGCAAGACGACCTTCGTATCTAAAGTGACGGGACGTCGTGACTTGAAAATAGGACACAGTCTCACCTCTTGTATGATTTTTTGCGCGGCACTCCGATGGACGACTCCACTGACATGGTTACGCGCAGGCACACGAGACATTGAGGTGGTCGAGACCAAGATCGACGGACGGGTGGTCCGCTTCGTCGATACTCCTGGATTCTCCGACACGAATCTGTCGGACGGCGAGGTGTTGCAGCTCATAGCCGATTATCTCGCGGCGGCCTACAAGCAGGACATGAAGCTCTCGGGCATTATCTACCTGCACCCCATCTCGGACACGCGAATGACTCACCACGCGACCAAGAACCTGCAGATGTTCCAGAAGCTGACAGGAGACAAGAACCTAGGGCACGTGGTACTAGCGACGAGCATGTGGGACCGGGTATCACACGAGGAGGGTCTCGCTCGGGAAGAAGAGCTCAAAGAGAGGTTCTGGAAGCTGCTGATAGCATGCGGGGCCAAGGCGGTGCGACACGAGGGCACGTCTGAGTCGGCACAGGCGATCGCGCGCACGCTCATGGCCAAGAAGCCGTTCTTCGTGCAGCTGCAGAAGGAAATGGGGCGGGACAACAAGGCGCTGCGGGACACGGCGGCGGGCCAGCAGGTGATGATGGAACTGGTCAGGCTCCGGGAGGAGCACAAGCGCGAGCTGGCCGACATGGAGGAGATGATGCGCAACACGGCGACGGAGAACAAGCTCGTGGTCGAGGCGCTCAAGGAGCACTACCAGGGGAGACTCAAGGACCTCGAGAAGACGCTGCGAGACGAGAGGCGCCTCAACGACGAGGCGGTCGAGTCCCTGACGGAGCGCATCAAGGCCTTGGAGAACAAGGGGATGTGTGCGGTCATGTAGTTGATGACCTAATTAATACTCGTGTCGCTCACTTGTGTATAATGTAAATGCAGTATGCTGCGTCGGAATTGGGTCAAGATTGGGTTGTCGGATAATTCTCGTTGTCCGAGCTTGTATGATTACCTAGGTAGTCGATTGGGGGGGAGATGGATGGATGCTGTGGTAATACTACAAAGGTTTGCAATACATACACTGGTTGGTGGTGTTATAGGCGTGTCATACGTATAGTATGCATGTGTTAAACCTTAATCAGCGCCAGATCTTGAAATGTTGCAGGGGGAAGCAGGTTTTTGCCCCACTGTCAGCCCCCGATCTCCTGCCCCGATCACCCCGCCCGAGCCGCCGTCATGGGCTCTAGACGTGTGCTGTGGAACCCTATGAGATCATAGCTGCCAACTTGCCTTGTCCGAACGCCGCTGACATGCTGCTTTGTCTATCTCATCAGTCAATTTGCTTTCCCTTAAGTAGCTACTTACTCGATCCCGAGTAAAACTCTACATACGTAGTAATATTTTCATCTGGGCGGGTCATGGCCATTAGATCCTAGATCTCCATCTCTGCTTATTATTGTGGTTGCCGAGTGTGATTCTTCGACGTACATTTTTCTTTGGTTATTCTTGTTCATTTCCTCTGCCATCCATCCGGGCTGTTCTGGTTGTAGGGAGACCATGTCACGACCACAGCCGGAAGACGGTGAGCGGCGTGTCCGCTTCAATAATGAAGACGCACTGTACCGCCCACTGACGGTCACCGACAACAGACACCAACAACATGACGAAGCGGACCAGGTCGAGTCCCCGAGGCGGCGCTCCAGCTCTGATCCCTCGGGCCGTAGCCGTCGTCCTAGACTGGCCGTCCTCCGGCCTCATGGCACCAATACGCCAGCTTTGGTACCTATCGCCGAGAATAACAGGATCGGAAGCACCGCCTATTTCAATGTCCCCGGCGGCAAAAACCATGTGACCTCAGAGCTGGCCGATGTGCTGGACGTCATCGGTGTGTGACCGTCGTCTTTCCCTCCTGCTGTCCTCGATATTACTTAACTAACACGTTCGTCGTCCGCTAGATCCCGAGGTGTCGACCCTCAATAATGTCACCAATATCCAGAACTCCCTCTTCATTCCCTCTCTCGGCCGGTTCATAAATAGGCGTCCAACATACAACCTTACCCGTGCCCCTGGACGCGATGATTTAGTGTTAGGGTCTAAGCCCGCCGGACCGTCGAAAGATGGATTCCAGCAAGGGCCGCACATCGAGGACCAAGACTACGAATTCGACTTCGAGCACGCCGTTCTCCCCGATGGCGTGTCGTTGGAAGGGTGGACCAAGGGGGAGATGGCTGAGCTCAACGACCATGTCCGTCACATGCTACATTCGCGGCGGAGCAAGTTCAAGCGGACCATGAAGGCCTTTGGCAAATACGTGCAGCAGCCCCTCGGCTTCTTCGTCACGCTCTACGCCACCCTCATCACCCTCTTCGGTCTCGCCTGGGTCCTGTTCCTCATCGGCTGGATCTACGTCGGCCAGAAGCAGCTGTACGTCATCAACGTCATTGACTACGTGCTCGTGGCTCTCTTTGCTATCGTGGGAGACGGCCTGATCCCCTTCCGGCTCGTCGACACGTATCACATGTTGTTCATCTCCCACTACCACCGTAAGACGTGGAAGCTCCGGAAGCGTCTGCAGATGGCAAAGCTGCGCGATAAGAACGACCTGCCCACCGACCCCGAGCTCGAGGCCGCCCGCGACGAAGTCTCGGTCCTCAACGAGATCGAGCAGGCCACGCTCGTTCACCACCAGAATAAATTCGCCAAGTCTCACACATTCTACCGCCCGCACGAGACCAAGACGCACTTTGCCTTCCCGCAGAGCTTCCTCGTCACTATCGTCTTATTGCTCGACCTGCATTCGGCTCTGCAGGTGTCCCTGGGCGCCACGACGTGGGGAATCGACTGGAAGACGCGCAACCCCGCCATCACGGCCACCATCCTCAGCGTCTCCATCGCCGTCAACATCACGGCAGGGATCCTGATTAGTATCGGCGGACGCCGCACAAGAAAGAAGGACGTCGTCGAACGCATGTTCCGCCAGGACTTGACGCGCGAAGCATTAAAGGAGATCCGCGAACGAGGAAAGAAGGAAGGGGATGTCGAGAAGCAGGAAAAAGCGGAGCGAGCTATCGCTGATACTCGCAAGAGCGAGACCCTTGACGAGGCTGTCAAGAGCCATGTTCCTGTCCGCGATAGTCTCGATATCGCTCGTGGTGGTCACAAGTCACCGCCGTATAAGTCAAGTCTCGATATCCCAAGACCGAGTTACGATTATAAGCCGGCGCGGTATAGGTCTAGTCTTGATATCGTTCGGAGTGATAGCAAGCCGTCGCCCGTGTCTTAGGGATCCAGCCGATCACTTGCGTCGCTGTGTTCGCCGAGACTGTCGGAGCAGATCTAACAAGCTCTCGCTCTCGTTGCGTGTTTGGATGTGGATCTAATACCCCCTTCTTTCTTCGTGTTGTGCTTGCATGCCGTGTGTAATAATGATGACTTTACGTTACCTGTACCCCCTTTTTACCTCCCTTTTCCCCTCTTGGTTTAGAGATGCGGTGGTGTGGAAAAACTTGCTTGGAATATACCCTTGATAGATAGATATACGATATACTACTGTACGCACGATACCTGGCCTGTGTAGTGTAGTGTAGTAATGAGAATGAGAATGAGATGTATAATGGATGACTCATATATCTCTCTATTGGTCGGTTCAATGGCAATTTTGTATTGTTATGTCGTCTTGATTGGGTTGTCTTATCCGACTGATGTCATGCTATGTTAGCTGGCCGTATACAATAGAATGAGGTTCGAATCCCTTCCGCGTTCTGCCTGGTTGCATTGCATGGCACGTTGAGTGTAGCGTTTAAGCGTTTTGCTCTGCATCGTGTTGTAGGTGCTCTTCCTTTCTTTTTCTTCTCCTCTCCTCTCCCCTCTCCCCTCCCCTTTCCCTATAGTATGTTGACTTAATGACCTTCGATTTCTTTTCTCTTCTTTTCTTATCAAACGATCACATAACGCGGATGAATATGTTGCCGGCCATTACGGCAAGGGTTGTTCTGCAAGTCTAGGGTCTACACTAGAGTGCAGGGAATGAGATGGCATGATGCTTCGTTTGTTTTTCTCGAACGTCGTTAAGTCCGTGCGCGCTGTGCTAATTTCGTTCCAGGGTCGGTCACGTTACCTACTCATCACGCAGTCTAGTCTAGTATGCATAGATACACGAATGTGTAAATCTCCGGATCGGGTGTGGTAGTTGGTTGGCGTGGTGCAGGTGCCTGGTCCTCGGGACGCGATGTAGCTTGGTCTAGCGGCTTGCGGTATAGCGGCTTTCTGATAGGTGGTGTATGTATATTATTGTAAAGTAGGTAGGTAGATTGGTATACTGTACAGTATATTAGAACCGCCGGGCGGAATTTTGCGGTTCGCGGGAGGCGCCGCGCGGTCCGATGGGTGGGATGAGAAGGAAATGACTGGTCGTCTCGTAGCGGTACATGTATGTTGTGTAAGGTGTACTATGTAAGCAAGTAGGTTAGGGGAGATGGGGAGAAATGGGTTGTGGGACTTGTCTTCCCCGTGCGTTATGGTGGTTACTGCTGGGTACATTGTACGTACAGTAGATAGATTAAGATTGTTTAGTTGCGCAGTTTGATAACGTCCGTCGACTATCTGGATGGATCGCGGTAGAATGGTTGCATGCTACTATTTATTGCCGAAGATAGACGACGGGAGAAACGATTCGATATTTATCACTGTCTATATAGTTAGCCCTAATAGTTGTATACTAGTAGTATCGTGTCTTTCTTAGTGTAAAGGATGGAGTTGAAGCTAGTCTTTGTTGGGATATATGAGTTGGACCCTTATTTTGAGTCTTCCCATCTACGGCCGACACCAGGAATGTCAGTTGGATATCTAAATTGAGCTACACATACAGTGCTGACAATGCCTTACCTTACTCAGTGTGTTGAATTGGACGCTCTCGTCCCTTGAAGCTATTATCACATTCAGATTACATATTGGCGATATCAATCTCGAGGCTTTTGCGTCGGGAGAACCAGTTAGTCATCCACGGCACAGCACAGGGCAGCACGGAACACCAGCCAACGGGTAATAACTAGTAATCGAAGGTTTGTTTCTCCAATCTGGGGAAACTTTCTGACTGAGGTGTCACATGATCTGGTACAAGCCTCCGTGTTGACGACGTTGGCAATGGCCCCTGGTTTTTTCAGGGGCCTGTACCGAGTTCCCAAACCCACTAGGGGCGCTATAAGTAAGGATCCCCTGTCGGTAGGGCCATAATAATTGGATGTTGTTTCGGGCTTCGCCGACCTGGCATACTGGATACTTTACAGGTAGGGGAGATAGACATGTTGGTATATTGAAATAGAAGAAATATACAAGTCTAAAAGGAGAAGCATGATAATTTGAGCACCATCGGATTATACTTACCTTTTGATGACTACAAAGAAAGCTCGATCGAATAAGCATGGAAACATTACAGGGAATATTATAGAGCGAATTACTTTTTAAGCCAACTCCGCGCCTTGGCAAGACTATTTCTTTCCGGGACCAGGACAGCTCTCACCCCTGGTTAAAAGAATGAACAAGCATCCAATGATGTTACATTCATATGCACATCAAATGACACCGAATATGCACCGAAACTCGTAGCGAGCTTTTTTTGGTGAGGGGTGGTTCATCTATTGGCCTATCTAAGCACCTGGGGAAAGGCTCCTTCGCAACACAAAACTAATTCCGAAATACCGTGGCAGGAGATATTCTGGACAAGCTTGGGTTACATCACAGGAGCAAGCAGCGACAAACAACATTGGACATCTCTGACTTGACATCTCTGGTACACTACGTACTGTACCTACCGATCTACCCAAAACATACAACAAACATCGCTTGTACAGCATTTACATATAGCACGGTACCGGAGGTTACATAACACAGGCAGGAAAATTGCCGGATTACCTACCGATCACCGCATATGCATCGACGGGAAAGGAGCGAGCGTGCTTTAGCTCTCTTTTTTAAACCCTCTCATTAGAGCCTCAACTACCTGAATACCTACGTACTATACACCATTACATTACACTGAATATCTACACCTTCGTCTTATTCCTAACCCATAACCCATAATCCATAATTACATATTAATCGTCTAATCACAAGATCCCTTTGCTCAAATCAAATTCTCTTTCTATACCCGATGTCGTCATCTGAGAAGAGTATGGCTGAAGAGGACGTTGTGTTGATAACGCAGGCCCCTTCGGACTCATGGTTTGAAGGTTTCGTTCTCCGGCCCAACGGCAAGGTCCTAGCGACGCGATTGGACAAGCCCGAACTATACACATTTGAGGCTGAGGATAGGGACGCGATACCTCAATTAGTGTGCACGTTGCCAGACTGCAACTCGCTCATTAACATCTGCTCCATACCGGGCCATGAAGACGAGTACTTCATTCTCTGCAGCACAGCCGACCTCGAGATCGTGACGCATCAAAACGTGTGGCTGTGGCGAGTCATGTTAGATAGCAGCGACGAGAGTGCTCCGGCCAAGACGGTCCGCGTCACAAGCGTGCCAGACGAGGGGTATTGTCTAGGCGTGAAGGCGATATCGGACCGTGTTGTTCTTCTACCTGACGGGAGGACGCAGTGCATATGGCACTTGGACACGCAAACGGGGAAGAAAACGCTTTTTGCCAAAGACAAGTCTATGGAAAAGGGCGATAGTGACGGCTTCTTTGGCGTGAACCGGCTCCAGATCGTCGACAAGTTTGTTTATTTTACCAATTCGGGCGGTGGCCTCCTCTGCCGAATCCCGGTAGAGTTTGATCCGTTGCATGAGGAGGTCGGAATCCGTGTGGCAGGTCCCGTGCAGACCATTGTCGACAGCCTGCCATCGCACCTGGATGGGTTGGCTGTATCGCCGTGCCAGACGCACGCTTACGTGGCGAGTCACATCGACGGTCGCTTGCACCAAGTGCAGATCGACCCGGCCACAGGAAAGGGGACATCCCACGTCATCATGAGCAACCTCGACAGCCCCACTGGTCTCAATCTTGTTCCGCACCCCGATGACCCCGGGAAGCTGAAGCTCTATATTGTGTGCTGTGGTGAGATCGAGGTAGCCTGGATGCCGAGGGAGGATAACCCGTGGGAGGCTATCCGCAACATTAACTCGGCTGTCACTGTCACCGTCACGCAGGAGGTCGTGGAGACGAGCAAATTGGTTTAAACCAGCGAACAGAAACAAAAAGTAAACGCAAAAAAAGGGATCAAGAACACCAGCAAACTCGAGACAACATACCGAGCTGTATCCGCACACGTATATCTACCTACATGCCTACATCCATCATTGATTATCTCAATCAATAACCACCTTCGTTGTATCACTCTAGCGCCATTGTGACACGATAACCTCTATTATCTCAACCACATATGTCTCCCAGGCCGAACGTTCCCTTTATTCGGATAGTTTTCTCTTTGTCATATACCTATCGCGTATTATGAGATTATCTGAATAGCTTAGGCGGGAATAAAGAAAAAGATCCTTTGATTTATGGAATTTCTTATTATTTTTTCTTCATTCTTGTGAGATTTTGCTAGGGTTAGGTAATACGTCAGCAAATACCCCCGAAGGACTTACGGAGCTTCTCTTTTTTCGTTCTTCATTTCCGCCTCTGCATGTGACGTCAAATCAACCCCATGTATTTGGCGTGCCCACAGGAGTGTACATACATACATACATACATACATACATACGACATATAGGATACGATAAGCAAGCGAGCGCGTGTAGATAATGAATACTACACATCTGAAACTGAAAACGAGCTTCCTTCTCACCGTACCCACGCACACAAGACCACATGATGAAGGCCAATGTAACAGCATCTGATAAGAGGGACCGTCCATTTCCATCCCACGGTTCATCCCACGTCACACCGTGGGTTCGCAAATTTTCATCAGCATTATCCATCGTCAGGGGTGTTATGTCTTCCCTCTCTGGGCGTAATATAGACTAGACGTCCTGCCGAAAGAGGGGACCCTTGGAGATACACTTACACTAGTACTAGTGCAACCCGCAAGCCCACCCTTCCCCTGCGTCAACGACAGTCCGCGGCTGTATCCCGGATGCCTCCGGTGCAAAACCTAACCTATACGGTCGTAGCGTGTGATTCTGTCTAACTCCATGAGATCCACACTTGCAGCCAGGGTTTAAACCCTATTTACACTAGACTGGTGTTTTGATGTCTGTTGTTAGTGTCTGTGCAGTTGTGTGCAGGAACTAGGGCTGGGGTGCGGTAAGTACCTATTGTAACTCCGTACGTCTCGTAAATTTGAACCCTTTATTCCCTCGCGATGACTATGACTTAGTTTATGTAGTTTGTGTGCATTAGGTAATGTAGATCATATACCTGGGTCCCGAACAAGAACAGTATTAACTTAGCGGGAATGAATGTGTAGAGGCCAGTAAGTTGCATATTGGACCAGGACGATTACGCATTCTGCGGCTAATAAATTCGACAGTTTCGGGTTTCGTTTTGTGTTGTTTCTTAATCCTGAAAGTGCTTTATGAGCGAAAGTTGTTGTATTTGATACGCCAGCACTGCGGAACCCTCCTATAGCTAACCTAGTTGTGGATAATTAATGGATTATTCTACGTTGTTTGACAGGCATACATCCAGTAAACATTGGGACAACACTACCCAGTGCAAATCCGGCAAACCGAAGATGTCCGAGCCGGTCAAAGCACGAGAGTGAAACAATTCAAAAGCCGTGATTCAAACCCCGAGGACCCGGCAACAGATGTCGCGCCCAACCTATCAGAAATAACAAAATCACTAACTAGTCTAGTGCAAGCCAATTAAGAAATAAATAGGGTTGTATTCACATTGATTGAACAACCAGACCAGGTTGTCAAACCTTAGCGCCTGTGCTACCGCCCAAACTATAGCCAACTATCAAGAAAGCCTGAACAAATTTAGATAAAAATGATGCATTTCCCAATATCCCATCTCCAACTTGGATTAACTTTAATACAACAGTAGGTTAGGTAACCTGAATCATCAAGTAAAGTAATCGAATCACCTTATATCCAGCCAACTTCCTCATCCGGACAAGAATTCACCACGAGAATTCTCTTCATAGAGGCGAGATTTCGAGCCCGATCCAGGAGCCCGGCTGGCACTTGTACCCTGGAGCGATCGGCTGCTGCGCGGTTAGCTGGCCGCCGGTGCAGGTCGCGAAGTGCGTGCCGTCGGGTAGGCACGTAAGGTGGCCCTCGGTGCATTGACTGTCGGATGTTGGAGGGGAGAATTGAGAGGGTTCCACGCTAGCACTAGGCATACCGAGAGTCGAGCTATAAGGGGCGGGAAGTAGCGTCGTAACGATAGGCGTAGCGGTGACGAATGCAGTTGACTCTGCCGATGAACTCACGGATGTAGATGCCGAGTCGGTAGCCAGTGAAAGGGAGCTTGCTGATGCAGAGTTTGACACATAAGTAGAGTTCACACCCTGCGAAGATGAGACAACTGTGGAGGCCGATATCTTAGGCGTATTCACGCCTCCTTCGCCGCTATTATTATCCGGGGCCTTCCGGGCTCGGGGATTACCATCGCACGTCTGCTTGAACAGATCATTGCCCTCGGGGCGGTCTACAGAATTGCCGGGGTCGGGGTACGCTATTGATATCTGCTCGCGTTGTGCATCTGACGTGGTGCAGCTGCCGGCGAATTCACCCATATTCGCCATGAAAAGCTCCGGGTAGTCGCTTTGGCGTTCTGCGAGAAGGGTTGCGCCGCGGCGTCCGGGAAGACTTATACGCCTCTTGTTGTTTGGGAGGATGGTAATGGGGGCGCAGTTCACTGTGAAGAGATCTCGTTAGCAGTCTGTGACTTGAGTTGCGGCATATAGGGGTAGGGAAGGGCAGGCGGGGGTCTAATAAGCTGGAGGAACATGTGCGATCTAGAATGATTCTATTCCCGTGAATATTGTTTTTACACAACATGGGAAGTGAATAAAATACGCACTATAGAATTCTGGGCTACCACCTATGCGGCTGACCCAAGTCCATGCCATCGTCCAATTCGTCCCAGGTTCGATACCCTCAGGAATCTGAAAGGTATACTTATCCACGTTAGGGCCCTCGAGATTGCCTTTCTGGTTTCTCGCGGGACAGCCACCCTCGATGGAGTGAATGACCATCCAGGATGAGTTCTTTGTAGGGAATCCTCGGCTAAGAGCTAACTGGCAGGCCCCGCCACCGTGAACAGCATGTCCGGAGAAGGATAGTATCTGGTCTTCGCCGATTATCATCGGCGTGGGCTCACCCTCAATGATATACGACTGTCCTGGGGGGATTTTGCAGGGGAAGTCTAAGCCAACGGGGGAGATGGGGTTGGTTGGGCCGTCGGCGACAAACTTGTACGGCTTGGGGTTCTCTAAAACCACGTGTGCCACTGATAGAGATGCTAGAAGGGGCGATGTCAGCAAAAATCTAAACGGAGGCATCTTGGCTGTGGATTCAGCTTTATAGGCTACAATCGATGTCGGTGTATGCAGCTCGGGATTTAGATTGAGTATTGACTTTGCGAGGTATGAGAAAGGTTCTCATTGAGTGTTAACTCCGAAACACGACGTCTGGCTACCGCTATATATTCGTAATCAGAACCTCGTCTTATATAATAGAGTCCTGGTCCCAATGAACTGGAAAGATGAGCTGCCACATTTTAATTCGATACGAAGTTAGCTGTAGGGAGTGTTTGTGCCTGGCGAACCGTGGTTGCCAGTCATTCATGTCCAAGAGCCAGTATTACAGACAGAGCCCCGCAGTAAGGATCTAAAAAGTTATGAAACTACAATCTTTGTTTGTGTTACTTTATCAAATAACTTACAACAGCGCTCAAAAATGTATGAACCGAGCGCCATCTAAGCTCACATAGTGTCCAGACCCAACAATCTAGGGTTACTTGTCATTGTGGCTGAGAATAATTGTTCTATCGCTCCCTTGTGATTAGGATAAAGACGAACCTTATGTGACGACCTGATGAATTGAGCGCGTGAGGGTCTATTTAGTTTATTAGTCTATGCTTTGAAGACTGGTTAGCTTTAACGAGGGGCTGATCGGTGTGGGTAAATATGACGACTATTAATCTATTTGGTGGCTTTACGATTATTCCCGTCCCTTCAATGCAGCCTGTGTCCCTGAGCTAATAAGGGAGGTGTAAGGAGAGGGCGTGACTTAGCAGAGTATGATGACCAATAATCCGATGAACCTTGCTTCTTGAGGTGCCGCATGGTAATGTAACACAAAAGCAGATGATTTAACAAAAAATGTAGACGGTGGCGCTACCTGTATGCTGATTAGTTCACCCATATTATTCTTGCTAAGCCTTAATCCAAGGACCCCGCACTATCTATGGCTCTAAGGGGGGATTAAACTGGCTTCGGCAACCTAGGTTTATATACACGAAACACTCGCTTTCGTTCATCTGCTATTATCGCGTATTATCATCTCTTTTCGCGAGGACGAGTATCTGAATATACAAATCGCCGCCTCATGGATGATATAAGCCATGGCATCGGATATATGCACTAGGTTTAGCCCGTGTGACAAACATCAATATCCACCTCGCTATTAGCAATGTTTTCAACTTTGAACTTTTTACTTGGGATGGCATTTAGGGTCTAAACCATCTCATTCGCAGCCATGAAAAACTTAACAACCGCCCTTGTATACAGGCTACTGGATGCACTCGGCCGCTCTGAAGGCAACATAATCCGTGCGTCGTAACTTATGGCGTTTTAGCGCTCATGGGCGAACGATCTATAGTGATATAATTACCCGACCGATCACTCGCATGATGCTCGATAAGTTGGTATAAGGAGTGTGTTTTGTTGCTATTTTAGGTCCCCTAGATAATGTAAAAAGCCTTTCATTGAGGATCAGTTCTGTAGCTTACATACGCGCTGAATCTTGGGAGCATTGACCGTCAAGATGTATGCAATGCCTAGGGACGTATTCCCTAGACACACAGCGGGAGCATTGGACCACGAGGGGGACCCTGATAACCAATATTTCGCCAGCCTCGACAGGCTCTAACGGTGGAAATGGTAGCGAGTACCGGAGCCTCTTTTAGACGTGTTCTGACTCATGGGAACCTACAAAACACTTCCGCGCAAGTGGTCAGCTTACCAGCATCGTTGACCGGGGAAAGAGCGACTTATTTCTCGACTATGTTGAAGATGCATTCGCCATGTATCGTTGTCGCCATTATGTGATGTGGCGGTTTCAAGTGCTGACTAAATTTAGGAGCTCAATTGGCCTATAACAATGATCAATATCAACCAAGGCGCGAAGATTGTTGGTGCACATGAAGGATTACCAGCCCTTTAGTCAGTAACTAGACCTATCCCTATACGTGTCGAGCTCTTTATCCTACAGTCTCAGTATATATTCATTCCCGCCATCCCTGATGCTAAAGTTGGTATACGCGCATACAATTATTCATATGCCCTAAAATCGACATTTACCGCCGGTTTAAAACAATTGCAAAACGACAAATTATCATTTGCAATCCTCATGTCAAATGTTTGATTGAGCTTGTAAGACTCGGACACTTGGATGGACGATACGTCGTAAATGTATAATTCATTAATTAAACTGGCAGATCTTCACAAATATCGAAAGTCGGTGAATGGATAATCATTCCTAATGCACAGTAAATCATCTATTGCTTATGAGGTCAGATTTTAAGATAGGAAGAACTCGTACTTAAACATAAAGTTTGCCTTGGCAAAGTCCCACTACCTTGGCTGATTCGATTTTAACTAAATTTGTATAGGATTTGCAGCAGGGCTAAATTTTGATAATTCAAAAATAGCTGCCTAAATATGGGCGCAGCAATACGCCGCATTACGTGAAAGGCTGTAATGGATAATTTGCATATAAAAGGCTCAAATTTCTCTGTTGATGTGAGCTGTGACATCTATGTCTACTTCTGGTGGATAGCGAATACAGCCTTAAGCCCCTGTACAATCATACATCGAATATACTTACACTATGAAGGTCCTAGCCGCTACTACATTTTTGTGCGTTTTTTTGTCCGCTTCGGTTGCCACGGCCCAGATGACTGGGGGCCCGGGCGGCGACAACGACTTCCTCTCGGACGGTCCGTTTGCATTTCATGTGAAGGGCCAGAACGTGAACAGTTCCATTGATGGTAGGACTGACAACCCGGAACCCTAACCGTCTGTCACCCTAACTATGTTGCTGACGTCCTATCCTAGGCTATCTCAGCACTCTCCCAACATTGGGAATCGAGTGGGTTCTGCAGTATGAGGCAGGGACATACCCTAAGGTGGATAATTCGTCCTACCGGTTCTACTTCAACTACACAGGACGAATGGAGTCTCAAGGCACAGAAGCAGGATTCTTTGTGACGGACTACGTTGGAGCTAGCATAAACCCTTTAGGCTTGAAGGGTAAAGCTATGTCCCTCAAATTTGACTTTAACAGCAATGTTGGATTGGCGTTACTGGGTGCGGGTACGGCTGTTCTCTCCGGGTTTAATGCCGACACCAAAGCATTCCTTGCCCATTACATGGACGACTCGACATATGTTCCGGGTCATACTCCCGCAACCCAAGACTATGTTTATCAGTATTGTAAGTTCTAGCTCTCTTCTGAATTATTCTCGTATAGAAAACCATTGTCTTCGGAGTACTCCTGGTCCGGTGTTAGCTATTTGGCTTTATGACCCGGGGTTTCTAAGCTAACTCGCTTTATAGATAATTGGGCTGTGTGCTGGCAGCCTTATGCTAA
The DNA here is from genome assembly GCA_019843955.1 of Xylaria sp. 218_066. NCBI lineage: Eukaryota > Fungi > Ascomycota > Sordariomycetes > Xylariales > Xylariaceae > Xylaria > Xylaria sp. 218_066. The sequence goes on along the minus strand of JADKYC010000112.1, from coordinate 10,908 downwards.
TGTTTATGCTCCTGTCCTATCCTGGGTGACAAGTGGTCGGCCTCATAATCCAACATGCGAACTCGTGGACCTTTTGAAAGTTAGCTTGTGAGAAAATAAAATTGGGGAAAGGGGGGTAGAAAAATATGTCTGGGGGGGTTTATTGCACCCGAAGCGCGGACACCGGGTAGTGCTACCGAAACGCGACACCCGCTGGTTCGACGGAGCTTGAGAACTGAAAGTGCTCGTTTCCCCGATAGATATAGACTTGCGAAAGACAAGATTGTTTCTATTGCTTCGGATCGCGACAAGACGGCCTTACTGGTTGAGAGGTCAAACTATGGCTTCATTATCTTCAACACCCAGTAAACCAACAAGGCCCCTAAAAGTACATCATCTCAAGCTCCCCGCGAATGACCTGGTCAAATTGTATGACTTTTATACAAATATATTACCATTCCAAGTAATACATCTTTAAACCACTATACAGCGTCTGGTAAGCTGTATGGTGCCCTCTTTTCCAATGCGGCCGGCCTGTTAGTTGAGGTTCGACAGAACGCACAACAAGCCGTCGCTCAAAAAGGCTTTGACCCCATGACATGGAGTGTATCTACGCGCAATGATCTTCAAGATTGGGCTGTTTGGCCTAACAGTGAAGGAGTTAAGCGCACTCGGGAATATTGATGGGCGTTAAAGGTTGGCTTTTGTGTTTGTAAGACCCAGATGGTAAAGTTGTGAGACTATATACAACCGAGGAAGAACACGAGTGGTGCGAGCCGGATAAGAGTTAGTATAACTCGCTAAGTTATGCCAGATGAATATTAGCTCAAAACCCCAAATTAATAAAACACGTAACAATACTTGCGATATAATAGCTACATTCCTAATACGTCCTTACAAGTTTTAGATAAAATATATTTACTTGACTAACTCTATTCATCAAGCGATTCAATCTTCCATCTAGAAATCCCGTTGTGCCATAAGCTCTGCATTATCCCTCACCACCAGCCCTGTCCTATCACTGGATGCGAGCACTCTGATAACAGCTAAAATGGGAAGGGAAAGGTGGCTAGAGAATGAGGTTTGCTGTGCGGCTTTTTCAATGATGAAATTCCAGAAGTTGGAAGCGAATGATCGGTGTCGTCGATGTTATACACAAATTTGACAGCACTAGCTTTGCCGTCTCTCAACTTCTGCAATCCTTTCAATACGCCATGCAGGCCGCCTGCTACAATCTCGAAGGGATGCGGCTTCAACCTGCCATCTGCCAGTAGTTTTCCGAGGAAGCGGGACCAGAGATACCCGAAATCCTGATGTGTCGAATGAACTCTGGGTACGGCACTATTGATGGCCGTCACCCCAGGCGGATAGGCAAAGTTCTCCTTGTCCTGGGCAAATAGCGCCGGAGGAAGAACGGTACTTACAATGCCCCCGTTTGTGTTGAGAAATCGAAGAGTTGTTTCGAGCGTTCCGCCCTCGCTGATCGCATCAAAAACATGAGACGCCTTGTTTCCCAAACCTTCTTTCCTCAGAATCTCCTCGACGCAGGTGACAACAGCGTCTTCTCCTAGACGATAATCGACTACATAGTCGACCAAGGTCTGTGCGTAGTCACCTGCTCGGCCAGCAATCCCGATGATAGGATGCAGTCCTGAGAGACGTGCAAACTTTGCCGCGAAGGCCCCGACGGCCGAAGTGACGCCGTATATTACAATTGCTGGCTTGTTCTTAACCGCCTGCCCTCCCGAACCATAGGGCACGGGAAGCTTCATATCGACATAGAGCGCAATGGCTGCAGTTAGAGCTGCGGTGGGAACTGTTACAGCTTCTTCAAAGGCCACATGCTGAGGGATATGGAAAGTCGTCCAGTCTGGTGCGACTGAATATTCCGCATAGCTTCCGTTTTCTTTCCCTGCCCGGTGTAAAGCAGCGACGCGATCACCTGGTTTGAACTCATAGACGTCCTTGCCGACTGAATGTACAATGCCGGCAATATCATCGCCGCTGTTATGAGGCCAATTCTTCCTATTAAGGGTTAAAATTTCTAGACTAGAGGAGGCTCGGTGTATTGGCATGCTTACCAAAGAGGATATTTCCAATCTTTGGGGTTTGATCCGGCAACAGAAACCTTGATGACGACCTCCTTATTCTCGGCCATGGGAATAGGAGTGTCAATGATCTCGACCGCGTCGATAGAAGGTTGAACAACAACTTGCTTGGGCATTTTAAAAGTCTCTTTAAACGCGAGAGAGTGATTTGTAGCGTGATACTAAGAAAAAATTCATGTGTTCAATGAAACTAGCATCCATGCTTCAATAATATTGCGCGGCATGCTTGCTTTAAATAGACAGCCGTGATGTTGTTACTCTCTTTCACTGGTCGCCGTTCATCATATTGTCTCTGAGAAACCTAGGAAAGTTGGTCGTACGTTCCGCGGATGTTACCTAGCTGTTCTTCATTCACCTGGCTCTAGGACACGCAAGATCCCTGTTTTTGCATTAGTAATCATCCGAATCCCCCATGCCGACCTACAAAAAAACTTCGGACCTCCGCGGACTACACTCCTAAAATCCCACGGACCTCTGCTCATGGACATTTTACTCTCTGCGCAAGTTTCTTATAGCATTCTGAGTCAAAACAATGCGAACAAGGAAGGGTCGTCCGCAACCTGTATCATGCCAGCTTTGTCGATCGAAGAAGCTAAGATGTAATCGAGCGCAACCGTGCTCGAACTGCGAATCTCGCAATGTTTCATGTCATTTTCTCGTCCCGCCGCCTAGAAGCCAGAGAGGTCGGAATTCAGAAACGTACCAAGATGAGATTATCGCACGTATTAAGCGGCTAGAATCTCTCGTGTTGCTAGAAGGTTCCTCTAGTGAAAAACGTCCAAGCAGTCAAGTTGCCTTCACACCCTGCTCTGAAGATGCTTTTCAATACACAGATTTATACGCACTTGAGAACGTTGGAGTGAGAGAAGACTCGCTTGTACGTTATCTTATTCCCACCCTTTTTAGCCGGGTTACCTCATGATCTCTACTAACAAACCCCTAGATTTCATCCCTATCCAATGATCTGGTTTTTACCATCCATACCGTGAATGACATTCTGAACTTACAGAGTAACTCACAATATATTCTCTTAACGCGCGAGGAGCATCTAAGCAAGAACGTTATCGTGTTCCCGCCTTACGATACAGCTGTCATCTTATTTGAATGTTTCGAGGCTCACGTGGACCACATGTGTCGTATTCTGAGCCTTCCGATTGTTCGGTCACTTATGAGGACTGTCTACACGCAAATAAATCAAGATGGATCCGTTCTTCCCGGTCAAGCTGCCCTGTTACTTGCCCTATTCGCCTTAAGCGCTTTCTTTTATCAACCCACGAGCAGTAATGTGCTAGCTATTGGAAATGACACGACCTTTCTTTCGAAGTTCTGGAGTAGAGGTGCCTTGGACGTGTTAGAACATTCGCGTCGCAATACTTCAGGTACCTTGGAAGACATCCAAGCATTGATATTAATGTCATACGTTACGTACCATTTGGATGGATTTTCGGCCAGGTATCGACATTTATTAGCAATAGCTGTGTCGATGGCCCAAGACCTTGGCCTGCATCGACTAGACTCCAAAGATTGCACCCCGAAGAGCCCTATCTCAAGCCTACATATCTTGATTGATCATGAGGTGAAGCGTAGAGTATATTGGCATTTGATAGCTTCAGACTGGTATAGTGGACCTCTCTCTTTTCTATGTGGGCGACAAGCTAATCTGAAGTAGGACGCAGTCAACAATGTCGGGTCCACAAGAAGGCACATATTCTATCCACCCTAATCATATTCAACTGAAACTTCCGAAAGACTATGACGACGGACGTGTCTTTGAAGACAGCGAAATTGAACCACTTACAAGGGCCCGACCGACAGGTATAACATTCCTTCTTGCTAGGATTCGCCTCGCACATTTATCAAGGGAGTACACAGATACCATTCCATTAGAGACATCAAGGCTCATGCAAGTGCCTTACGGGCATATCATTTCTTTGGATCAAAAATTAAAGGACTTTTTCATGGAGCTACCTTACTTCTTCCGTATTGACGAAGAGAGCCGTCAGAGGAGCAAACATCTCGAGGCTATATATACGAATATTCCTATGATGCGATACTGCATTTTAGCGGCAGCCCATACTAGACGGTGCCGACTACACCAGAAATTTCTGATTAGAATGTCTTCCAATTCCCAATACGAATATTCAAGACGATCATGCTTAGACTCAGCGAAAGCAGTGATTCGGCTCTACGAAGAACCTAAAGCAGAAGGTGAAGCGCCATTAGAGACGGCACGGATGGCCATGGCTGTCCACTACACGCACCTAGCTCTGGTCATTCAGGTTATGGATCTTTGCTTCAACAAGAACGTCAAAGATTATGACGAGAGGAAAAAGGAGGTGCTCAACACCTTGCAGATGCTTGCCGGTGCTAGAAATATTTCCCCTCTTGTTAATCGGTCACTAAACTCCGTCGTCGAGGTGCTTCAAAAGCACAAGGTTTGGCTCTCGGGACAGAGCTTGACAAGCGGCAGTCCTCAGGACAGCGCTCAGCAATCCCTCAACCTATACCATTTGGAAACCACCGAAGTGAATCTCACCCAGGATGACCTGGAAAGTGAAGGGGGCTTCGTCATCACCCCTTCAATAAACGAGTTTTGGCAGAGCGCCAATCAATCCGGGTGGGAGCTTGATTCTGCTACATGGGATAATCTCTTTTCAGCTTTGGATTCGCGGCCTTTCTAGCATCGATGAATGTTGAAATAAGGGAGGCTGTTACACTCTCCCATGTCTATATAATCTACCAGATCCCCCATGACGTGTAGGGCTAGTTCTCTACTTCTAATTTAATCTGATCGTGATCACTATATTCACTATAAGTACCCGTCTCCACTACTTTTGACAATGAACAAAACGACCTAGTTATGAAGTAGAATAAAAAGGCGGAAGGAATTACATTATAAATGTCATAAATACAATAGAAGCTCATGGCGACGGGCTTACACAGTCTACGAATCCCTTTAGCTGCTAGCAAGCTGGAAGCTTCCTACCTCTTCTTCAGTTAACTCGGGGGTTAATGTTTATGTGTCCTAATAGCCTTAAGTATAATTACTGACACTTCACATCTAGTTGCTAGCTTTTGCCTTTTATTTTTGCGTCGGCAGATCAAGCAAACACTGGTAAAAGCACACATGATCTCATATACATAACTATATACACAATATATAGTTCCCCGATCGCATATGGGGACCCAGTCTTTTAGTACTCATGACGGAAACTAGCACGGAAGATATTTTTCAATCTGTTGCATGAGCAAGTAGCAATTGACGTTGTGGAAGTAATGGAGATGATTGTCATGCAGTGTTCGTGAAGGGTTCTCAGATGCACTGTTCTACACATCTTCCTTAGAGAACCTCAACTCCAGTTTTCTAGGCTTTTATATCGGTATCTGTATGAGCTGGATAAAGACGTTATGTGCTTTATCGGGGGCTCGGCGTAGACACGAACGACAGCGCATCGTCAAACAAAGTCTGCATTTGCTGTCTCGCTTCTGCCTAATACGCTGAACAACTCCTAGCTTAAGCAAAGCTAGGTAATATGACCTAATAATTATCTAATTTCCTTAGAGCATTAGCCGTTGGTGGTATCAGGATAATGAATTGTTATCGATGAATGATAGTTATCTGATCCTGTCTACCTCAGTTCCTCATCTAGATGATTTCAGCACGGCTGTTGGTCATATTTTTGCAAGTCAAACTCATAGCAACATAGCATAATTCTCGAGCGAGTGCGTCATTTTATGGGTTAGGGTCTTTATGACGGGACCGTTGTACATACACCAACAGTAGATTCCTTGCGCCCAGGCTCCGATTACACAGCACCAATAGTCACCATGAATGACGTGGACTGGGGCCCCCGCAGCTACTAAATCACAGAGAACACTCATGATACTGCTGCGCAACTCAGGTCAGTCTCCATAGAAATGTTATTGGGTATTGTGTTGTGCCCTTCAGCCCATTGACTATCATTCGCCCCCCAGTGAGTGATCGGCGCCTCGTACCACTAATGCCTCGTATGATTTGGGAGTCGGCACAAGTACGAGCCGATGGACAAAAGAGACCCCATTGTATATGAGCAAATAGCGTTCACAAAAGTAGTTTTTATAGAGCTTCGCGCAACAACAAATGTCTATGGTCTACCTCATGTTCAGTACCCTATAAGTATGTATTATGACTCCTTCTAGCTCTGTGCGCCAACGTAGGGGATTCTTTTCAGTCGTGTGGTGCCGACAACGGATGTGCATCCCTTAGTTGCACTATCTGTCCAAGTGCACTATATGCGCGTCCTATTAGGATCGACTAGAGATGATCAATAATAATAGTGAGTGCTGATATAAAATCCAAATCTGATCATCCAGATAATATCAATACCAGTCAAATAACTCTGCAATTTCTTTTTTACATGTTTAAAGCAAAAGACTAACCATATGAGGCAGACCTCTGCAACCACCCGTTAAGACCCATATGCGATTCCTTCCGCTAAGGAGATGGCTTATATACTATAAATTGGAAAATTGTATTGGTAAGTCGTTTGCGCCATGTTGGAAAACGCCAAGAAAGAGTTTTACGAGAAGTCAAAAAATCTTTACTATATGTGCCGTACAACTTTGAAGTGGATATTCTTAGCAAGCATAATTTGAGATGCATGGGAATGAACATTGAAGAACATGGATCAAGATAATAGGTAGAATATTTCGAATGTTGTAGAATTGCTAGTTAGATGTCCATATACTTATTGCTACACTCATTGAGCCGATAGCCCATTGAGTTGAACATCATTTTCATTGTACCAAAAGTTAGGAAGCAAACAAGATAGCTGCTCTAATATGGTAGGCGAAGGTGATACCTTCGTTTGCCTGCGCATATGAACAGGGTTCCTGGAACTCTCTTTACCGAATCATTAGCCGGAACTTCAATGGCGAAAAGTTCTTGCAAGCCCGTAAGGTGGAGATTTCCAGCGTCTAGCGCGGCGCTACACAATAATGTATCATACTAGCCTAATGCGTCGCGACCGTTTTCCATTAATAGCACGCTATGGTATCTTTTCCAACAACATCGTATTCAGATAGAAGCTCATACTCGGCATCCTAATCCTTTCCCCTGAGGCGAATATTGAAAGCTGCATTAGGCTTTCAATTGAGTACTACAAAGACCTCCAATATTGATTAATAATACTGACACAGTGTCCAACTACCGTATCCAGCACTAATGCCCCTGCAACATGTTCTCACCAGCTTTTACGTCTTGCTTGTTGTAAACGAGTACTCCTCCGTAAACAATATCGATCTAGTGTCTCCTCTCTAGTTGTGTGCTTTTGTCGCTTTATTATTCTATTCGGGCTTGTGGCTGCTCGTTTTACAGCTCGAGTTGTTTGCCCACTCTCAATGTTGCGATGAATCAGTTTAGGCTCTGCCCCTTGCGAATTGAATTTGTGCCCTCCATCGATACTGGTTTCCATTGATGGTTGCTGCCGCTGGCACTCACTCTTATGTCTGACGTCATTGGAAATCTTCGGGGTAGGTTTCGGTTCATCCTTTATGTACGCGCCAAAGTACCCAACAAATGCGTCGTATGAAAAATTCCGAGAAATACGAACAAAGTTCAACCACAAATCGTCCTTCGCACGAGGCTCATCCCACCGTGAAGGCTCTCCAACCATGAGAGAGGATGCCTTATGCCAAACCCTCTGCAGCTCTGCGTAACGTTCGTCTTGTCGTTTTCGAAGCAAGCTAAAGAACTCCTTCCGATCGTTTGCAACATTTGCGATCTCGCAGACGTCGAGATGCCAGCCAAAAGGGTCTTGAATCGCACACTGAATAGAGTTGAACTCGGCATGCAGCTGGTCCAACCAGTTCTATCTCAGTATGGATCCACCCGGATCCTCATGCGTCCTAAAATTGAGGGGGTCCGCATAGGCCCATACAAAACCAGGCAACCTTTCGGACATTGGGCTAATGTAAAAATGGAGGGCAACAACAAACCAGCTGCAGTCCTAGTCGTCGAACCAGATCATATACATATTGGCTGCATCGTTTCTTATAATGACACACAATGCCAGCTGTTTTTTGACCCTGGCCACGACCATCTTTATCTTCGCAACTGTTCTTCACATCTTCTCTCTACAAAACAGCTTGATGGTGATAACTCGTATTGGGTGCCCCCAGACGAAAAGGCCACTCTTCATGTCGGGGTCTGGACTCTAAACACTGACAGCAACTCTTTAATAGAGATTCAGGTCTTGAAACGAACAGCCTGGATTACCACACAGCCCTTATCCTCAAAGCGCGGCGCCCCCGCAGGTGAAGGTTCGTCCAAAAGACGCAGGCTATTGAATGATGAGAGAACTTCTCAAAAGCGAGAGGTTGTCATCGCAAGAAATCGGCATGCTGATAACGCCCTGATAGAGCTCAAGAAAGGAGAGAAGATATATGTTGGAGTAAGTAAGATTTATTGGCTGAAGCGCCTTGATACGATATATGATCGTCAAAGCTCGTCCGTTTGGCAAGCAGAGCACAATAAATGGGACAATAGGAGGAAGATTGCCGTGAAGATCATCAAACCCGAAGCTTTTCGGGGTGATATAATCAGGACCGCCAAAGCGTGGAAGAAGGAATGTGAAGTTCACGTCGCTGTCACCAAAAAACGCCACGTAAGCGATAACCAAAAGGGGGGTTCTAGCTTATAACAAGCTGCTGATGCTTTTTGATAGCCTGCCATTGTGCAAATCCTCGGCTTTGATGCCCGGTTCCACAGCATATATACCGAGTATATCGACGCTACGCCTTTATCCCGTCACTGTCGCTCCGACTTATTTTACGCTGGTAGTCGCAAAGATGCGCAGAGAATCCTGTATGATATTACTTCGGCTTTGTATCAGGTACACTCCGAACGCAAAGTTCACAACGATATTAAGCCAGGGAATATACTTTATAGTCAAGAGTATGGCGCGGTTCTGATCGATTTTGGCCTGAGCTTTTCGTATGATGACCCAAGCCCTGCCGGCGGCACGCCATGGTATATGCCACCCGAGTTTATGCTGGATTGGAAGCTGCGCGGGCCGGCCTCAGATATTTGGGCTCTTGGCGTCGTTACGCTCTGGGCTCTTGGCCACATCCCATTGCCTGAGAAGAGCTGGGAGGAATGGCCTGTTTCGCATATCCATCCAAAAACACCAGGCTCAGTTGCCCACCAAAATGCTCTCAAGAGCATGTCTAAATGGATTGAATACATTCAAAAAGCGCGATCGAAGTTACGACAAGGCGATGAGATGGAGGTTGTCGTCAGCCAAACCCTAGAAACGGACGTCAGTGCTCGCATTGACGCCGAATCGCTTTGCAAGCAACTTGATAAACTTAGATTTTCCCTCCTTGATGCAAGATAAGTACCGTTACTTACGAGGCTGCCATACAATTCAAGTAGAAGTTTAGCTGTTGATCATTCTTGAAGCTTTTTACCACTCAACAGCTCCCCTGTTTAACAAGTAGATATAGCTAACTTTCCACCAAGAAATCCCCTGCCTATCCAAGCCCTGGCGCGGCGCTGCACAATTATCATCCCGTAGACCTGTAGTTACGGAGTACGGTAATGACGGAGGGCACCTTGGCTCTGCCCATAATCATCTGCCACTATGTCACACGGGCTGAACCCTGACCCACCTATACTAAAAGGCTATTAGCTATTTAGAACTAACATATATACTGCTATATGTATATTAGTGCCTAAAAGGCTTAAAGCAGACTTGAAAGGGTCTATAAAAGGACTTAGGATGCCCTTATATAATTCTAGGAACTTTTTCCTTTTAGATATAGAAATCCTTAAAGCCTTAAAAAATTATTACTATAATTTAAAGCTTATTTTAAACCCTAGTAGTACTAGCCCTTGTTATAAATAATTTTTTATATATATAAAAAAAACTCTTAATTATACTTTATTATTATTTGTTTCTTAAATTTTTATAAACTTTTAGTTAAAATTTATTTTTATCGCTAGTAATAATAAAAAGTTTATTGTTTAACCCGTTGCTATATTTATATTTATAACTTTTATTGCTAGCAATAGTTCTACTTTATACCTGTTTATTAAACGTATAATATTTTTAACTATTAGAACTTTAGCTATTGCTGCTTAAAATATTTTATTTAAAAAAAATAAGTTAAATAGTTCGTTTAATAAATTAAAAAACAAGTTATAAAAAAATAAAAGTTATAAAAACCTATAATTACTTAAAATAAAGTTTTAACTTTTTTTAAACTTTTTTATATAGTTATTTACGTACTTATACTTAAATATTACGTAATTACTTACGTTTAAATATAAATAACTTTGTTTAATGTTTTTATTTATTAAAAAAAAGCTTAATATATTTATTTTTATTTAAAAATAAGCTACTTTTTTATATACTTTTTTTATTTTAGCATTTTTGCTTATAGCTAAAACTAAACTTATTATAAAAGGGTATACTCCTTTTATTTAATTCTATTTATATATTAAAGTATATAAGCTTAATTTAATTTTACTTTTTATTTTAACATTTTTTTCTATAAAAAAAGTTTTTAAGCTATTTAATTATATTAATTACTTTTATATAATTTAGTTGCTACTAAACCTAAGTTAACTTTATTACTTTATATATACTAAATAATAATTTTTATAAAAACAATTTTTTATTAAACTTACTATAGCTACCGTAGTTAACTATATTTTTGTTTTAAAGTTTAATTCTAGCAATTTTATTATTTTTTATAATTCTTTTATATTTAACTAAATTTAAAACTAAAAAAATATTAATATAATAAAAACTATTATTACTAACTTTTTTTAATAAGT
>JADKYC010000111.1:0-124927 GCA_019843955.1 Xylaria sp. 218_066 | reverse complement strand
TCGTGATCAGGAGATCAACGGGTAGGTGAATATGTAGACCGCCGCGCTGCAGATGAATAATATGATCTAACCCCTGGCATCGGATATACGCATCTTCACTACCTTGGGTTATTCCGTGTGACACAACTTATGAAGTTTATTCTATGAAGCCAATGTTTATGGCCCTATTCCTCTCTTTGAATTACTCTCCCACCTCTTATGATAACAATTACGACGCCTTAGACTTTAGCAGTCCGTGAAAGAAGTCAAAGCTATTTCCATCCGGGCCAAGCTCATGGATTTGACCTGTCGGTTGATTATCATTGCCCATCTCCTGAACAAGAAGATTGGACGTCGTGCTGCTAATCCCAATGATGCGTCCGCGTGGCGTGCCGTGAATGTTCTCGATAGTGACGATTTGGTCGCTATAATAGATATATCAGTCCTAGCTAGTCATTGACCAACAAATTCTTGGCCCTAGTTAGTTTTGGACGGACGCACCTATGAAGCCAGTTTTTCGTGTAGAGATCCTTCAAATTCTGGTCCCACCCGTGTATACGGAAGTCAATATACAAGCTCTCGAAAACGACCAGGATGCGGGCCAGCAGCTTCTCTAGTGATAGTGGTTCCAATATGGGCATGTTGTCACCAATACGACCAACGTTGATAGTGTCTAGCACACGGGTAAGAGAGGTAGTAGGAGCTGCGTTGGTCGTGTTTAGGCCAACACCTTTTACGGGTCGTTAGCGATGTTTAAAGCTTGGGTAGGCAATGTCTTACCAACTACCAAGAGATATTCTTTCTCAAAGGTACTAGACTGCACTAGAATCCCGCCTATCTTCGCCATGGTGGGTTGAGCCGTGTTGCGAGACTCTTCAACGTCTGCGATTGTTCTAGCGACGACAAAAGCTAGCAAATGAGAAAAGCTAGGTGAGGAGAGTGCTTACAGATGTCATTAGGCCACTTTATTTTTACGGGGAAGTTTTCATAGCCATCAGCGTACGATTTCACCGCTTCGACAATAGCGATCGAAATTATGTACTGCACAAATAAAACTGGCGATGTCTGACATGAGTCGAACGGGTGCCTGACACAGGTCGAAAAGAGTAAACAGCCGACTGGGGAAACCCATACATTCGAGCCCCGACCACGCCCTGATGTTTGCATCGAAGCTAATGCTGTGAACCCTGTTGGTAGTAGACGGAGTAGCTTGTGATTACTAGGAGGGGGTTAGTCATTAGGCGCGAGAATGACGGGTCCCGAGCCTCACCTCGCGAGGATCGTATTGGTACTCTCCATAACCTCCCCATACATCAGATATTTTCCAAACCAAGCTCTATAAGAACTATCTGGAGATTGACACTGTGTTAAGCTGCTGAAGAACGCATTGTGGTCGAAAAGCGAAGCGTCTTGGGGGTTCGGGTGGTCTCGATTATAGACGACAATGTGCTTGGAAATGCGCTGACTAGATTGTGTGCTTCCACTTGTCGGTCTATTTGTCTGGCCCGCTTCTAGGTTGTTGACTTGGGCTTGACGAGTCCCGCGGCTGGTAGATTGCATCTCAAGGTGGAAAGTGTCGTGCTCATCAATTATATAGCCTTCACTCACGATGCCCTCCAACGAGCTTATCAATTGGTCAGTGTCTGATGGAGTTACCGATGAAATAAGCATCGAAGAAAGCGACGGTATTAGTGTCCCATCACTTTTCCGCCTCAGCCCAAGTTTAGTAAGGCAGTCTCCTAGGAATCGAAGCCGTATTTCATCGCTGCCCAAGAGCGTGGCAAGCATACTGGGTGTGCTTCTGGATTCGGGCGCCAAATATCTGGGGTCAATCCTTGGCCTGTCAGCCAAACTTTCGTCAAGCTGGCATGAGGGCTTACTCTAGGTGTGGAACTGTTAGAATACACGCTCCATTGCCGACTGGACAATATATAGTCGCAGCTGTTACTTCGCCAAACTTGGCCTGGTCGTCTTCCGCAAACCACGCTACAGCTTCAACCCTCTCTTTAGTATATTGCTTTACGTCCAAGAATACACCACACCCATTGAGAAACACTTGACACTCCTGTTGCTTCTCATCAACTCCGGAGGCCCTTATATTCAACTTTGCCGCTCGGAAGGTCTCTTCCTTCCTTCGGATTTCTTGGCACTTCCCAGGGAAGAATCCCAAATTTGTCTCTTCGTTATCTTCAACACTATTGTCACCGCCATATGCTATATATCTACTACTACCGTAATAGGCCCCAGAGTTGATTCCAAGAAAGAGCCCGCCATCTTGAACGAATTGCCGGATCAAGCGGGTACCTTTCACGCCTATGTGGTGACGGAGCGCCAAATAGTCCTCTCCGGTTATTACTAGCATGGCGCAGGTCTTTGTCCATGGCTCGTTGAGAATAGTGTCCCTTGTGATTGAGGTTACGGCGTAGTTTGGAAAGAGTATTTGGCGCAGGGAATTCAGGTGCTCAAAGCCAGATTCACCTTCTCTGAGTTAGGAAGACTTCACTTAGGACATAGGGCCTTACCGGAATATACGAGCACATCCATGTCGATGAGGATATAGTTGTTTATGGCTGAATTTGCGCCCTAGAAATTGCAAGACTATGAAGATGAATTAACGGGGAGGAAGACCTTGACCATGTTAGTAAGGCTTAGGTTCAGGACTGAAAGTCCAACACATGTCAAGATGATTTTGTATTCGTTCCAGTCCCTTAAGCCCTCGTCCAAAGTCGGTAATCAACAACTAAAATGGGATATGTATATTACACGTGCATGATGGATCCATATAGTTGAATAACTATGCACCTAGGTAAGATTGACCAACTCACGGCCTTGTCCGCAAATGCATACTTACATCTAATCTAGCACACCCATCCATTCGTACATATTCAGCCCAATCAATCCTACAACGAGAACCCCCCGACGGCAGGTATTTCCTAGAAAAGTCTAGAGCGATCTGCATTAATATGCGTCTTCTACTCGAATCGGAATTACTCACATATACCAGATCAGGCTGCAGTATTGGTTAAGTGCTCGCTTCTTTCGCTTACCTTCGGACATAGCTGGAACATTTAACCTTTCCTCATTGAAAAGCTAGTAAATAAGAATAAAATTCATGCGCATGACCTCATCAGCCTAAGCTATTAAAAAGTCGCTTATCATCAACATCGTGCTTTAGCGACTGGATCGGAAAGCTGACGACAGTCTGAAGTCTGGTTTCGTTCGACTATTCATGCAGGCTTTTCCAGGCTAGAACTTACGGCACCGATTGCTAGAAAGAGACTTTCTGCTGACGGTTATTGGGTACTCTATCTACATTCTCCATGGCCGATCCGTGTCCCTCGATGCGCACGGTTCTGTAGGATCAACTCGGTGTGCTTGTTGTGCCACGATGTGACTGATCACACTACAACTCAGAATTTTGAGCCAATCACTCTGCATTTGGCCCATACATGACAGGCCACCCTAGTTGATCTCTAGGTAGCCGGGCGAGTGACTGAAGCAGGCTGTTGTTACCCAATTCTGCACGATTCAAAGAACTAGAGCGTAAGTAATGCGAACACATCATAGTGGCTTAATGACGTCGACACTAACTAGGCGAAGACGGGAACCCTATGCTGCAGCTGACAGAAGATAATTAGAAGAAACACGAGGACATGCGGCAGGCTAGCACCCGTTAGCGTATCAAGGACATATAAAAGTCTCCTTATATACCCTTCCTCAGAAATTCCAATTCTCAACAAAACGAAATCCGAAGATAACACCCACCAGTATTCAACTTGTCTGACAATACCATCACCAATGCCTGAGACTACTAGCTGCTCATGCGGGGATAAGTGTGGATGTACCTCGACCAAGTCCGAGTGCACATGCGGGGATTCTTGCGTTTGCAAGAAGGTAAGCAAATTAGTACAAAGAGAACGGTCATGCAACTGACAGATGAAATGCAGAAGTAGAACCAGTAAAGCTGGTGGAACTAGTTGAATGTAAGCAGAACGCGGGTATGTCAACTTGGAAAACATGCTTCGATTTGGTATGTTTACTAAAGTCTTCCCACCTATCAGTACGTGTAGGGAGTTTTCATCTAGAAGGCTCCGAGTCCAGAGAGTATTTATCGTTGATTAATACAACATCGATCAATAATTAGGTTAAGGGCCTCGGGGAAAGTAGTGCAGATCAAAACTGTCCATCAAACCTAGTCAGTCGGGGTTGTGAATATGAAGAAGGATCCAAGACATAAGATCTGAGTCTTTTTACATGAAAACATAAATTCGCCGTGCAATGCTTTGATCAGAGACCATTATGAATGGTTTACCGCCAAATAGAATCTTGTATCAGGTGCCCCGTTTCCAACCACCTTGCTGATTTCAACGTAAAATTTCCCATCCAGGGTAGAGTTCCTTTATTCTGCGTGATCCAGGTGATCGTAAAAACTGGGAATTTTGGGAGCTTACGAGCACCAAATTTATGAAACCTGAGCAAATTTTCTAGAACAGCTATCGTATGTATCCTTGTATACAGAACCCACATACATTCGCATTTTGAGTTACTTTCACATATTTTATTATTTCTGTCCGCGCCTTGGGAAACTGCACACGGTCTAATCGCGTCACTGTCACTAAACAGTTCGACATTTAGCCAACCGTGAGCCCTAAGTACTGTTATTCACGGAAGTACCTCTTCTTAAAGCTACCTGAGTGTAAATTAATCTAGCCTGAATATCTCGACTAGAAATACTACATAATAATTTTTTGGGGGATTTAAAGATTAATATATGTATGCGCGCGCGCGCGCGTGTATACTCATATATCCTATGGATTGACCGCTGGTTGTCGTATCTAATCTAATGTAAGATATACATCTCTCCTACGTGGAATTCTAAAGGGGTTGAGAACTTATCATATGTTGGAACCTCTAGTACGTATTTATGATCAAGCGTATCGCCAGCGGAGGCTTTCCCTTCTATAAGTCCAATTTGATTATAATTTCGACTAGGTTTTGTGCTTTACTCGATGAATGGAACAGAGGGATTATTATGGTCATTTTCAAGCAGTCATTTGACAACCTTGCAACTGAACGGCGGATTTACAGAGTCATGTCTGTCTGCTACAGCACTTCCACGTTTTTACATTAATTAGTAATCGTTATGGTGCTGTGAGTTATGTAAGCTGAGTATTTGGGTTTCTACAGGTCAGAGTATTGCCCAGTCTGGAGCCAGTCGAGAGCCAGGCGGCGTGGCTCAGGTGCAATCTCATTATAATATAGGAGGTGTTGCAAGCGGATGTGAGCATTGATGTTGTAAACGGGACGAGGAAGCAACTAATCTAGGCAGTCGGCGCGAGTATATCAAACTCAGATTTCTTCTAGTTGCGCTACGTATGAGCGGCACGTACTGGCACTTATGTAATAAATCGTAAAAGTGCTGTTAGAGCTTCTCTTGTAAGTAGCTTCTATGTCTAACAAAGGCTCAGAAACCTTGCTGAGCAATGGGTATCATATCTCCATCTATCCGTCCATCCGCGCCTGTAATCGTCCTATCATGACTCCGTTGTTCCATATCCTTAATACTGGTCTCAACAAGACGAGACAAATCTGTATATACAAGTGTCGGCCACGTATACATACAACTCTTCTCAATCCAACTCGGCACATCCCTGTATTTTGAGCAATGCTGGTCGCAGAGCACCACATTTAGAGAGTGAACTCAGGCTTTATCTTGAAAGGCCGGCCTTTCACGTATGCACTGACGTTCGCTTGCTGGCTGCACTCATTTAGGTAATCGTGAACCTGCGGCAACACAAAGCCAGGCTCCTTCGTGTTGCCCTCGAACTCTGGGATTTGGAGAAGGTTGAAAGGCTCACTCCTTGCTTTCTCCATTGAGTCATCCACCAACACTGTATTCAACTGACTCCATTTCTCGCCATTTGCGGCCATCGGATGACTTGCAGCAACGACAGGGTCGTTCCATAGCGCGGTTAACCGCTTGTAGCATTGCACTCTCTGATTGAAGTCGCCTTTCGAGAGGCCGAAGTTGTCTCTACTCCAGACCGCAACGACCTTGGCGCTGTCCTCGGGCGATAACAGTTGCTTACACATGTTGCTAACGTTCTGGGACCGCGCCGACGACCATACGACAACTGTAAACGTATTGACACAGTAGGAGAGAAAGGCCCGCGCATAAGGCCGTTCGACAAAACGAGTCGGATTGTGGCGGCTAGGTCGGTGTAATAGTGTACCGTTTAGGTCGACGACAACTAGAATATTGCGCGGCTGTGGGAGGAGAAACGGCGGTTGCGACGCAACCTCGAGATACTCTGGCGTAGGATCGGGAACGCCACCAGACTCGAGTGAGGGCGGGGTGATCTTATCTCGGTGTTGGGTTGTTTTCGGCGACCGCGACCGCACCTGTCGTAAGGCTGGGGGCGTACGAGAGTTTCTACGACCGGGATAATTAGCGCCGAGCACTCGCAGGATAAGACAAGGGATACGAGACTTACTGTGTCATTGTATCAGATACTAAGGGAGGCTGGATATGCAAGGGATGTGATATGGTATTCGCTTGGCCCAGCGGAAAACCATAGGCCGGTTGATTCGATTGCAGCGGGCTGAAGGCGGTCTCAAGCCCTGTAGTTAAGACATAACCGGCATACCCTGCATATCCAGCGCTGC
Source organism: Xylaria sp. 218_066 (assembly GCA_019843955.1). Taxonomy (NCBI): domain Eukaryota; kingdom Fungi; phylum Ascomycota; class Sordariomycetes; order Xylariales; family Xylariaceae; genus Xylaria; species Xylaria sp. 218_066. The sequence continues at coordinate 118,282 of JADKYC010000111.1, read as the reverse complement.
TTCCGGCACTCATAATTGAGACGGTATCCGTGGTGGTTGTTGCAGGTCGCCGCGGTTTCGAGTCGGCGCAATTGCGGTTGTTGTGGATACGGCGCGGTCCAGAGAGCCTGCTCGAGTGTATACCGCCGATACTGCTGCGCAAACACCTGCGCATGAAAATAGATTCTAGACCCGCCCACATCCGCGCAACTATCTACCCAGATCAACAACTTAAGACGCCCCAACTCGGCTCGGCTGGGTTGACAAAGAGATTATGGCCGGAAGGAGGCCAAATGGAACGATCCCTGTCGCTAATACTACATTATCGATAAGCTAAAGTGATCTTCAGCGGATACTTATCTTATCGCCGCCACCTTTTTTTGTAGCAAGCATGTGCAAGTACCTATGTACTTTCGTCATCTAACAAGCCTGATATATCAATATATGACATCGAGAGTTTGAACCCCCGAGACGAAATGCCGCCCGCTACATCCCACAAACGGAAAGTGCCTTTTTCCGGCTTACAGAGACGAGTGCGCGCTCGGAGGGAGGAGCCAGAGCCCGAACTAGAGGAATACAGCGATGATTCACAAGAAGAGGGGAGCGAAGACGGCGATTTGAACGACATAAGCGACAGTGAAGGACAGACTGATGGCGAGGTGCGTTGAATCGTATTCGAAACCTCGAAGATAAACCTGCTAAGTCTACCGAACAGTCAAATTCCGCATCCGGCAGCGAAGATGAGGACGAAGAGGGCGAGAGTGAGGAAGATGACCCCTCATCAGCAGCAGCACAAATCTCCTTCGGCGCCCTCGCAAAAGCACAAGCGTCAATGCCCAGAATACGACAGAAGAAAGGTCGCAAAATAAGAGACGACCAAGACGAAGATGAAGACGCAGAAGAGGACCACCACCAGTCCTCGAAACCCGACTCGAAATCCTCCAAACCACCCAAACCCCAGCGCTCCTCCAAACACGCGCCGACAGAGATGTCGAGCAAGCGCATGGTATCGCGGAAGCGCGAAGTCATAAGCGTGCCCAAAGTACTCCCGCGCGACCCGCGGTTCTCCGCCGCGTCGGGGACGGTAGACGAGACGCGGGCGCGCAAGGCGTACGCCTTTCTAGACGAGTACCGGGATTCCGAGATGGCGCAGCTGAGGGCGTCGATGAAGAAGACGAAGTCGGCCGAGGAGAAGGAGGAGCTGGCGCGGACGCTGAAGTCGATGCAGAGCCGCAAGGAGGCGCAGGCGCGGCGGGACGCGGGGCGCGACCTCGTCGCGCAGCACAGGCGCCAGGAGAAGGAGCTCGTGGCCCAGGGCAAGAAGCCCTTCTACCTCAAGAAGAGCGAGCAGAAGAAGCAGCTGCTCCTCGAGCGCTTCGCGGGCATGAAGAAGAAGCAGGTCGATCGCACCATCGAGCGCAGGAGGAAGAAGCTCACGGCGAGGGAGCGGAAGAATATGCCCGTGGCGAGACGGGGTGCTGCGTGATGAGGTGCTTTGGGGGAGGATATACTTAGTGGCGATATGATTTGAGTTGGTCTCACAACCGACTCAATGAGAGAAAAAGATACCCGTCCATCGCAATGACTGAATATTACGCTTTGAAGATCATCTAAGCGTTAAGCATATCGTAATGAGAAGCTTGTAATAATGCGTACCACGGCACGCCAGGCGTCCAGTGCTTGTTACGACGTCCGGAGTACAAATTAAAGACTATAATGCCATCTGAGAGTTGGGCTTGTGATACATTCGTGGTTCTGTTACGCCGTCTATGTCGTACTGAAGACCGCGCCTTATAATATAACAATAATCTACACTCAAAGCAGCGATTTTCCACAAATCCAGTACAACGTAGTATATACAAACACACACATTACTAGCAGTTGCGAAATTCTAGACGCAACCCACGTCACGCCCGAACATCAAAATCGGCCTTCTCAAGCGCCTTCTCGAACAGCTCGCGACACGGCACACGACTACCGAGCCGGGCGCAGAGCAGAAATGCTCCACTGAGTTTGCGGTGCAAGCTATACGTCTCCTCCGGGGGCGGGCTGAGGCGCTCACGCACCATAACGGGGATGAGGTCACGAACACGCTCAGTAATAGTCTGGTCAGCGAAATCATATACCTCAGGCGCAGAGCGCAAGAAGGGCTCAGCGAGTGTCAGAATGCTAGCGACGTGAGCGTCGAGCATGGCACGGCTCTCGTGGCCGGTGAGGTAGCCGAGGCGCTGCGAGTAGTCGATGACGGCGTCGCGGTCCTGGCGCGCCGCGGCCTCCAGCAGCGCGACGTACTGCGAGACGAACTCGACGGGGAAGTCGCGGGAGGCGCCGAAGTCGAGCAGCTCGAGCTTGCCCGTGCCGGCATTGTACAGGAAGTTGGTCCAGTTCGGGTCCGTCTGCATGAAGCGGAACTCGACGATCTCGCGCAGGCAGAGACGGAGGATCTGCGTGCCGATCCAGTCGCGCTGCGCTTGTGTGAGCGATGATCCCTTCATGCGGGTCACGCCCACGCCGTCCATGAATTGCATCGTCAGCACGTGTTTCCCGGACGCGTGCGCGTAGATCTCGGGCACGGCGAACACGTCTTCTTCGTCGGCGAGAAGTGCCTTGAACCGCTTGCCGCACGCGAGCTCGCGCTCGTAGTCGCACTCCCAGCCTAGCTCCGTGCGCGCGTTGTCGATCGTTTTGTTGAGATACAGGCCTTTGGGCAGCATCCCGGACGCCAGTAAGAGCATCGAAATATTGTCGAGGTCCGAGTTGATCGAGTCTGCGACTCCGGGGAACTGGATCTTGACGGCGACCTTCTCGCCGGATTTCAGTGTCGCGCGGTGAACCTGCCCGATGGACGCCGCGGCGATGGGCGTCTCCTCGAAGTCTTCGAACAGGTCGCGCCACTCGGGGCCCAGACTTGCTACCAGCACGCGGTCCCGCTGCCGCGCGGGCATATAGTCTGCGCGGTCCTGGACGCGTTGTAGAACGTCTTGTATCGGCTTCGGCAGCATCTTGGAGTCCTGAAAGCTCATCATCTGACCTAGCTTCAGAGCCGCTCCTCTCATCCTCGACAGCTTCGCCACTAATCTTTCCATATTGCCGGCGCTGAACATGACGGAGCCCTGTCCGCCGCCGCCGAAACCTCTACTGATGCCCTCAGTGAGCGCTCCTCCCAGCATACCAGCTGCCAAACCACCGTAATTCCATATCCGGCTTAGACGGGTCGCTGGTACTTTTGATTCCCGAAGGATGTATGCTGGCGCAGAAGATTTATCGGGCGAGGATGCCACAGTTTCTGACCCCTTTTCTAAGCCAACTCCCTCTCTTGAAAGAATGTCCTTAACCATTTGCGTGTGTTCTTTTTCTATTTGTCGAGCATCGGGCTCTTGGGTTTCTGAAGTCTGAGTGGATACTGTTTGACTAGCTGTCTCTGAGTTTATATTCGTCTTTGGCAGAAGAGAAGGCGCTAGCTTTTCTTCAACCTGTGGCCTCGCTGATTCCTCTAGTTGTGGGCTCGCGATAGCTACATCCGCAGCCAAGGCGCTCTCCTCAACAGGCGACCTTCCCTGTCCCGAGGCTTTCGAAATGGAAGGAAGGGGTTTCCCACCCTTATGATCATCAAGCGTCTTGGGCCTATCATGTCCAAAGTCCTTGAACCAGTTAGGCTTTGGAGGCGGCACCTTCGGCCGCAGACGTCCCAAGGCATCTTGACCCTCGAGCATCTGAGAGCCCCGGCTCGTATGGAAAACGTTAATGTTGATATCTGCAGGGGCATCTTCCATCGAACTGTTAGCCGTTTTTGAACTTGCGTCTTCGTTATATATCTTCTGATCCAAATTTGCCTTCTCCCTCAACTGCGCGAGAATAGCGCTTTGGTCGGACCTGCGCACTTTGTGAACCGCTGCATCCTCCAAGCCGGAGCCACGCTGGAGGATATTCTGGTTAACATCTAGTTTCGGGCCCCTAGAAATATCTCCCGGTGTAATGGGTTCCTTGACTATTGGTTGTGCACCGCTGACTAAGTTAGGCTGTATTGGCGTATCCGACGGCTGCTGCTGTCCTTTGTTTGGTGCATCCCCAGGAGATTTCGTCGAGGATGGTTCACTTTTCCCTCGAGGCTTTTTCTGGTTATCCTGTAGAGATCTTACAATGCTCGATGTTCGACCGTAGCGATCAATTTGTCTCGCACGTAGCTCCCAGTGCCTCGCAGCTACGGACCGGGAGGCGTTGGCCACGGCCGCCAGGTCCAGTATAATATCCGCGAACCTCATCGGAACGATCGACTACACCATTCTATTTTTCACTCTGCCCCATGATATTTTTATAAGGGGAGACGTAAGAATCCCCCGGCAATGTTCGCAGTATGCAGCAAAATTGGTGAGAATCATAGATTTTTGACACCAAAAAGTCATGGCCGAAGCTCGCGCCACACTGTTCTGTGGCTGGTGTCGTTTGACGTCACACGTCCAGATTGCATCGATCAAATAGCAAAAAAGCGATCTTGTAATCGAACCCATGAATAGGATTGCAATGTTAAATTATTTTCAAATATTTTACATATCATGTCATTATCACATCCGTGTCCACACCGTCTGCCAACTTCATGCTGTCTAAACTTGGCGCTAGAGCGTCCATCTCTCTCAGGGTATATTCCACCAAGTAACTTTCATCAACCAACTCTTCCATCCGCTTGTAGTGCCTCTCTGTATACACTTTAAGTGCGTTAAGGACTTCTTTAAGACTTTTCTGGCCTTTGGCTCCTTTCACAGACAGACCTGATAGGCGACTGACTGGATAGCTTTTCACGACTGTCCACAGAATACGTTGAGCCATTGGCGCCGTTCTCGCGTTGGTGTTCCAGTCTCGGAGTCTTAATAAGAGCAAGAATAGTTGTTCATCCGACAAGGTAGCTAAGACCTCATCGACGGCTTTCAGACCCGACAGGCTACCGGCGTCGGGCGTTTTTGAATTGACCACCTTTTCGAAAAGACCCTGAAGCTTGCGCGGGTGGTTGAGTTGGAGAGCTAATGTGATAGCCTCGCGGTAGGCTCCTGCATATTCATAATTGTCAAGTTCTTGCTCCTGTTCAATGAGTTTAAGAGCTGCCTCGTTCGATGCTGTTTGTGTTTCTGTAGACGTATCTCTCCAAAACGTCACTGTTGAGTCACCACTTCCGGACACAATCATGTTAGTATCCGGGTGAACGGCCAGAGCCCAGACTCGATCTTCGTGATTGTCGAGAGTGCACTCATTTTCGCCAGAGTTAACGTCCCATACTTTCACTAGACCATCACCACCAGCACTGGCGATGAGCAATGGCTTCTTAGAACGCTCCTCTGGTGGTGGTATATTGAGCCAGGTCACTTTAAGGACACTATTAGAGTGTCCCTCAAAAGTCCTAAGACATGTGTAGTCCGTAAGACTCCACAGCTTAATAGTCTTGTCGCCGCTTCCCGTTATCACCACACCTTTGCCAGATACTGAGCCTTGTTCGCCCTGGAGTACGGGGGTATTGAGGGGAGCAAAGGAGACGGACCAAACACCTCGGCGATGGCCACGAAGTATCCCCTGAACCTCGCCCTCTTCTATTGACCAGATCTTGACGACCTTGTCTTGAGACGCTGAGGCGAATAATTGAGCGTTGTTACTGACGTCAATAGCATTTATGTCCTTGTCATGAGCTTTCCGTGTGTATGAGGCCCGGATACCTGATTTTGTACCTTGTTGTTGTTCTTTAGGTATCTCCCACCTCTTGATAGTCTGGTCGGAGGATCCCGTTACCAAAAATTGTGGTGGGTGGTTGAGAGGGTCGGCATGAGCTTTTGAGCCATCGACAGGCCGAATGCGAGGCAATGCTACTGCGCTAACAGATTCGGCATGTCCCTGAAATGTTGCCCAGCAAGTGTAGGAATTGTTCTTGGGGTCTACTCGCCAGATCTTAGCTGTATTGTCCTTCGCACCAGTAGCGACCCAGTGACCAGACCAATCGACATCGAGTGTGATGATAATATCGTCATGGCCCTTGAGCAGGGCAATATCTTGACCGAAGTATTCCGATGGTACCAGGGCACTGCTATCACCCGGTTCCGATACGGAAACTATGCGAATATCTTCAGAATTTGTGGCGAGGGCCATTATAGAATGATCCCGAAGCAGGTAGCGTAGGTCGATTATATCGTCGTGTGTTCCTGATATCCGATGGAACGGCTTAGGTGGCGCAATTGCAGACACGGCTGTCTCTACAGGGGCCTTGAAGAGAGCTATTGTATGGTCCACCTGGATACAGGCGATGAACGGCAAGCCCGGCCGATATACCGCGGCAACAAAGGCCTCTGCCTCAGGTTTCTCCTTCTGCTCTTGTGTCAGTTCACGACCAGTATCTGTTTGCCATATTCGCAAGCATCCATTTGATCCCGCGGTATAGGTTAGCTGGCCGTCTCCGATAAATCCTACCGCCTCAACCAGCTCGAAGCAGGGGATGACTTTCCGCGGTTTCCACGACTTCGTATCCCACCACCGTATGGTCTTGTCTCTGCTAGCAGTTACGAGCACATTCTGAGCGGAAGAGTAGTCGAGGCCTCGAACATCGGACACATGGGAGTCGAGGTTGGCAACAACGCTCCTTTTGTGCAAATCCCACACACGCACTTTACCGTCCTGACTACCCGACGCAAGCCTAAATCTTGCTGTAGCTGGAACGTCCTCCTCGGCCTCGTCATCATGTGCAGTCCTAGAGTGCCGCCTCTTCTTCTTGTCCGAGTCCTTGGCCCCGTTCAACGCCGGTCTCTTTGGGCTAGTCGCCAGCTCAAAAAACAAGAGCGCAGACACCAACACGCTCGGACCGCGGAAGGTGTGTGTGACATAGCCGCCATTTATATCCCAAACCTTGATGGACCCGTCGGTGCCACCAGTCGCAAGCAGAGTACTCGTCCTATCAACGGCCAAGACAACGACGGGAGTAGTATGCGGTCGCACTGTCCTGACAAGCTGGGTTTCTATCGAATCGGCCGTCTTTTGAAGGGAGTAGATTCGCATAGACAGAGACCTAGAGCATATAATGAGATGGGAACCCGAGGGCGTTACTTTTCGAAGACGTGGTTAGCGGCGCCGGCGCATTGCCTTGTAGAAAGAATGCGACCTACGAGTGAGTGTCGATATGAGCTCGCCATCCTGTTAAATCACCAGTTAGCAGCCGGGTCGAGAGTGTAGCATAGTTTGGCGAACGTACTCCTTCCACTTTTGCGAGGTGCTTGCCAGTCTTAATGTCGGTTAGGATCGCATCTTCGCCCAGAGTAGTGGCCAAGATACGAGCATCGTTCTCGATGGCAACATCACCCCCGGTGAAGATGGGCCGAATGACTTCGCTCGCTGCAAAAGTGGTCTTGAACGGCGCTTTGGCGGCCATATTGGAAGTGCCCGGCGCAGATAGCCAATTGGCGCTCGGTATCGTGCAGATGCGAGACTGTCTATCTGGTCTAGAGACCGGCGTTGTTGAAGGTTGAAGTGGGATGCTCTGGATTTTTTTGGACAGGATACCTAGACTGATAACGATAAGAGAGACATGGATGCGAGGTAGTCACTACTTGTATTGGTTCATAGGATATTTACCAACCATCACCAGTACATACGAACTCTTGAGTCCGGCAGAAGTCCATGAATGCAAAAGAAAATATTTGCTACCTGGATATTAAAAATCAAGCTTTATTCGTGCATGGCGAATTAGCTAAATTAGAACCATTTAAGACTTCTAATGTGCATAGTACCAGACCTTCAAGTGCACATCATGTTTGTACCTACCTAAGGTAGATCTTCAGAAAGCTCTGGCAGGTTTTGGTAGACATGATTGGCTGGCTGTTCCTCCCGTTGATAAGTAGACTCACTGTCACCTGCCCTGTCAAGCTTCAATAACTTAATCTACCTATAACACATCGAATACATGTACAGTTAGTTCATCGCTACCTACGATTGTCTGTAACCAGCTGAAGCCATTCTATCTTTCATTTTCCATCGATTCTCATTCTAACTGACACGATATTTCACAACAACATCAATCAGACAAGACATTCTATTCAGTGACCAACTCGCCAACAACTGGTACAATCGGACATCTACACGCGTCGCATGTGATTTATATCGCCTGCCTTGCGCAAATGTGACATCAGGCACCCTGCCCTTTAAGTCCTCCGGGTATCAGCTATTGATATAATGGGACGTCATGAACCTTTGACGTCCTTGGCATTGGTCGGTGCTTCCCTGCTCTCATGGGCCACGGTCACGCTAATACTTTGATAGGGACGATCACCTTACGATGATGTTGTCGAGGGTGAGGGTGAGGCTGATTCTCAGGAGCCCACCAGGGAGTACGACGAACATGGCCGGGTTGTCAATGAGGAGAGTAAGAGAATGAACAAAGACATCATCCGCGCCCATAATGAAGTCATGCTTGTGATAGGAGTCGCTGAGCAAGACCCTGGCGGCTCAAGTAGCTCTGCGGGTGATACCACGAGGCTGCACAATGAGTATGAGAACAGCACAGGCAAATATTTCCTTCGCCTCGGCCGTGTTCTTGTCGTCGTAGGTGTATGGGGCGTCCACGGTGTACGACAGCGCATATTGGTAAGTTCTCCTACTCTACGCATAATGCATTTGTCTGCCATATTCACACCCCATCAATCAGGTGTACAAGAACTCTGCTAGATTCCCATTCCTAGACCTGATCCAGAGAGAAACCAGAACGCATTCAGTATCTCAGTTGTTGTTCGCTGGAATGCCATCGTTTTTTAGTGCATGGTCTCTGCAATGGTATTCAAGAACATCGGATATAATTCGAGATAAGTTTTGGTAGGTTCGCGCAACGCTTGAACAAATTATCATTCTAACAACTCGCAGGCTCCGGGCAATCATAAGTCATATCAGGTTTCATCTCCAGATATATGTTGCTATGCAGCGTCTTGACTTGATTCCTGGGTCTCGTTGGTTTCCTAGTCTCAATTTCTTCGTTCCGTTCTCTAGCGCTTCGCCCTTCATTGCACCACCACCGTTGGGCTCGTCAGGCGCTCGGACTTTGTCCGAATGGCTCGGGAAACTTGCCATGAATCTCGCTCCGTACGCGGGCTACTGGCTTGTTGGTTGCGCGTGGGATATCTTCAGCTATGTCATACGGCGAAAAGTACACAAAACTATCCCACACCCTTGGCCAAGTCCTATCACAAACCTTCGAGCGCTGGTTCCCACAAGCGCTCCACGGAGGCAATCTTTTCCAGAATCCCCTACTTTGGGAGATACCGACCGGGATATAAGACATACGCAAGGCCCAGAGGCAGATGCCGATCCTTCGGCAATGAACGGGGAAGGCGTTGGCGAAGCTCTTCCTGTTGGGACAATTCGCAGACAGGGTACGTTCTCCAGCCGTGGCGGGGACGATTATGCTACCGACGAAGAAGATCCAGAAATGGTCAACCCTACATTGATCAGTTTCGATGTCGATACCAGCGAATCAACTGAACCGCCTGCAGGGGTCTGGTCTGCTGAACTCCGCCCTAGTAATAGCGGTGACCCTAGGACACAGCAGAAGGAGGCGCCCAAATACACTGTCAATACACTGACGAGTCTCCCTTCACTACTCGCTGGGGATATTCTTACCAGCTCCTTTACGCATATTTTGTTGACGCCTCTCGACATTCTTGCATTTCGAGCCATGGCAAGGTCATTTTCGTTTAAGTTTGGTCTTCCTATAGATCCTATGTTTAGAGTCAGCCTAGCAGATGGACTAATGACTCGAATGATGCTTAATCTCTTCCAGGCTGAGATTCTCAAGTTTCTCGTATCGGCTGAGGCCTGGGCTTTTATAACAGGCGTAGCACAACGATTCCATGTCACTGATGAAGAATGGAAAGAATATCAATTACGGATTGAACGCGCCATGGAGGCGGAGGAGGCGGAACCAGGTGAAGCAGCAGACACAGTTTAGTTATCATAGAGGACGACGATGTTCCGTTTCCTGAGGCTACCCGCAGTTTATAGCGCCGGCTTAGGTGTAGGTTAATCGATCCGACCCCACATGTACCATAATTTGATAACTTGATTCCGTCGATGGGTTCTTGTGCGAGCACGATATGCAGTGCTTCTAGATCACAACGCACCATAATATATTACTACGTGTATGCTTGATAATACTTATATCATGCTTACGCTTTTCTTACTATTTATCTTTATGATAGTTGCCAAATCTAAGCTTTGGATTTCAAGACTTGTTTGACTAGTCTAGAGTTGACTAGGCTTCCCAGCCAAGACTAAAGTCATGAGACTGCCAAGACGGATGATTATCTATCCTAGAGGGTAGTCCCGTGCTTCTTGATACTTTGAGTCCTATATAGTTACTCACCCGGCAAACTCATACACACGTTCACCTTCGGTGCCAGGCGGCTGCGCCGCGAAAATCACAATTCAGTTAAGAATTCTTTTAAACTCTTCGACTTCCGCCGCTCGCCCTACAGGCTCATCGCTACCTAGATCTCCAGAAAAGGTTTAGATTTAAGATGGGGCCAAGTACTGCTAGGAAGCCCAGGACTCTCAGGTAAGCAGGGGGGATACCCTCAATTTATCTGATCATTCATTCGAGAAGATCCTCTAGTCCTGTTAAGTATTGTAATGCGGTCACCAGCACTAAGCCTATAGAGTGGTAATATAGCACACAACTCCCTTACCACAAAGCCTAACTACCAGCCTTACGACTTATTGAACCGACACGTGCAGCCATTCCTTCTTGCGTTGTGTTCAAAGCGCGAAACTCGCTGGTGTTCTTTGACGGAATCTACCGAGACTATTCGAAATGTGCATAATGGGGGGTTGTCAGATCTATGTTTGATTGGCAATGACAAGTCTACACTAGTTTACTTCGGTAAGAATAACTGACGATCTTTCTTGTGGCCCCCAACGACCTCCGAAAACATACATATATAGTATCTCCCTTGTCCATGGGGTTCAGAGACTAACTAACCTACCAGGTTAGATAATTAGGGTATTTTCGGACATCAGGGTCGTTTTTGATATTTACAAGGAATTACGATAAAATGCCAAGTAAAAATGGGTATCGACTGATTATGTGCCACAGTCCAAAATAGCCATACCTGGTTGTTTAAGTTAAAGTAAGCCGCTCTTCTCTTTGTATGATTTGGCAGATAGGGGCGGCGACTGTATTTATGCAATTGTTCTAGAAACACTATCGTATCTGTTTACATCAGTGATTTCCAGAATGGGTAAACAAACTCTAGACACCTCTAAGCACTATCCACGTAGTCTAATGAAGGATTCCACCCCTGCGCCATAACGGTGCACGATCCCAAGCATCTGGGCAGAAAACTCGCAAGCTCGGCTATTAAGGTACACCAATTAGTTAAAGTCAACACACGGCCCATTTATACCACGGACTTGATTGGGAATCATGTAATTTGCCCCTGCGCCCCCCGACAAGATTTCCAAATTGGGGATTCTGGAACGTGATGGGCCCCTAGCAAAGGTCGAAGGATTTCGAACCACAATAAAGGGCTTAGTGTAGACACTAGGTGGTGGTGTAGACTACCAAGCGCGACGATCAGATGGTCGCCCGGATATGATGATCAGTTTTTTCATCTTGCTGCGCTTACGCTCAACTTCATTCCTCCAATTCTCGTGCTTGGCCCAGTATTATGCCCAACCTTGACCTGCGACTTTCAACAACGGCACGCTGGCAGGATGAGCGCCGACAGAGATCAATATAGTACGCTCGAGGTCGCTTCACATGCGGACGGTTACAGGTCTGGCCAATATCCGGAGGTAGTGCCGCCCTCGATACCGGAGGTTTACGGCTACTATGACCCTCCAAAAGCCGGTCCTCGGGATCATCAGGCCCCAGAGCTCGTCCAGCACCAACAGGATATAAAATTATTACCCGTCACAGCATATTCGAACGTAGCATCGACAGAACAGTCCTATTCGACATACCCCGAAGTAGTGGAAGGTGGCGCCGGGCGCGCACACGGTTCGAAAGGGGCGACGATATGCGGACTTCGACGGAGATATTTCTGGATAGCACTCGGAGTCGCGATACTGGTCGTTATTGGTGTTATCGTTGGTGCTGTGGTGGGCTCGATGAGCCGTCACACCGTTGTTTCATCATCACCAAACAACGACAACAATGGGGGGAGTGGAAACGACGGACAGGGAAATCCGAATAATAGTACCGAGCCGGCGAAGTTGACATTATACAATAACACGCAGCTCGCCTCCGCCAATTTCACCGATGCCTCCGGACACGAAAACTACCTATTGGTATACCAGTTGAGTGACGCCTCAATTGGCCTGTCCGCGTTCAATTCACAAAACAACAAATGGGTTGCGTCGACTATTATCAATGGGACCGAACAAGGCATTAAACTTGGGACTTCTCTTGCACTTAATGTTTTCTGGCAAGACACTAATGTAAGTAGGCTGATCTTTTTGTCCTGCTTCTAAGGGTTCGCTTTTCGCTAATGTGGTGTTGTGTGTTATAGAGTCCTGATGTGGACCTCTACTATCAAAACAACGGTTCAGCGACAAATATTGAGTCCCTGACCTATGCCAGCAGCGACAAAATATCCACGACATCAGTACCAGCCAATAAGTGGCAGTCAGTGGCTGTCGGCGGTTTCAGTTCGCTACCAGGATCCGCTCTCGCCGCCTACGGCAAGCAATGCAACTTCTGCAACCAGTTCGCGTACATCTTCTGGCAAGGGTCACAAGGTCTTTTGATGGCCGAAAACAGCGGAATGGGGATCCAACAGGCCAATTTGATCAGCGCAGATATGACCCCGTCGACCAACACCTCGATAGCGCTCACATACTCGGGGACACTCAACGGAGATAGCAATGCCATTCTGCGCCGCAGTCTTAATATTTTCTACCGGTCGAAGACGAGTGGGCTCACTCAACTGCGAGTCGGCAATGGCATGAACGTTCCGACGTACGTGGGCCGAGACATCGGGCCACGCACTAACTTTGCGGCCTTCACGACGGGTTGGAACGAGAGTTACTCGAATAACCCGACGCCCCTCGGCTTCCAAGTCCTCAGTATCGATCCCGATGCAGGCGACGGCGTCCAATTGACGTATTTCTTAAACAACCGTTGGGCGACGGGCCCCAACACAGTCGGGGACTTGGCGGATTGTCAGGGAAGGGCGACGATGACCGTACATACAGGTCGGAGATTATACTGCTTAGTCGACTCCGGTGACAACGGTGCTGTTGAAATTGTAGAGTGGGCATGGGGGGGCAACCCGAGTGATACCAAAACTTATTTGAGCTGGGATAAAATTGGACCAGTGAACGTAGGAGTTTAATAGATTGGAATGACCTTACATATGTAATTAGTTAGCTTTCTCAGTATATCATTATCAAGCGCTTCAATACCTATTTTGTTGACCCTGGCGATCAAGATTTATTAGGTAGTTAAAGTTCAATACATATTCGAACTTACAAAACAACACGAATCCGGGTTTTAACCCAACAATCATTGTCTATCCGTCAATTTTTACTCGTCATGCTTCGCCGTTTTATTACTAAGGAGTGACGAATCGGCAAGGCTCTCTCACGCCGAGCTTTGGTAAAGAAGTTGAGTCATCTATCACTTCAGTAGTTGATTTTAGCTAAAATGTCGCTTAGGAAAACGACGAACACGAAGTATGAGCTCTAGAGTATAAACTACTATCGGAAGTAGGAAACAGAGTAAGCGGCGCCTATCTTGATGAGATAAACATACGTATGTATCAAGATCATCATCCCACTATCGTTTGTGTTTCTCTCGGAGCCTCTCCCAAGTCTAGAATATCTATTCACGACGCCTTCAGGCTCATCTTACTCATCATGCCAGGCGACATATAGTTTGTCGCTAGTGCAAGCAGTAGGTTCGGGCGCGCCATCACCCTCGAGGTTTCAGCATGTGACCATAAAGTCGCAGCAACAGGGCGAGATCAGCCGAAGATAATAAACTCCAAAGACGCCGGTTTCATGATGCTTAGGCTGGGCTTCGCGAGTAACGATATGGTACCTATAGGCATGACGCAGACCGTCGTCAATGCCTATGGGAAGATTCCATTGTGTAAATATCGCCGATTGCCTATCATAGATGCTGCTTCGTGATATGTTTATAATGGTTCTTCTCTTTTGTTTTCCTATGGTTTCACACACTTAACCTTTGCTCCATATTTTGGCCATGAAATGATGGAGTTAACAACTGACCGATGCGCTCATCAGACAAAACGAAGTTCACTATACAATGGCAACAAACATCCCAAGTACTATCAACATAACCCGTTCCGTGCTACGGCTTCTATGTCCGCAGCGATCCGGCGTTGTTGCTAACTTTCGCAGTTTCGGGAACTGGGGGGGCAGATGGCTACTGGGAAAGAATTTGCCACCAACCCTTCCGTTGTTTCGTTCGGATCGAGGTGAGATTTCTGGTTTCAGCTAAACCGCTGATCCTCATGATATCAAGTCAACCTCTAAGTGGGCCGTATATAGTTTCACCGAGTCGCTGCATGAGGAATGCTGACCTCTGGAGCTCGCGGCGGTGGCGGTCGAGCCGGGGTACTTCGGGACCGAAGTTTGTTCTCTAGCCCCCGAAAACAACATGAACTTATCCGCTTACGGATGATATGTTTTTCTAGAGAAAGATGTCATCATCCGCATGGACGACTTTCGTTTTAGCAACGCGAACGAGGCGCTTGCATCATCGTCGACGTGTTATAACCAACCGGTGTCGGTTCAGTGGCACAATCCTTATGCGTTTTACGCCGGGTAGCGACGCGACGCAAGCCGTCACAAATAAGATGAACTCTACAGACGCGGTGTTGAGGGAGTAGGGGCTTGTTATCGGTAGTATAGATCGTGATAATGCGGAATAGGACGGGTAGAGGAGCCTTTTTTACACGAGTTAGCAAAGGCATGACATTAAGTCAATTGGTGCTCTGAGCTGGTTGGTAAATAACCGAAAAGATAAGGCTCATACCAGGTTATGTAAGAATTTCGAAATGCTGTGTCAGATCCGAGTTCAAGGAATTCCGTGAAATTCATCCCATGCTTGGGGTGCTCAATACCGGTATAATATCACTCCGAAGTAGCATAGCTAAAGTCCGCCGAACCATGTTCACCAGGGTATATCGGGAGCCGTTCGGCGGAGTTCTGGCCAGGTGGGTCAGTCACCTATAATATCGTCGAGAGTCTTCAATCCAAAAGAAACTCATTCATTTGTCAGGGTCGGATTGATTATACCCCATCACGGCGGAATATGTGAAGCCACAAGAGCAGGAAATAGCGCGGACTAGGTAGGTAGTATGGCGATACCTGGCTTCGAAAGACCTTGCAAGGGTGGTCTGATGTAGATAAAATGGACGGGATGGACGTCGAAGATGGAAATTTGAGAACGGCAACATCAACTCCTCATCCTATTCCATACGTATCACGACTTCAATAACAGCAAGGATGTCGCAACGTGTTGTTCCTCGTTGGCCTTCAACAAGCACCGACGTGCGGCTCCTCGCTGAGCCTCTAGTCTTCCCTTTCTCGAAACGTACGGCACCAAATCGATTTCTCAAAGCCGCAACATCTGAGCGTCTTTCCAGTTACGATGAAAAGAACCTCGAGGCCCGTGGGATACCCTTGTCGCAGATGGCGGATTTCTACGCTCGCTATGCTCGAGGCGGCTGGGGCCAGATACTGACTGGAAATATTCAAATCTCATACACCGACCTCGAGGCTTCCGGGAATGCAATCATTCCTCCCGATGCTGAGTTCTCAGGACCACGTTTCGAGGCCTTCGCTGCAGTTGCGGCGGCAGGTAAAAGTCACGGGAGCTTGATTGTGGGACAAGTCTCGCATCCTGGAAGACAGGTATCAGAGGCTCAACAACCTCACCCTATCAGCGCCAGTGCGGTCCAGCTCGTTGTAGAGGGGATGGGAAAGTTCGGTGTCCCCCGGGCGGCAACCCGACAAGATATCGATAACATCGCCGAAGGCTTTGCACATGCAGCAGAGTACCTCGAGCGCGCTGGGTTCGACGGCATAGAGCTTCACGGTGCTCACGGCTATCTTATCGCCCAATTTTTGAGTCCATCAACAAACCACAGAACGGATGAATACGGAGGTAGCCTCGAGAATCGGATGAGGTTTGTCCTCGAAGTCGCGGCCGCTATCAAGAAGCGTGTTAGCGAGCGCTTCATCTTGGGCATCAAGGTCAACTCGGTGGAGTTCCAAGATAAAGGTTTCACTCCCGAGGAGGCCATTGTGCTCTGTCAGGCGCTAGAGAAAGCTGGCTTTGATTACGTGGAGACTTCAGGTGGCACATATGAAGACCTCGGACTCGGGCATAAAAAAGAGAGTACAGTGAAACGTGAGAACTACTTTGTCGAATTTGCTGAGCGAATTGCGAAGGCTGTGGATAAGATCAAGGTATACACTACAGGCGGCCTCAAGACTGTAGGCGGAAGTAAGTAATCATCTTTATTCCCGTTAACAAACCTTTCCACTATTACTAAAAAATTACCGATTACGCTCAATCCGGCGATACTGACTCTGAGCGTCGCAGTGCTTTCGACTCTTGAGGGTGTTGACGGTCTGGGCATCGGGCGCGTCGCCTTACAGGAGCCTTCGTTCGCAGGCGATATTCTGTCAAGCAAAATCACGGGCGCTATGAAGTCGTCGATTCCAGATACCAACTTCTTCGGCCAACTCGTGACGTGTAGCTAGTGAGTCACACCAAGAACCCCTTTCCTTGTTTTAGCCATCATCAGGGGTACGAATCGCTCGTATTGGCTGTGTCTATACATGGCCATTGAAACGCCGTATATTCTCAGATATCATTGCGATATTCCTCGGGGTAGAAATTGCTAACTCTTGTCACAGTGTGCTTCAGCAGATAGCTCGTGGTGAAGAGCCCGCTGACTTGACTGATCCGAAGGTCACAGAGGAAATACTGGCGAATATGGCGGATCGCCATTAATGGAGCACCAGATGCGAGAGAATATTGGGACATAGATAGACTTAGATAATCGCGAAACATATTAAACAATATTTTTGATTATTCGTTGTACAACCACGCCCCTGCTCACCTGATGATGTATTATGTCATCATATATCGTAAGACTCATCGCCAAGCTTTCGGGTGTGCTCAGTATAACTAATCCGAACTGTACATCGTACAAAATATTAGAGCCAAGGAAATATGTGACTCTTCCAGCACTCCGGGGAAACCGGATACCTAGTCCTAGAGTTAGGAATCTTCATTTCCCTATTAGTTGCATGTCGGCCTATCACCGTGAGGCCATAGAGGCCGGGATATACATCCTAGTGTTCAGCCAAGCAACTCCAACTAGTGTAGAGTTTTTCTGATTAGAAATGGCAAATGTGTAAGCCGCTGGAGAAACAAGGCAGCCACTCACCGCCATGAGATTGGTCGGTGGGTGCGCCAGACACTGGACTGGTATAAAAGCTGAAGGCCGTCATGTCTTTTGGATGATCTAGAAGTCCTGGGCGAGCACAAATAGGACTTGAATAGTGTCCGCTAGGAACAACACTATCAGAATGCATGGCTTATACCACCTACTTTCTCGGGCTACATTGCTCTCATTAGTCTTAACGGCATGCTCTAAACCTAGCCCCTTAACGACCAAATCTATTATCACTACTGATGGCTACACTTATGTCTACGACCATGTCGCTCCTCACAATGCCTCCATGCCTACCTTTCTACTAATCCATGGATACCCTGCCTCGCGATACTACTGGCACCACCAGATTGAGCCCCTCACAGAGGCTGGCTTCGGCATCATAGCCCCTGACAGTCTAGGTTATGGAGATAGTTCCAAGCCAACGGAAATCGAGAAATACAATCTACAGAACATAGCAGATCACATGGCTCAGATTCTCGACGCGGAAGACCTGCCAGACGTCATAGGCGTCGGGCATGACTGGGGTTCAGGAATTCTTTCTCGATGCGCGGTATATCAGCGCCAGCGTTTCAGTAAATTGGTTTTCATGTCCGTCGGGTACGCGGCGCCCGGAATTTTCTTTGATGTCGATGCCATCAACGAGGCAGGCCTAGAGAACTACGGCTACACGCCGTTCGGGTACTGGTACTTCTTCAATTCTTACGACTCGGCCGGGATAATTAGTCAAAATGTGAGCATCCCCATGCCGCAAGCGGCTATTCAACGTCTCTTCCATGCATCCTAAGAAAACGAACTGACGATGGAACATTATAGCTGGAGTCTTTCTTTCATCTCCTGTACCCTACTGACTCGTCGCGATGGGGTACTGACTTTGCTCAAATCACGGCAGCGCGTACCTGGCTGGCTGCTAACAAGACAACCGAACTCCCGCCATGGCTATCTGCCGAGGACAAGGCGACATTCCTGCGAACGTACAGCCAGCCAGACACGGTGGTCGCCACGCTCAACTACTACAAGGCGCTGATGCGGGGCGTGCAGGCAGCGGGCGAGGCATCGCTCACGGACGAGGATCGCAAATTGAAAGTGCCGGTGCTGGGAATTGCCGGCGCAGAGGATTCTGTCACGCTTCCGGACTCTGTGGCGCTGGCGACCAAGCCCTGGGCCGCGGCCGGATACGAACAACAGACGTTACAGGCTGGGCACTGGGTGATGTTAGAGAAACCCGGTGAGGTTAGCCAGATACTCATCGATTTTGCCAGTTCCACAAGCGCAAGCACATGAGATGGCAACACGTAAGTATACTGGGATGGCTTAGAATGGATGCGCGTTATTGGCTCTCGGCAAGACATGAATTAATCAGCGTATGACTGCACAACATATTGAGGTATTATGTGCCTATTTTGTATCACCTGGGCGGCTTGGACGAACGACTTTAGGCAGTTGTAGAAATACAGCATCGGATAGCAGTGAAGATGGGGCCAGTATTCATTCTCGGAATTGAAGAAAATACTTGTACTGAAAGAACGACGCTCAAGGCTTTGTTCCCAGCCTTGGATATATATACTAAAGTGATGTGTGTTTACGGAACTTCCCGATCACTCCACCAGCGTCCCCATTTGGCCGTTTAAGGTTGCAGGTATCAATGATGCCAGCTGAACCTCCGGACTCCTCCAGTCGCGAATATTAGAACGACACTAGACCGCTGGTTTTCCCTGAGCTTTATACCTCATCAACATAGAGGCGGAGACCCGCTAAAACTAGAGGGTTGAGATACACCCGATTCGATAGAGTCTTATCAGCTACGCTGCGTTGAGGGGCTTCAGCACGAATCAACACAATAAGATATCTCTTTATAGAGCGATTCGAACAGAATAAGTCACAGGAGAACAGGTTTCCAATGACAGAACTGCGGTCCCAAAGTCCCTCTCACCAAATAAGGGTCGCAGGCGGGGAGACGCCGTATCTCGGCCGTCAGGTCGGGACCGATGTCTCCACATCTGCGGTGATCCAGAGCCAGGTCACCGGTATCGCCGGAACACACGATGATATGGGTGATGATAACAATAATGATATGCCGCCACCGGTATCCACCAGATCACAACCACATCCCGCATTATTAAGCGTTCCATTTGAGATCCGTCTCGAGATATACGGCTATCTTCTCACCACACCAGCGCCCGGCCCCAGACCATCACCGCCATCACCATCCCCGACCTCTTTCTTCCTCCACCAAGCCCCCCTATACCCCCTCCACCCCAACATCCTCCGCACCTGTCGCCAGCTCCACGCCGAATGCATCCCCGTGCTCTACAGCAGCAACATATTCCTAGCCCACACCTCGCTTCTGACGACGTTTCCCTCATTCTTCAGCCCTGGGAAGAAGTGCGCGCCGATCCGCAGCGCGTCCCTCGCGTCCCTGATCACGCGGTATCGCGTGCGTCTGCGATTGGACGCGGAGCCGCAGTTCGAGCGCGACGAGGCCACGGCCCAGTTCTCGGGGAAGACCGAGGTCGTCATCGAGGCGTGGCAGGCCGAGTGGCGGGGCGCCGGCCCCGATGCGCTGCGCCTCTTCGAGGGCGTGAGGGGGGTCCGAACGGCCAGGGTCACTGGGAGCACGGGCGGCTTCGAGGCGTACGCGCATTGGCTTGAGCGTGCGATGATGGCTGGGATCGGAGACTATGTTAAACCTTTTGCTTGGGAGGATGGGCCGGTGGAGTGATTTATCAAACTAGTCAAGCATGGAACCTTGGGGCCATTAGAGTAGAGATGGGGAGGTATATATCGGTGTTGTATGTAACAAGTTGGGTTCAATCCCTAACAGCGCGATGTGGTCATTCCTTCGTTGGCTCATTCATAGATACATAGTGTTATGACAATGATGACTGCAGGCATCACCCCTCGCAACTTCCCTCAGGTACACACGACCAATCTCCTGCGTATCCCGATCCTTTCAATTGGCGTACATATCGACAAAGTTCCGACCGGTAGCCTCCCTGTGACCAGATCCCTCTTTCTGTCTGCCGTCGTCTCCGTAGGAGCTAGTCGCTTTCTTGGAATAATGCTCCGGGTGCGCGACTCTCAGCTGAGAACCCAAAGCTTTGACCAGCCTAACTTTTTGGGGATATATGAGAAGGAACTCGCATAAGGTGTGATTTCGAAGGCTGCGTCCCCTCACCATTCGAGGCGAACGCCGCCGTGCTAGCACTAGTTGCACGCGGAGTGCTTATCCGAAAATGAAACAAGAGCTCATACAGGGTTTATCGAACCCATCGTATTAAACGAATCTAGGGGTATGAACAAACCAAATAGCGAAATCCTGACAGCGTTACTTAATCTACAAAAGAAGCCCAACACACAAGTCTTTTTAATTCGCTCGCCAAATCTTAAAACGCCAATCTTATGCAGGTCTTTATCCATCTTTCAGGTCTATAAAGACAGAGGAAAATGGAACGGGATCGGAGGGAATCTCATTAATTACCGCCCATAAATCGCGGGACCGCTTTCCATACCTTCTCGTCTCCAACCCGGACGCGGCCGAAGTTCTCGTCGATGTCCAGGATGATCTTCAAGGCGTTACGGCTACGGGCGTGCGGCGAGGCGACATCCTTCTCGCGCATGGTTGAGACTACTTCAGCAACACCGGTATGCACCTGTTCCGACTTGGCTTTGCCGGGGAATGGTAGCACGCTTTGGAGTACTTCGTAAGCTGCGAGAGTGAAACCGAATTGAGGCGAAGATCGGAGAATACGTGCAGGGCCGCCTTTGAAAAAGGCTTTGAATCCTTCTTCTTTCAAGATGGTCTGGGCCGCATGACGCAGACCAGTGTAACTGGTATCACCCTTGCGGGCCTCGACTTGCAGACGTGTCTTGATAACGTCGCAAGGAGTGGTTAGATATGCTGCAGGCATACCAGCAATGGCACCCGCGGTGAGCAACTGCACAATGCCGAGCTTCTTGGTAGGCGACTCTCCGAACAAATCCTTCTTCAGATGGCTGTACGTAGGGAAATAGATGGCAGAGAACGGGACATCGCGAAGAAGACAGGCAGAGGCGCCCTTATAGAGACCCTTGAGACCTAAGTTCTTCACAATCCACATAGCCGAGCGCTTCTGAGCGCCCTCGGTGGCCTTGATCATCTCACCCTGAACCTGTAGTCGAATCTTCACAATTTCTAGAGGGTTCGTAAAGACCTAGAGGCGATGTTAGTGGGCAAACCGGGGATAAGCTAACATTTGCAAAATGCTTAGAAAATATTGAAGATAAACTTACGACTTGACAGGCACCGGCAGTACCACCAGCCAAAATCTCATATGGCAGCCCAATATGTCCAGACTTCTTATCGGTAAATGTACCACGGACAATATCGTTCACGGTAAGCTTGATAGCTTTCTCTGGAGCTACACCAACAAGCTGGGGCAAAACGCCAGAGTACAGACCACGGAAACCCTCATTGGCTATCACCTTTCTAAAACAATCAATCGAGTTCTTGTATAGCCGCTGTCCCGGGTCAGCTCCACGTTGATTCTGCATACGCGTCTTGACTAAGTCGATGGGATACACCATAAAAGCACCAAAAGCACCGGCAACACTACCAAGAAGGAAGCTGTATGCAGACTCAGCAACCTGCAGTAAAACCGACTGTGCGGTTGACTTGCCATGCTGGAGAGCCTCGATGCGTCTCTGGGAAGTTTCCGAGATGCCACGGCTGACCCACTGGGGATCGAGTACTTTTGCAAAGTCCTGTAGACCGAGTCTACCGGAGGGCTCGTCCAGACTGGCAAAGTGGAACAGGATATCAGCTTCCATTGGTGTAAATAGCGAGAATCGGGTGATTTTGGCAGCTTCGTTCAAGAATTCGTTGCGCGTTATCTTTCCATCGGAGCTCTGGGTGATCGCTTTGCGAATGATGAGTTCGACAAGATCCATCTCTTTGATCATGTTCTGAAAGGCACGGACATTGGCATATGAGATCTTGCTGCTTGTTGAAATGTTGCAGAGAGTGGACAGGTTCTCTAGTAGATGGTCGGAAAGCTTGTGTCTAGCAGTCTCGATGATGATCTTGGCGAACTGTTCGGGCTCAATGTATCCATCCTTGTTCTTATCAAACCGCTGGAATGCCTGTCGAATACGCTCTCCTTGAAGGCCGCGTAGCATTTGAGAGAACTCTGGGTAGGTAAGGTTGTGCCGCTTAGTCTGGTCGCCAATGTACAGCTTAGCCCACTCACAATCCCAGTCGAATGGAATGCCGCCTTCACCCTTGTTAAGCTCGTAGAGTTTTCGGAAGTCATCGTACTTGACGGTGCCGGTGCGATCAACATCAAACAGACGGAACGCTATCTCGTACTCGGCGTCGGACTTGTTGAGCAGATTTAAGAAGGCGGCCCAGTCACCCAAGGTGACTTGACCACTTCCGGAGCGGTCGGCGACGCGGAAAAGGATGCCATACTGATTGCGGTTGATTTTGGACTATGAGACAGCAAGACGCATTGTTAGTCACTGAGTCAACTTGTGTCAATTGAAGTTCGCAGCAAACACTTACATAGTCTTCACCCTCAGGCGCAATAGCGTCGATGAATTCCTCCGGGCCCATCACCGGCTCGCCGGTCTTCTCGTCCTTCTTGGCATTGCTGAGGAATGTAGCGCGATAGGAAGCAGAGAGGTTAACCGGCTCCTCGGAGCCTAAAAGGCTGCTCTTGACCGCTTCCTTCACTGTTGTCGGGCTCGCCATATTCGCGCAATTGTGCACTGTGACTTTGCGATTTGCGCGGTAAGTGTGTATTGGGCGAGGGCAGATGATTGGAAAAGGTTAGACACGTGGTTCGAGCGTTCAGCTGGGCGCCGACAACTAGGAATGACGGAATCGGAATCTGGGGAATACAACGACGAAGACCCTCACGAGACCTGATACATACTATGTAGGGCGCTGGTGGAGCTCCGACTATAGGAGTGGGTGCTGGCGCTGTGCTAGTCTGGAAAGATCGTAGGGGGCACCAACGTTGAATTCTCGGAGAGCTCCGGGATTGAAATCCAAACCCCAGAGAGGTTGGAAGGAATTAGCAGAAGAGAGAGGGGAGGAAGAAGACGTCTACAGGTGGCGACAGTGGTGATGAGGGATTTCACAAGGCTTGAAAGCACTCAGGGAGAGAGAATTGGCGGCGTGCAATTTTTGAGAGGCTGCCCGTAGTAAGACGTCCAAATTCTTGTAGTTCCTGTCACCCGAATTTTCTGAGATGCGCTAAGGCGACACTGCAGCTGAACGAGATAGCGCGACCAATCGGGAAAGCCGGTCAGCAGCTGGGATCCATCAGCTATCGATAATTGCATCGCAATTGTGAAAGGCAGAGCGGGAACTACGTTGATCCGGGGGATTGATAAGGGGCCATCGTCTTATCGCCCCAGGTCCCAAGAGCGGAATTGCCGGGGAAAGGACGAATGGAAAGCTTGGTGCTAACGGTTCCCCCCGCAGATTGAGTTGGTGTTCCTGGCGATCCATTAACTCACCAACTCACCAACAGTTCAAGTTCAGGCCAGGCACAAGTTGACACTTTGCCAGAATTGAAATGAGGTGGTTCACACATCTTTCATCCTTCCATGAATGAAAATGGAATCGTCAGGAATAATGATGTTATATCAGGCCGTCTGTCAAGTGCCTGTAGTGCCATGATGGTCAAAGAAGTCAAGACGCGCTTTGAACATGTTCCACTGTGTTGTGGAGGTTGATGTGCCCGCTGTCGCCAAAAATCGCCAAGGAAGGCGAGAGCACCGCCCCTATATGGGCAAGTCTTCCGATGGACGCCATGTTGACCCGAAGTGACACGCCTGTCTCGTGTGATTAAAAACAGCCAGAAAGAACGTGGAGATTGCCGGGAATCGTCTCTGTTTTTAGGTTGACTTTTTCTGATCTCAAATGAAATGTCAATGGTTGGGGAAAATGGCTTCTAGCTCTAAAGGAATGTAGGCCTTGGATATAAACTCCTCTCCAAATGCCCGAAGAAAGTCTGTCTAGTGGAGACCGGTTGTTCCCGACAAATGCTACCTACCCCCAGCTCTCTTTGGAGTAACAGGATAATAGCCGCCAAAATCGTGCCTGCCTGTCGCACCACTCGGTCGTACGAGTTCCATATGATATTATATACTCTACGACTTGTATCTTGACAGTAGATGGTGTAAGTGTGTTATAACTGAGAAGGAACGGGTTTACTGGTACCTAGCATGAGAGGCTTGCCTAATATTAAGCTATAGTCACTATCATTGAAACAATAAGTAACTACATGATATTTATATAGATTTCCGTGGCATTAGTTAGTTAAGCTTAACCATCTAGAATAGGGAGATCAACATTTACAATGTTACTTGAGACTGCGCATAATGTAGTAAAGGGGGTGGTGATGCAGTTCCATTTCTTCATATGTGGGCTTCAGTAGTTAGAAACGAGGCCACACCTCAGGCATATTATGGTCACTGAGGAGTAACGTGCTCATTTTGTTTAGGCCAGGAGCTGTGGCGTGGACATTGCCGTTTATTGTAAGAGAATACCTGAAGTCTTCAAAGACGTTAGTCATGCGTTATGTGATTTCATAGGATTGTGGTATGAAAAAACCATTACATGGATCAGGAGCAAACATTGTCACATACAAGGACAGAGGCACATGCACACACAGAATGTATTACATGAACCAGTAAGAGGTTTTCTGCTTAAAGCTTTATGTACAAGCTCCATTTGTCTGGCTTCAAATACTTAAAGAAACAGACTAAGAACCACACAGGTGGCTTTGCCTCCCCCCTGAAAATTATATACACCCGTGACATCTGTTATGTCTTTCTTGTGGCGGGATAATAGCTTGACAAATATCAAGAATCTATCTATGTCCCACCTAGCATGCCAGAAGTGGAAATACTGATCGCTACGTGCAATTCTGCACTGCTTCCCTCCCTGTCCACCCTCAAACGCCCCATTCCTTACCTGAATTACTTGTAATGCCAGTGTCACCTCTATACCACAAAGATTTTCCGGAACGCCTGGGGAAATGAATGCTAAACCCCTGAGGAAGGTATCGCAAGAAAAGGGAAATTAGGTTCGTTTCAATTCATGATTCTCGTTACGCCTCATCAATCGGCATACAGATGCCAACTTAGGTATATCGTGGATATGGGTGGAGAGGACTGCGAGTCGGAATCGCTGGTGCTAGGAACGCTAGCTGGTTGTAGTATTGTATGATGCCATGAGGAACTAGTCCCTGAGCTAGCTCTTCATTCTTTAGGACTGTTGGAGATAGATTAGGATGCAAAGTCGACTAGAATGCATCAAGCTTGAGCGGACGTGATTCAGCCGTGGGTCGAAATGGGTAGCTTCACAGCGTGGGACCCGGCGTAGGAAGCGATAGGGGCACTAAAGATGTCGACAGGGAATGACATAGAGACGCGCTGTTCAAACGGAAGAGTGTAACCTCTCACGATGATGGCCTCTTCAACGTAGGTAGATGCATGTCTGTATCGTTTGTCGGAATATTTTTCAAAGACGGCGCTATGGTGCTTGCGAGCATGTCGACAACAGTCCAGTAGCATAGTCACTAGGGGCTTCAATTGGTCATAGGTATAGCCGGAATAATGGACATGGCCAGGAGTCTGTAATCATAAGTCAGCATGAAAGAAATGTGTAGGGACACCAATACTTACCCATTCGCCTTTGCCTAATATGAAACGTGAGAGACAGTGGGCACCAGCTGCAATATAGCTAGGAGGGCTTGCTACAAATCTCTCATCCATGATCACAACTTCGAGAAAATACTTGGCCAGAGTGCGAGTCTCGAAATCGTAGTCGTCTGCTTTGCTGATACGTCGCAAGAAACTCATCGGGCCAGGCCAACCAAGCTCGAAATCAAGCATACTCAACATGAAACGCTCAGCCTTCAGGATCTCCTCAGTTGTGTAGCCGCCATCTACCATATAGACAATCTCCTGGACCGAGGGGCAGTTGATCTCTTCATATTTGGCCGCAATAAAGATAGCTGTAGCGCCTACGAGCTGCAGCTTGCCAAGGGAGACAATCTTATGGGAGAGGAACCGATCAATATAATTTACGGTCAAGAACAACGTCTCAGGAAGCAGTCCGAAACGAGTGTGGACTTGAACTACCCAGTCCATCAAGACAGAGCGCATCGACCACTGAATCTCGCCCTGGTTGTCCATGTAGTGAGGATTGGGTAGAAGAGTCATCTAGTTGCGGCAGATTAGCAAACATCAGAATATTCTAGTGTGCTTGTGAATCTCACCTCTTGTTCTCTCATGTAGCGAAAAATGTCATCGCCGTATTCAGCAACCATGCTGACATCCCAGGCATCCTCCTGAATTTCCTCGGCAGTTCGTCTGCTCTCAACGATCTGCCTGGCGGTTTCAAGCTCTGCCTGGCCCTTTTTGGTGATCCTCGGAGGGAACATGACGGTTGTCACGCCGCCGGTGGTATTATCGCCGCGAGATCGGTATGAATGAGTAGTGGTGTAGCCCCGATCGTCGTAGTGGTCTTCCTCCTCGTCACTATCGGATAGGTAGGGTGGGTAGATTTGATTGTCAACGAAGGAGGGCAAAATGTGGTTGTTACAGTTGTTTGAACTGACTCCAGGCTGGGCACTTGAGGTTCGGGACGGGTCGATATACTCGGGACCAAGCGACTCTGGCAGGGAACGGGCTGGTAGTTGTGGCTCGGGTACATCCACAGACGGCACTGGTGCATTCGTCAGGAATTGGAACTGCTGCTCAGCCGGGTGCTCAGAGGCATCTACGTAGAGAGGCCCAGTAGTGTCGTCATCAGCACCAGAGCTGGGAGATGGTGCGTCGCTAGGAATCGGAAGCAAGGGCTGTGCATTTGAGTGGATTGAGTTTTGCTGCCGAACCTCCTCCTGGTTCGACGGTTGCTGCTCGTCTCGGAGTTTGTGGTGTTTTGGCAGCACACTTGCAAGGTCCGGGTAGGCCATATCGATCACTGGCTCCTGCCGAAGAATTGGGTTTGCAGTGGAAGGTTGCACCTGAGGAGCTTTAGCTTTAGCAACTGGTCGATTTCTAGGTGCAGCTCTGGCAGGCTCCGTAGATGCGGAGCTAGATTCTTCCTCCCGCCCGTCAATGTAGGGTTTCAGGCTGGACTTGCTGAAAGCTTTGCGTAAGCCGCGAGTATCATTAGTATTAGTAGCGACAGTTGGGATGTGGCTAATCGAGATAGAAGGAGCAACGGTTCCAGCTTTTGATAGGCGTTGTGGCAGCAGAATTGAGGGCTTCTTGATCAGGCTCTTGGGTTTGATCTGTATCCGATTCTCCTGCGCCTTGGAGACCACGATACTCGATGCAGCGTTGAAGTTGCGCGTGGTTCCTGATTTGTCATCGCGTGGCGCGTCACCCGCATCTCTAGGAGCTGCATTGCGATCTCCCAAAGCTATGCGCCTTGCCGCAACGTTGAAATTGCCGGTGGAAGCCATGTTCGCGAGATTTCCAGTCGACTTGTGACGTTGGTGAAGTGTTTTTGTGTAGGGAAGAGCGCGGTTCTCGTCTCCCAGGCCGGGAAGATGACGATTAGGTCTGTAGGGCTGTTGCAAGTTAGCAGTTGCCCGGTGTCGCGAGGCGTAGTCGCGTTAACGGGATACGCGTCCAGATGAGTGAATTGGTAAGTGCTCGGGTTGGCGCGGATATGAGCAGGTTTGAAGAAGAAAAAATTGGTGCGGGTAGAGTGTGCTTGAGAGTGGTGATGTTCGCATCGGGTCAGAAGGATCTGTCTGATGTCTGATGGAATATAATGTAGCTTGGTTCGAGATAGCTGAATAATAACGATGGACCGATGGTTTTGATACTTACTTTGGCGTCCATATTATCTACGTCTAAGCTTCAGCTGTTCTGATGCAAGATATTGATGCTCAGGAGGTGCCGCTGCCAGACGCGCAATGGGGCGAGGCAGGGGGGAGAAGAGTAGACGGAGCCGCACCGGATGAAGGTAGGAGGCTGGAGATAAGTAGAGGTCGAAAACAATACGGGCAAGCTTGCAATGGCGACGGCGGTATTCAGCACCCAATGTGCACTATCACGCCTGCGGATTCATGGGCAAAAAGAGATGGTTGTAGGTATGCAGAGATTACACACGACGCTACCTACTGAATGCCATGGTTAATTTGCTGGTTTGCTGTTGCATGGCAAGCTAATTTAACGAGAGTGCCACTTTTAGGCTTCTCGGAGATCCAAACAGTAATGGAGGTACGTACCGAACTCGAAATTAATGACAACTTGTTAGCAATGCCTCAGCAATGCGATCACTTGGGGACAAACAGACCGCGATTCTACCTATCCGGAGATGAATGTAGAAATCTGATGGCGAGAAGGGAAACGGGATGTTGCGAGGTGGAAGTTGGGTGTGATGTGCTATATCCGAGGTCCTGGGTAGAATGGATACCTCGAACGTTGTTTTGTACGTATGCTAGCCTGCTCTAGAAATGCATGTAATTGAGCGAGGGTTTGTTGATGGCCGTTGTCAGGGCCTCCGGGTTACAGGTACCCACCGAGGTATTTTAGTAAAACCTAGGCCAATGGATTTCACCTGCTCAGCTTCGGCGCGAACTGCCTGGTCTGTGCGTTTATGCAGAACTTGTGTTAAAGAATTTCTGAATAGGGTAAGAGTGCCGATTTAGGAAAGAAAATAAACAATCGACCAAAGAGAATTGGCTGGTCTATCCCTGTCAGGTGTCGCCTAGCCCACATATCTTGTGCAACCCCTTTAGCAATTTCTGGTCTAGGTAGTGCACCTATAGATATCTAGGCAATGCAATCCATAAGAGAGGGTGGGGGTATACCTAGGTAGGTATCATGCGCAAAATGATGTAGGTATGTGAATAACGCCTATGTATGTATCAAGGCCTCTTTTCATTCTCTCTTTGAAGTCTTCAATGGTTGTCTACTCGCCGACAGGAGACTAGGTTGGTAATACTTACTGGTATTCCAAAAAGGCGCATATAGTCAGGGGTAGCTTACTGACCTGCCTGGACCTAAGAACCTTGCCTAGTTGGATCCATCGTAGTGAATGGAATGAAGCGATAAGGCTGATAACTGACTACTCAGCCTCAGGCTACTGCACGGCCACAAGCTTAGGCCACCTCCCAATTAGCTCCCCCACGCATGACGTAGTCCAAGACAATCAATCGCGTCTTCCATCAAGAGAGCAATTTACAACAATTTCAATTTTTCTATGAAGTACAGTTACTACCTTGTAATAGAGGAAAGAATATCCTACTATATGCTCTATTGATTAGTTACAGACATGACGAAGCTCTGAATAACGTATTTTGCCATTGTCTTGTGTTAATGTTGATTCGACACAGATTTAAGCCTTGGAACGCGATTGGCCGAGAAAATTGATCACGAACGACACTCGAAACCACGTGACCATAATTCCTTCGTATTCCACAATTTGCAACATCGAACTGCTCACTTTTTCTATTGCGCAACCACCACAACTTAGTTGCACACATTTGAAGAAGAAAAGGCTAGCTCTCTGAAGCTTTGCGACAATATTCATTCATTAATCATGTTTTGCGCAGCCCTAGGCGTCGCTTGTGCTACTTGTCACTATCCTGCGGCATTTCGCCGAAGGCCCCAGAAGCATTTGCGACGTTGTAGTTTAGATAGAACAAGCGAGATACCTAGATTGTAGTCACGCACGCACACTTATCTTTACCGGAAATGTTCTCATGACCCGCGTGATATGAACTACATGCGCTCTCTTCTGCCGTTTTAACTAGCGACACTATGCGACCTTCGCAGTGTATAGTGTATCCAGCCGTTGCGACACAGGTTTTAGAAAACCGGCATAATTCGCTTCACAAGGGGAGGGCTTCCTTCGACTAAAGCGAACGTTTGGGGAAACCAGCCCATGGATCGGTGATTGGAAACGTCATGGTGTCACAGATTAAATCAATAAATCGATTCTAGCACTACTGTAAGCGTTGAGCGATCATAATCCCAACCCTCGATTGCCATCGGCGCTATCCATCCGGAACTACGAAACTGAGCCGACAATGCGATCATTGGCCGCCGGACGCTTCGCTTATAGTTCCTACTGCTTCCGCGTGGGAGTGTTACTGCAGGCGCGCGCAAATACTACTGGAAATTGCACGAGGGGTATTTGTTTTAATACATGCGCTGCTCTTGTGGAAAAAGAATGAACGATATCAGGCGCTGCGATCAATATTGCAATAACAGGTACCTCGCGATCAAGGGCCAGCCAGCCACCCATCCCGCGGATTAATTAAACGATTGGCTGCGCAATCCCGCAAAAGATGAAGTAGGTCGTATCATACCATCTTGCATGCCGGGGAAGTAGAATACCTAGTTGTGGCGACAAGCCGAAACTTGGTGAACCGTATCTCGTTCGCCATCTAGCCCGAGAATGCGCTGACTAGAAATGACGAATACCTTCACCTTAGCTGGATCACTTCAGGTAGGTACTTCACTAGTCAATTCTTAGTCCTCTCAACCACGGAACAGACAGCCGACCATGCCCCATTGACTGCGATAAGACAAACTAAGAGGACAAGCTCTAAAGGAGTTAGTAAGTGCGGTGTACAGTAGATCAGCACCTGGTCAAGGGTCCAGAATCAACATAGTCCAAAAGGCAAGACGTCTTCTATTGGGTGAAGGATTCGTAAGTGAGCGGTCAAGAGAAGAACCAGACGTTAAGGAAGGTCACTTTCGCTACCTAGGTATCTGCACAGCGGCCGGCCACCCAAACAATTCCTCTGCGACCTACCACAAATGTTCGCGGCATCGTTTCAGAACGACGCTGCTGGCCGTTTCCCTCTGTTTATTTTGGGACTTGAGCGCGCGTATAGAAGCCTAACCTAAGAAGCAAGGTGTCTACGAAACGAAACACACCATCAAATCTTGCGCCAATCTACAGTCGCGCATGCGAAAACAAACAAACAATGCATGGAGAAAGATGATTCGCGGAGCGCAACCCTGGATGCTGCACTTAGCTGCACAAAAGGAGCCATGCGCTCGCCAGCTCGCCAACCCTTCTGACAGCGTGTTCGAGAGGATGGGGCTGCGCTGTTAGAGCAGGGCCTTTCGGCGGGCTAATTTGATGCAGGCAAAACTCGGCCAGCGCATCTTACATCCTTAACATGAGTGAGTCCGCTGATTTCTAGCTCCACACTCACATCCCATAGAGGGCTTGGCTTTCCTTTGTAGGTGGCGGGCCATTAGTTTGAACGAACGTTCAAGGCACTGTTGCTCCGGCTCAGAATTACAGGAAATTCTCCCCATAAACCTATGTAGCATATGCTAGTCTTCTCATACCGGCGCTCAACTCGCAGCAGCTCCTCATTGCCGAGATGGTGTGGCTCTAAAATACAATGAAACGTGAAATACATGGAGGCATGAAGTGCCGATCCCTTTGCCAATACCTAGATGGGTACCTTCTTAGTGTATCGTCCATTTCTACGACAGCTCCACGATGACGGATGACGGACTTCGGTGGCGGCGGAAGTATGCCAGGACCCTTCAAGAGACTAGCACACCTGCTTGTGGCCTATTTGAAAGGGGTTTCTAGATGCAATCGTGTATGTGCTAACCCTATCGTTCACCTGTATATTCCATGATCTGAGTGAGAGTTTGTCTCTGTAGTTCTTCAGCATGTTCCGTCCTTCACACCAACTAGCCCATCTGCAGACACACGGTGAGGACGACACCCCTGCTCTTACAAGTGGGCGCATACAAGCGTGGGTGCCATTGGCTGGATCGGCAGTGGGCTTGGCCACTTGACTGATCTGAGATCCCCGTCCACGAACTTCGTCTATGACCGCGAGTACTATGGTAAACTAGAGGTAGCAAAGCGGCACCTGACAAACTAAGACTCATGTATTACTTTGCATTAGCAATGGGCGAGACGCTTCTCAATGCGATTTCCCAAGCGGGAGAAACCCTGTCACTGCTGTTGTTGCGCAGGATTTACCTCTACATAATAATAGTAGTGCACGCTATCTGGGTGTCGCAGGTCCCCTTGTCGCATCCCTTCTCCACAATGACGGCGCAAAAGATGGCGTGTTCATCATCGTATTGCACAAACTGCGCAGGACACGCTCTCTCTCTCTCTCTCTCGCCAATGACGGAGACTTTCTGATGGGTGATAGGTAGACAGCTATAATGAGTTATTAGGTGTCATTTGAAGTGATGGGTATGCGCCCCAAGTTGGCCGTGTTTCCGTGTTTCCGTGTAATGGTCCTGACGATTACAGTATACTCAGTATGAATGAAAATGTGCCTGGTCAGAGAGAGAGACCGGTTCATTCCGCGTCTTCCCGCTAAGCTCAGGCTGGTTGGTCACAGCCCACGCTCCGGATGTACAAGCAATATGGTTGTCCGGGGATCATGTACGTATAGCTATCTAGTGGAGAGCAAGCTTGACGTTGCAACGGGCGAGTCTGAGGGTGGCCAGCCAGGTCAGTCACTACTATCGGTCCAGAGGTCGGTCAGGTTGGTCCTGGAAGGTTCCTAAAGCGAGCAGCGAAGCAGCCCGAAAGGGGACCGTTGGATCACCCAAGCATAGAGCATAGTAAGTTATGTCAGTCGCAGATTCAATTCGTCTAGATGGAGTCCACCACAACAGCAGAATCGCTTGGGCCTCCATTCTGGACGCAACCAAGCGGTCATTTCTCTCAGACCTGACTGGTGGTTACCAAGTGAACAACACACCACACGGACGGAGTCGACCTTTTCGAACAAGTTGGGAAACGTGCAACGTCTTCACCGGTTTTTAAGGCACACGACAGAGCCAATGGCAGACATGCCACTCTTGTCTCCAGTATACAAACCATCTCTGACCTGGTAGATAGCATAGATAGAAGCCTGCCAACATAGATACAATGGGCCAGTCTTTGAGGCCGTCTTATCAAGACATGTATGTTATTACATTTCTCGCCATTTCCTAATCCGAGGTCGAGTGTCGCATCTGCCTGTCAGCACACAGCACAGCCATAGATAGGTACACCACATGAGCTCATGGATTAGACGAGGTATATGCACCAGTACAGTACAGAGCAGCACATATATAGTTGTCTTGTCTTGATATCTAGGTGGTCTGCTGGGCACATGCAGGTAGCGATTTTGACTTTCGCTTAGGAGGTTGTTAGGTGTAATAATTTCCTTGCTGGCCCAGGTGTTGGAATGTTGGATGGAACGCTTAAACCATATATATCATGCATGTTTGCAAGCTTGCTTCACGTACCCGTACCTATTGTGTCGCCCCGTCGAAAGGGAAGAGAACCGTGGCCCAACCATGTGTCCCTACGTAGACGTATTCAAGTAGAATGGTAGAAAATCGCCGACATGGTTTATGATATAATCAAATTTCACGAATTGACCCTTTTTAGATGCTCATTTCGTGGATGGACTTAGCAATTTGTGCAGAGCTAGGTACAGTACTCGGGTACCTCGATGTAAGTATGTGAGTGACGCCCATGCTAGTCGCTCATTTATCATTTAGTGGCTGCCCCCTACCGCTACAGGCCAGTTAGGTGCTACCTGTGCCAACCTGGTAGGCTATTACGTTAGGTTTAGGTACCTGCTAGTGGTGGCAGTGGCACGTTCGGCACGGGCACTTGCACCCACCACTTTCCAAGTCCACTAACTGTGTGGGAAAGCCTTTTTCGAGACTCAAGTGGTACTGTGCAAAACCTCACTCTCTTCCACCTCCTCTTTCACACGAACCTCGACTCCTCGACCAAACCACCTATCTCACACGTCCCTCCCAGACCAGTAAGCCTTCTTAACCCATTTGCCTCCGTCGCCGTCTACGGCACAACACTTCTAGCCCGCCTGCTCGCAGCCGCATGCTAACGCCGCGCCGCTACTCTTGTAGGCCGATTCGGGGCATCAGGGCTCAAGGTCGAGTTCATGCATCTCTAACACTACAACACCATCCGCTCTGTGTCTCGGTGAGTTTTCCTGCGTCTGCCACCGTATGCGATCCGAGCTCCGTCCCAATCGGGGCCGTCCTTGTCCCTACCGTCCTATAAACCCGCCTCTGCACATTTGGCACCTTCGCTATGCCATAGAAGTGCTACTTCCTACCCCGACCAGAGTCGACGACGACAAGCATGACCGTCCACACGCCACATTCACACCTTGCCTCCTCTTCCACCGCCATGCAAGCTGCCAAACTAACCGTGCGCTATAGCTGCATATACAAGGCGACGTTGTCGAAGACTCGAAATTCACTGCCCTCTTCCCTGGTCTTGCGATCGGGGTCTGACCGCCCTCACCCTCGCCCTCGCCCTCGCCCTCCGTCCTGGTCCTTATCCTCTATCTCTCGACACATCCCCACTGGTGTATTCGGTCGCGACTTGGAATACTTGGACCTACAGGTCAAGCAACTCTAGAGACAGCGATTGAGGGCCTATCCGAGTGGGTGATGGACTTGTCCAATCTCCTCACGGCAAAACCCTCGTCTTCCCGTCCGCAATCAACTATCACACAACCTAGTGCGGGCGCTTTCCACCACTCTCCCCAGCAGACGTACTCGACTGCCAAACTTGCCCTCGACACGTCAATAGCACATCAGAGGAGTACAATGGCAGCCGGGTCGCCGATTGAGTCGTACGCGGGTGTTTCCGCTGCCTCGCATAGTGGAAGCGTCTCCCCCCGACAATCCATAGCCCCTAAGCATGTTCAATTTGAGCTCCTCTTCCCACAATCCCCCCAATACCGGGCACGACTCCCCCTACGTGTTCAAATATACCCTCATGATGACACGGAATCCATCATATCCACTGTCAAGAACTTCTATGGCCTGTACCACGGCGTCGCAGGCATCAGTTTCGAAGACGACCGAAAAAACACACTGATCGCGAGATACGAAAACTTCAGCAACAACATGGTCGTCCATGTTAGAGTCATTGAGGAGTCTTCTTCGCCTGCTGGCCCGTTCAACCCGGCTGCTTTCCAGCCGACGTCTATGGAGTACTCAGCTCATCAGCCAGGTCACCACATCTCTCGGCCAGGCTCGATGACGTCTCGTAGGCGCAGCCCTTCTCCCAATGGGAACGGCGGGCGACGTAGCACGTCTGTCAGCACAAACTCAGCTGGTAAGAAGGGGCGCTCTCGCTCCACCAAGAACCACGGCTCCAGCTATGACGACAGTGTCAACGGCTACAGCAGCGGTGATGGTGCCGCCGGATCCGTGTCCAGTAAAGCAAAAGATCATATCGGTAACACCGATATCAGTGTGGAAAACATCGTTGAGGGTGGTCGTCGCAAACGCGCCAAGTTTGAGAGCTCAGTAAGCATTGAAAACACTCGATATATCCGGGGTCCAGTTTCTAATCATCGCTCGACTATAGGAGTTGCCATTGTTTGCCCCGCCCCAGATGCCTGCAGCCACATCGAACCCTTCTGTGTCCCCTGTTCGTCGAGTAGAGCACCAACGACCGTCGATACCTTTCTCCCACCCAGCTCAGAATCCCTTCACAAACCCTCAACCGCTTCAATCTCCCCAAAGCTACAATGGATATGGTCAGCCAGGCATATTTGCAACCCCGGTAGCTGACTCCAGGCGCCATCGGGGTAGCATAGGCTATTCAAACAATGGCTCGGGCATCCTCCCGACCCCTGACCCTACTATTGGCAGCTGTGTGTCTGAAGAGGATAAGGACGTCGCCATCCAGCTTATGAGACTGGGTGAAATGTCGAACATTTCCCACGGTAGGACCTCTGCATCGACGTTGGATGACACCTTTAGTGGCAAGGCAGAGGTCGCTTCTTCAACCGGCGCTACAAGCGACGGTAGCGACAACGAGGATGAGCTCCCACCGGCTCGTCGTCAGAAGGTTGATAAGAATGGATCCGCGCACAAGCTCCATCCGATTACGGATAGCCATTTCATACTTCCCCGCGACAACATGGAAGCTAGTGGAGACGATGCTGATCTAGAGGACGGCACTGATGAGAGCGGCCAGGGCCTACAACCCAACGATGCAAAGGCAAAGATTCAGAATCTTGGAAAGCCTAGAGCGCCCGGTGTTAAATCAACCAAGCCCAAGGCCATCAAGGCCCCTAAGGCAGGCCCTACCAAGCCGAAGAAGTCGAACAGCGTAGCTGCTGGTCCAATGTCGCCTGCGTCTCTGCCTAACCAGTCGCGCAAGCCTTCTATCGCTTCGGCCATGTCGGGCCAGCCGGGCGACGAGGAACAGCCGGATCTGTCAACCAAGCCCCGTTGCCAGCGATGCCGGAAGAGCAAGAAAGGCTGCGATCGTCAACGGCCTTGCGGTCGTTGTCGGGATGCTGGTCTCAGCGCCGACCAATGCATCAGCGAAGACGAAGGCAATGGGCGCAAGGGACGATATGGCCGCCATATGGGTGTGCCAATCAAGTCACTCGATATTCCGGCGCCGCCTACTCTTCTGCCTGCTGCTCCCATTGCGGTGCCTACAGTTGCGACTGATAAAAACAAGAAACGGAAGCGGTAGGCCACATGCCACACTCATTGCTACAGCACAAGCACGATCCTTACGCAGCATGCGATATTCTGCAGGAAATTTACGATCCTAACAGGAGAGTCAGCACCAGCGACTTTTATCTGACGACCTTGGTCCTCTTATCATCGACGCCGAAATTAGATTTTTTTTTTCCTTGGGCACCGGAGTTATATGTTTGGGGTTTGAAAGGCGCAAATGGAACCAATGTTTAATAGTGAGGCTACGCGGCCGTTACACTCCTTTTCTCCAAAGAAAACATTACGCTGGGAGCGAGTCTTTCTATCATGGAATCTCTATGGGCTGGCGTTGGATTCGCGCCTACACTTTTGCTTTTCGCGATCTCATTTCCAAAACACCTGCTTCTGCCTCATGCGGTTAGACCGTGATCTACAAGATGGCACGCGCATTGGAAATGCGGAAGATTGTCGAAGAAGGTGGAAGACATGGCTGGCGGCGGTGGTTAGAAAATCGATGGTGCTAGGTAAACAAAGGTGTGCCGCGAGGACTAAGGAAATGGGGTGCGCCCGGCACTGTATTACAGAAAATCACACGGCAAGGCCAGTCTGGAGGCCAGGCCGTGTGCGGGATCAAGTTGAACTGCAGCAGTGATGCTTTCAGCTATACCGGATATTTTGGGAGTCGTTGGCCTCGTGATTTTCTATCCTTTCCTGTGTGTCCATCAGATTCTGTCTCGTCTGAACGCTCGTGTTTATTGCTAGCTGGCTGGGTATGATATCCGAGTACTATGAAAATTCCAATGCTTTAGCTGCCAAAAATACATGATAAGCTCTTAGACTAGCAAGGCTTCTTTGCTCTTCGGTGACACCAGGACGATCTTGATATTAGATTACTTGTCTCTCTTCGGATCTTCAGTTCTAACTGGCCCTTGCAGAAATTAAGGACGTTGGAGGATGCGATCTGTTATCGGCTCGAATCCGACTTGTCTGAGACAAGTCTTAGATGGCAGAAACGTGCTTCTGCTCACAGAATAAGCCGCGCCAAGCGCAGTCCGATCGACGTTGCGCGCGCATGGCGTATCAAGGCGCGGGACTTTCACCGCATTGCGTCTGTCTTGCTTTTGCTTGGCTCACTCATGTCTTACCCCGGATCTAATTTGAGGGTGACGAACGAAACGGCTTCACCCGTTAGCCAATTTCCATTCTGTCTCGTCTCACCCGCCCATCGTTCACTTATCGGATAGAGAGAGACAGATGGAGATGAGCCACGCGCTGTCGCATTCGACAATCAATCGCGCGCCTAGGTACAAGACAAGTGCCTGTCCTTTTTTTTCTCTCGCCAAGCGCATCGCAAATGCGGTGTCGCTGGAGGTTGGTTGGTTCTTTTTTAGCCGCGCGGCGCAAATGCACACACGCACGCACACACACACACACCGCGGGCGCACAAATAGGATATGGCGAATGCGGGCTGGCCCAATGACGAACGGGTTGCCTGACGTTGAGTTAGACTGCGATCATGGGTTCCTGCGCTAGTCCGCTTACGTACTAGATTTGTTGGGGTAAGTAAGGAAAGCTGCAGCGGGTCTGGAATGTGTGTGTGTGGTGGTGGTAAGTTAGTTAGTGGATGTTTTAGGCGCAATGATGGGCTTGTCTGAGTCTGGTCTGAGCTTTGCTGTTGGATGGGGGGGTTTTCGGTGGGTCTGGACCCGCGGCTTCTTCTTTCCTTGCCTGCCCCTCATTTCTGCACTTTTCTTGCCCCGCTTTCTCTTGACGTGTTTCGATGCGATCTGCGCAACCGCTGCGCTCTCGGAGAGGCGGGGCTGGCCTTGATTGGTAGGTAGCGCGGTGGAGAGCTGGAGCTGGCAGCGGAGCTGGAGCGGAGATACTTAGTAACTACGCTAGGCTACCTAAGCTTGCTTAGCTTCGCATGCGATGCACGCAGGTATGCGATGCGCTGCGATGCGGCATCTCGTGGCTGGCAGTTTGGATTCCTTGGGCGCGGACCCCTACCGTTGAAGAGCCCAAGTGCGCATTGCGATTGAGGGTCGTGGCCTGTTTTTTTGCGATTCGTGTGGATTCGTTTTATGGAGCGCTGTCCGGCGCCCGGTTTGTTCTTTGTTTATCTTCGGACTTGTGGTGCGATTGATGCTTACGTACCCGCCCGGGGGCGTTCGGCCTGGGGCGGGATGATCGGTCGCAATTAGTCGCAATGTTGATGATTCCTCAAGCTAGCGTCATAGATATATTTGTACGTGTCGGTGACGGTGGCAAACTAATCCCTTAACCTGAAACATGAAAAATGTTTAGTTATTTCAAATGGAAATGTTCTCAGGGCCATCTCAATATCTAGATATCCAACATCATCATGGAGCTTGGTGCGCCGCTCTTATTATTCGTCGTCTTGTCCCTTTGCGCTTTCGCATAACCATTCCAGGGTAACGAATCTGCCTAACTAATATGAATGGCCAGTTCTGATCTTGGTTAACTCCTCCATGCTTGAGTGGTGTAGCCACTACGAATTCGCCCCCAACGTCGGTCGCGTTGTTTACAAAACAATCGCATCCTGCCCCTACCCTTGTGGGTTGAAATGTACGGTGAGTGATAAGGGCCTAGGCTCGGACTTGACACTTTCTTCTTACAGAATCAATCCACAAGTAGCTCTTCTATTGTGCATAATTAGTAAGGTATACCTATCTAGGCTACCCCACATCGCAGACGTAGCATACCCGGAAAGGTGCTCTCTAAAGCGACCAACCGTACTCTTGGAAGACAATATTCTAGGATATAATCTTTCCTTTCTCGTGCAATGTGAAAATGTGAAGTTCAAACCACCTGGCTTCCATCGAGGCGAACGTACCACTTCATGTGCTTGAGACCTTGGAGCTACCAGTTCCCTTAGCCCAGTTCCCACCAATGGTGCCGACCTACTCATTGCTAACTCCCTCCAAAGTGTGTTGCTATTACTATATAGTACAAGCAATTATTGTCTCTTGTTGAATTGTGCTCTCAATTGGCCAATAAGGCTGGTGTGGCTTGCTTGTGGCACAGTATCAAAGACTTAGGTAACCATGCAACTGCACCACCTACCAGCACACACACATATACATATGCAGGTGCAAATCTATTCCTGATTTGATTATTCAGCTAATCTGAACCTGCCTACACTATAAGGCTTTTGTCGATGTTGCCTTGGTTGCTTCCTTACTGTATATATTCGGTGCGTTACTCTTATGAAGCTAGCTGCATGGCGGTGTAATAGGTAAGCTGAAAGGTAATTCCGTTCTTGGACAACTCCTCGCACCGGTATCACGCCTTGGCTCGAACCGCCAAGCAACTATGTCTTGGTGTCAACGTTCTCGAGATCGGCATTTCCGTCTGTGTTGTATATCGAGATATGTCGACGGGTTTTGGCTCCTTCAAAGTATTTGTTTCCGCTGAAAAAAAGATGTTTCCTACGGTGAACTGCTGGATTCCCTCTACATACTTGAAAACAGTAATCAAAAACCCACCTCAACCGTAGACACAACGATACATCCTATCTACCTATCGCTAAGAGTCAGAGGGAACACCGACGGCATTGGCTGTCGCACGACAGATTCCCCGCAGTGCCAAGGGTTGGCACTGCCGTTGGGGATGGCTTGTCGTCGGGAGGGGTGGTCATCAGCTGGAGCGCAGGAACCCTCCGCATAGTTGGCCCTTTTTGCCAGTAGAAATTGAATATCCGCAGAAGCGAGCCAGGGGCCCTCCCATGTTGTTCACTCAATCAGGGAAGCGATCCATTTGCCGGTTATTATTGCCACCAGGTAATAATATAGTCTGCCCCCCTCTGCTACTACTTACCTATACGGATGATTAGAATAGGATTATGGAGGAGAGGTAGGATAGAAGAGGTAGACGGATCCGTCTGACAAGCAACATAAAATAGTATGTTGGAGTTCCCTGCTTTGGTATAAGCCCGTTCTTCTCACCCAAGCCTTTTCATTTGACTTCGTGGATCAGTGTCAGCATCATGGCCACAGTTCAGGAGGCCGACGAGAAGAAGCAGTCCTCTCTTCCAGAGGCTGTTTTGGTGGAGGATAAGAGCAGCGATTCTACCGAGTCCAGTTGGACAGTCGAGGAAGAGACGGTTGTACGCAGGAAACTAGACCGGCAACTCGTTCCCATGATTACGATATTATACCTCCTCTGTTTCCTTGATCGGTAGGTACCTTTAGTTTGAAGGCTGTGACGAGCTCCTGCTAAAAATACATCGTTAGAATCAATATTGGTAATGCTCGCATCCAGGGCATGACAGAAGACTTGAATCTTATCGGCTACCGTTTCAACATCGCCACAAGCATCTTCTATGTCATCTATCTCATCATAGAAGTACCTTCGAATATCTTGCTCAAGCGTGTTGGTCCGCGATGGTATATTCCAGCGCTGGTTTTCGGATTTGGCTCCGTTTCTATAGGCACGGCATTCGTAAAGACCTATGAGCAACTGATCGGAGCACGCGTGTTGCTGGGAATCTTCGAGGGTGGCACTTTGTAAGTCCGAATTCTAACTGGAAAAATACTGTTTCTAACCATCATCCACGCAGTCCTGGTATCGCTTTCTTCCTAAGCTCGTTCTACAAGAGAGAAGAATTATACTTTAGAGTCGGTATTTATGTATCTGCTGCCTCGATCGCTGGCGCCTTCGGTGGTCTACTAGCAGCCGGGTTTTCACAGATTCCAGAATGGGGAGTTGCTGGATCAAAACTACACACATGGCGCAACATCTTCTTCTTCGAAGGGATTCTTACCATTATAGCGGCATCGATTGCACCCTTCATCTTACCGCAAACCCCGGAAACCTCCAAATCTCTGACAACGCGTGAGAAGTGGATTGCTGCCGAGAGACTTCGAGTAGAGCACAAGACCGATGTCCACGAGAAGGTCCAGATGCGCCACATCAAGCGTGCGGTCACCAACATAAACAACTACGTCTGTGCTGCCGGTTTTTTCTTCATTAATATCACAGTCCAAGGTCTATCTGTGTTCCTCCCGACCATCTTGACGGAGATTGGCTACAAATCATTGACGGCACAATACTACAGTGTTCCTGTATATGTCGCCGCATCCCTGATCGCTATTGCCGTCGGGTACGTAAGCGACAAAACCAAGATGCGTGGCATATACCTTGCAGCATTCACCATCCTTGGAATCACAGGGTTCGGCTTGCTCCGCTGGGGTTCCGGCGACCGTCTCAAGTACGCTGCTGTCTACCTCTGTGCCGTGGGCGCATTTCCAGGGGGCCCGGGTTTCCTCTCTTGGGGCATTAACAACGCAGCTGGTCCGTCCGTCCGTGCCGTGTCTAGTGGTTACATCGTCTCTCTCGGAACCGCGGGTGGTATCCTGGCTGTCTGGGCGTATCTCCCTAGCGATGGCCCCAACTTCCCCATGGGCCACTCCATCAACTTCGCCGCGCAGGTCGTCGTCTTGTTCCTCTCCACGTTCGGCATTCTCTACTGTCTACGTGAAAACCGTATCCGAGCCCGTGGCGGTCGCGATGACCGGCTTATCGGGCTTACGGAGGAAGAGCAGGCTGATCTTGGGTACAGGCACCCGGACTTTAGGTACATCGCTTGATTAATCAATTATCCTGGAAGATGCGGTGATGCCTGTCTATCTTCGCGTTTTCGTCGCCACTTGACTCATACAAGACATACTGTTGAGGAAATATTTGCTGTATATACTCTACTGTGCTAGTAGTGTTAGATATTATCTAAGTAGAAAGCGGACACATGCACGCCATGAGGTTTAAACAGCCTTCCGTCTAAAGTCTTCATTCGCATTGAGTCTTTCGTGAAGATTAAAACGCTCTCTATCTTTAGTATTTATCCTACGGGTCGGGGGTTCCTTAGATTCCTAACATTCCAAAGACTGGTATTTAAGTCTTGATGCTCTATCTACACCATTTGGTCAAGAGAGCACGTTTCTCCTTTTGCGACAACAGTGATGCCAAACACTGTGTTTCATTAGCGAACCCCTAGCGATGACTAGAATCTATATTAGAATGTACTTTGGACAGATGTGTGCAAGAAGTTCATGACTGCCGTTTCTCTCGTACGATCAGCCCATCCTTGCATTAACGACGACATGTGAATACTTGGGTCAGGCATTGCCGATCATATGCTTCTCTTAATTATGAAAGCACCGAAATAGTTACATGCGCATCGTACCTCGCAAGCTGAGTAGCTCCAACATGTCTTATTTGAGCATAAAGCATATGCGTTCCGTGTTACAGCGCCTGTGCCATGCGAGTAGTTCCGCGCAAAGACAGGGAAGAAGACCAGAGACGAATGCATCAATTTGTACCTGCCCTTCAAGAGTATCATTTCTCCCGCTTTACCATGATGCATTCATATGTATTGATCGACAACTCCACCTGCACAGGCACTCTATAACCCGACCCCCAGCTTCCGGAGCGCAATCCACACCATGCGCGCAACCTCCTCGCCACGCTTCCAGATCTCATCGTGATCCCCGTGTAGATCCTTTAGCAGCAGCAATTTCTTCTCCCCCGCACTTCCATCTCCCTCGACGAAGCCATCGACGTCTCTCAGTCTCTGCGCCATATTATCCGCCTCAGGCTCGTCGACAAGCGTATCATCAGTCGACCAGCCGAGCAAGATGAATTCACCACCGACCCATTTTTCCGCATAGTTCCCTGAGAACTTTATCGGCGCCGCGGCGTCCCAACCCTCAGGATCGTCGCCAAACGCACTACGGAAGAACGATGCGTACGCCCCGCCAAACCGCTCGTTGACGCCCGTAAAGTCGTACAGACCTTCGAAGGCCACGATAGCGGCGGGCAGCGCCGGATACTCTAGTTCTTTCGTCGCTGCCACGCTTGTGGCGGGTGCACTGGGAGCACGAGTTGAAGGCAAAGGCGAAGTAGCCAGCAATTGGAACGCCAAAGCCCCGCCCGCCGAATGGCCGATCAGTACATAATTGCTCCCGAAGCCGTAGGTCCGCTGCAGGAAGACCAACGCCGCCCGCACGTCGTCTATGTGGTCCGGGTGGCGCGCCCCGCGGTACTGGTCCGCGGGCGTCGTCGCCGGGTCCTGCGGGAACAGCGGGTGCGGGCTTAGCCGGTAGTCTATCGATGCGAACCCGGCTATCGCGGCCGCGCCATTACTGCTCGCTGGCGATGTGCTGAGTATCTGATCGATGGTTGACGTGAAAGTCTCGTGCGTAACGCGTGGATCGCGCCAGGCGCCGCCGTGGACGTAGCTGTGGCGTTGTTCAGTATGATGATTCTATATCATTTTATTTCGCGTTACGAGAAATCAGATGGCTTGGAACACTCATGGCGGCTACCTTACACAACCCAGTATTTCCCCTTGTCTGCTGGCTCTACTTCCCACACCCCAAGCTTCTGGAGGTAGTTT
Organism: Xylaria sp. 218_066; assembly: GCA_019843955.1. Classification (NCBI taxonomy): domain Eukaryota; kingdom Fungi; phylum Ascomycota; class Sordariomycetes; order Xylariales; family Xylariaceae; genus Xylaria; species Xylaria sp. 218_066. Next base: position 73,981 of record JADKYC010000111.1, on the reverse strand, counting down.
TGGGAGTCGTAGCGGTGCAGCGTGTATTTGAGGGACGCCGCCATGGTTTAAGCCCCGAAGATGTCGATGGGGATTGAATATGTTACTTGGCTGAGATGAAGTGATGATGATCGGTACACCGGGGAAATGAGGGGCTCAAGCGGGCGGATTTTTTCAATTTGAGTGCCTTACTAACTCATTCACTTATATTCATTCTACTCTAATTAAACCACACTAAACCAACTCGCTTTCTTTCTTTCTCTTCAATAAATCGTGAAAATACAAAACATCGTAGAAATTCACAAAAATCCAATATCGAGGATTGGCCGGCATATCCCGGTCTCAGACAGGAGGTTACGGCGCCGTTAGAGCCATGTCGTTTGTTGCGTCGCGCATTACGCGTACGCTACATAGATACAGAGAAGGGGAAAGGGCCGATTGGGAGCCGCGAAGCAAATCAATTCTCATAGCATTATTACACTTGAAACATCAGTTTTACCACAATATGCCAAATGGGAATTCTCACCGAAGACAGGCCGCATTTAGCCTGAGTTGCACCTCAATTTATATGTTCGTAAGAATTATGATAACTCGTCAAAGCTCATAGAGACTTCATGTACTTATTTTCAGGACTGACTCTCGACTCTATCTTATTGCTCCGTTTTCTCTTATGAAACACCACACTCTAATACTGATTATACCTAGCGCTGCTACTATTATTCCGATCGCAAGACCGGCTTTACTAACCCCTGATAGAGTCGCCACTTCACTTGCGTTGGATGATGATATCGGGCTTGGTGGTGTTGTGACAGTTCCTTTCGGCGTCAATAGAGATGGCTGGTTCTAGAGTGCCATTGTGAGTAGAATTTGCTATCTGCATCGTAGACTTTCTCACATTGTGATTCGCCATGAGGTATGTCCCGGTCAGGGAATGGTGGCCCAGCGTATTCGAGTTGCCAGCTTCAACTCTCGCCATGAGATGTTCAAAACGCGAGTGCCGTTATTGTCGATCTCAACAAATGACACCAGATACTGGTTGTTTGATATGCGGGCCTTGAAACCTGATAACAGAGATATAGCTATGTCGCTGTCGAAGCTGGATAAAGTCCGATCAGTTAAAGTTCCGTTTGAATCGTCTGGTCTGCGGCAGCCATCTGAGCCTTGCCTCGTCCGACTTTACCGGGCTTGCATATTCTCGTTTTTAAAAGATGGACTATATAGGTGAACGGACTTGGCCAACCTAGAGATCGTGTAACCAGGCTATCTTGTACGGCGATGCTCGAATGGAGGCGCTTCCCGATGGCCACGCGATTGTCTTTCTCTCGCATTCAATGGGAGCGTCGAGGTGATGTATTAGTTTTCTGATGCGACTAATTTTCTTCGGATTAAAGGTCACCGCGCCGTACTTGACACATCATATCATTGAAAACGAAAAAGGAATCACGGAAGGGTTGCTCGTCGTGCACCTAAGTGTTACTGAGCTATGCAAACAAGCTTAAAGGGCCACTTGGGCATTCTAGTTCACGACTGAAGAACTGTATTGTGCCTTGGCGATAGTCTCGATGAATATGTCTTCGACACCGAGGCTCACCCTTACAGGCACCCATGAGGCTAATAGCAGTTATGTCCCGGGGTACTGGAACGGAAGGTTTCCGCATCCCGTGAGGCTTTCATTATTAACTACCTACCTTCCTATAACATAACAGGCATATAGGGCTTAAGGGTCAAGAACTATGTAGCTTGCGGCTCAACTGAACTTCTTGTCATGATGTTGTTCTGGCTACTAGACTAGCTAGTGAATTTCTAGGAGACGGCTAAGGATTAAAGACGCAATCCCGAATCGCTTCCTCTTGCATTTTCGGAGCCTTGGATTTGGGCTATGGCATGGAGAACACTCAGGGAAGGCGTCTTATTCCGTAGCGGCTTTGACATCAAAAAAGCGCACCAATTTTAGCGCCTACGAATCGAACGGAATCATCAAGATGAAGAGACATCTCTGACAGATTCGGACTGGCGCTCCACCTAACCAAGATATAGGCCTGCAAGGAGAGAAGTCTCACAGGCAGAGTCACGAGAACGAGGGCCGGAAATAGGTCAGCCACCGCCGGTGATGATACGCAGGCAAGGATTTATCCAACAAGCCACAAAACCAGACGTGACAGGAGAATAAGAGCGAGCGGTTCGATAGGTCTAGTTTTGAGGCGCTTCTACTGTAATGGACTGCAACGACCCCCTTTATTGATTGAGCACAGAGGATATCGTCAAACACTTGAATAGCTTAGTATATCTATTAAACCTAAGAAGTCATAGGGGTTTTTCGGGTCAGTATAGTGCAACTATATCATCAGAGCACGAAGTAACGAAGACCTTATGAGTATACCGGGTCTAATACGCATCGAGTGAGACAGGACACCTGACATTGTGATAGTATTCGACGATATGCAGCTTTTGTTGAGACTATGGCTACGGAGAGAAACTTTAGAAGGTTCGAGCACTCGAGCGGATCAAGAAAGTAGTAACTGAATGATTGATTGAGCTAGACGACAAATATGAGTATGACGATGATATTTGTCAAGATAAGAAACGTCTTTATGAAACATTTACCATTGATAATGTTGGGAAGACCAAACTCCAGGAGATAGACGAGGGTGTGGGCAGAAGAGGCAGTATCACATTTGAGTACGAATTTGCAAGGGTTTGCTTCATGGGCAGCACGGTACCTGGCTGCTATCACTTTGTCCGTCATCTGGACTCAAAACTCCATTATCCGCTTGCGTCCGGTTGGCGGCTTACTCTCCGGGGTTCGCTGACTGTCTCGAATCGCGTCGAAATACCCCTATGGTAACTGCTTCCCCGCAACATTCTTACCAATTTTTTCGGTCTTCACATCAGCACTCATCAGACCTTTAATCAAAGGTTTTACGACCGTCTCAAGGATCATTAGCAATGTCGGCAATGACGACGTTGTAACCTATGCATAGCTTATAAGCAGATGTAACTAACTCCCCAGTCGTCTGATGAGGATACTGGGCTGGGCCGAAACTAAGTAAAAGCGGTAAGAAAATTCGTGAAACACCTCAAGTCACTTACTGACTTTCTCTGTGCCGATGTTGTTGGGGACCGGGATTAAATAGGTGGTTGATGTGTGACGAAGTGAGAGGCACGCGCATAACACCGAATTCGGAGTCTAGATGCGAGTCTGTTGTCACATGCGTACAGCCGGGCATATCTTGCCCAAAAATTGGCAAATGGCCAGTCACGATGCCCTCGCCAGGGATTTCAAATCGTCCACTACAGCTGTATTACCTGCGTTTTCTCGATCATGCGCAGCTTGGGTCGCCTAGATAGACCCGCGTCGTTGGAGCTGAAACCAAGATGGAACCGCCGGCATTTACTGGATTGGCATACGCCAGAACCGATATTCTTTATGATGTGGAATAGCTGCTATCGACTTCTTTAACTCAGAGTCGACATGCTGTCGCCTATCTTATTCGATAGCGGCTGAGAACCATAAGTGTTTCACCTTCAAGCAAAAGTTTTCATTGCCATGGCCGGGCCGCGAGAGCCGACACGATTTCCTGCAGATGGCACTCTAACAAGTAGCCACTTGAGTGCATATACGCATAGATACCTCCAAGCCGTTAGATGAATGCGTGTGGGCTTTTCGGTACTTGAAACTCTGAAATACGTTTTCCAATAACGCAGGTACACATACAGTCCGAAGAGCTTACGTTGTAACCTTGGCTAATGGGAACTACATTCTCGCTCAAAGGCGTGCTGCCGGTATTTTAGAATGTTATCAGCAGTGCATTAATCGTCCTGAGAAAGTAACTATGCAAACAGAACCAACAGATTGGAGTGAATGAAGGGTAAATCATGAAAATACTTATTCGCAATCTATGGCACTAGAGTCGGATCGAAGCAGGTACGGTGCAGCTCTGCAGGGCCGAATGGGATGAACCCTGGTTGATCCTGGGCACCCGTGCCGAATAGACTGATCATTGACTGTTTGTATGGCTAGCAAGTCTCTTGATGCAGCAATAACCCCGGCCTAAATGGATGCGCATTAAGTCTAGGGCCTAGTGTTGCATTGGCGTTGCAGCCGAGACCCTTTGGATGGTTCCGAGATGGAGCCCAAGGCTAGTTTTGTCTCGTCCACCCGACCGGTTCTGCCTTCGGGTCGATCATTGGGCCGCAGATTTACGCGAGATGTAGGGTGCAAGTGGTGTAGGGTACAGTAACGTCTGTCTGACTTTCTTCACCCGAACCACGAAGATCTTCTGTATGGTATCTCCAGGATAAGAAGCACACTTTCTGGAACATGGCATTTCGTTGGTTACACATGAGCCACATGGAATGTTTCATGCCTACTCCTGGCCTGGTGATAGATAGTACTTATCTGACCAAAGGTTGCTGCTTAGATGAGAGGCCATTGATGATCCGGGTTAAAGGAGCTGTATTGTGTATTATGGGAGGACCCCTGATATAACGGTATTAGCCTGGGTGGGTAGGCATGTAGGTTAAGTACCCACATGTTAGGTAGTTTAACATCAGCCAAACAGTTTATGAGCGAGTGAGAATGTAGGCATCATGATCTTTATAAATATATATCAACATTAGATTAAAGGGAAAGGATTGTTCATTTATTCCGTGGTGGGGTCAATGGACCGTTTTTCTCCTTCCGCGGCGCATCTCCGGAGAGCGCTAATCAAGGAAGAACAGCCCCGAAAGATCCTTCCATCTCTTAGCCAAACTTTCGAGCCTTCAAGTCGGTCCTGAACTCTGCATTTGCCAACGCCCACATTGAGTTGTTACACAAAGACACAAAGCCGTTTCCAGGAAGGCCGACGCGAAGGCGTGACTTCTTTGCGACGAGGGGAATGAAACTGGGTGATGCAGTGTGCCTACCTACCTACATAGTACTTACCTATATACCTACCTAAGCGAGCTAGGTTAGGCAAGCTTGTCCATTTGTACCAATATCATGCATAAGGCATCTTGTACAGGGCCGAGATCGATCTATACTAATGGCTGGGCAAAGCCGCCACAAATGCTACTGTATGCTACCCACCGTCAGTGCGTACGCTATCGGATCATGACCGACGACGACTGCCCTCCAATACACGTAGACGTACACGTAGGTATTTTCCCGGATGAGGCCCACGCTCCTGGGACTGTAGTCCTGCAATCCCGCGATACTCGTCATTAAGGACGTTGGCTATACTTACCAACCCAAATAGCAACGTCCAAAGACGGGAAATGTTGACACAGCGGGTATTCTGGATTATCTTGTTAGTTTTCGATGATCACACCACCCCGGCCTCTCTAAGTATATTCACTGCAACAGCTGGGGTAGGGCGATAGCACTGCTACCGTAGCAGTACCATGGCATCCTGTGGGCGGCGCTGCCAGGGGCTACCGCCTCATGGCTGGAACCAAAAGAACATCGAACTATCTGCTCGCTTCGGAACGCAAGCAAACTCTCCACTATAGTACCCGGCTCGGGAAAATACGCCATTGCATTTGTATCTTGTTGGCGCCGAAGCAGTAACGACACTAACGCTCATAGGTTATGGCGAGAGATGCGAGATATGACGCTCGTTCTCGTTCTAGAATTGGTGAAGTTTGACGACAATAGGCTGTGCCGCATAAGCTCCTGAAGCCCACATCCATGAACCAACATCAACAACCAGGGTATTTGCTTGCTCTCAGGGTTTGCAGGAGTTGGGGACCGAGAGTCTCTGCTCTGTGGAGCACCTGGGAGGCTCTAACAATGGAGACTCTCTCGAAAGTACCAACATGCCACTACGGGTCCATGGCTACATTCACTCCCTGCTCGCGTGCCCTTGAAGTCGTATAGAAAACTCTACATGACGCGCTGTTTCGAATTTCGCAGTTTCCGCTTCTGCCCTTTTCAGTTATCTTAGCTGCACTTCACCCCCTATGGACGTGAGTTACGTTAATGACGAGACTCGATGGCGCCTCAGGATCCAAATGCGCCTACCGATAGCAATGGCATCGGTCTACTGGTTACTGGTGTTGTGACGCTCTCTGTCGCATGGCTCTCGATGGCCTTGCGAACCTACGTGCGCGCTGTCATGATGAAATCGTTCCAAGTGGATGACTGGGTGATGCTAGCCGGTCTAGTACGTGCGTCTTATTCTCGAGCTTAACCTGGGCCTACTGTCTAACATCATACTCGTATAGGCCAACTTTACAGTGTCATGCTCTTTCGTTTTCACAGGACTCTCCTATGGCCTAGGCAGACACAACAAATCGCTCTCTCAGCACGACGAGATCGAAGCATTAAAATACCAGGCTCTGGCCACGGCATCTTACGTCTCCAACATGTGGTTGATCAAATTGAGTATCGGCCTCTTCCTCTTTCGCCTGGCTGTTCGAAATAGATACAAGTGGATACTTGGGATCAGCATTATCGTTGTTGGAGTTTGGAGTCTCGCCTTATTCTTCTGGAATATCTTCCAATGTACCCCTGTACCGGCGCAATGGGACTACAGGATCCTTACAAACGACCCAAAATCTCATTGCGTCTCGGCGGATGAGATCGTTAGTGCTGCTTACGCACTCAGTGCCTTGACTATCCTGTCGGACTGGCTATACGCCCTTATTCCTATCCCCATGATTTGGCAGGTCAAAATGACAGCTCAAGCAAAGTGGTCCGTCATTGCTGTCCTGAGCTTGGGCGTCTTTGCTAGCATTGCCACTCTCATACGTTTAGGGTTTTTGGCGGACCTAACGGACGTGGCGGATATCCTTTGTAAGTTATATCAACCGGCTATGTTGATTGTCATATCGTTGCCACGATGCGTAAGATACCATATGATAACTAACTATAATACCTCCAAAAGTTGCCGGTACAGATGCCATGATTTGGACGCTAGTCGAGCCAGGTATCGCCATATCCGCCGCCAGCCTGGCAACGATCCGCCCCCTTCTTCGTCGATGGAAGATCAGGGGTTTCACACACAGCGAACGGAGCCGCATGACAACCACTGGGCGGAGTCAGGATCACAGCTCCCGTCCCAGAATAGCAAGCAAGATGCCCGGCTTCGGGTCCCAGGATGTGAGAATGGTCGACCTTGAACATGGGTCTGGGCCTTCTACTACAAATACCGAGAAATCACTATCGCCAGTTATGGTGGTACCGATATCGAATTCCACCACACATAAGGTATCGCATCTACAAAAGATTTTCGGGGACGAATACAGCATGCGAGAAGAGGATCCGGCATCTCGGCTTCAAGGTGGCGCGCGGAGGTCCGAGATAAATAGTGATATGTTCATCATCAGCGGCGTCCAGTCGACCCAATCATTATCAGACACACACGCAACCGGCGCGTGGCTTGACGGGGAGTCAGACAGCTCTTCCATAGAGCTTAACAGGTCCGCGATGCCCTTAAGTCCGGCGCGTCCATTATGACGGAAACGGGGGAACGAATATTCCTGTCCTGGCGAGATCATATTTCCGCGAGCGAGTTTGCTCCGCTCGTGATGCTTTCATATTGTGACAAGGTCTGCACGGGATTTTTACAGCGCTAAACATGTATAACATGATAGGGGATAGAAGGTTCGTTGGGTACAGGACTCTGGTGATCAAGGGTGGCCAAAGGGTCAGCAAAATATGGTCGATGGGTATTGCATTAGTCGCATATTGTCCTCGCGGTACGATGAAACGATCATATCTGGCGTTCGACGGGCGATTTTTATTAAGAGTATTGAGACTCTTTCTACTGGCGTGGTAGGTATTTCTACTATGAATATCGCATGTCTCTTCTTAGGGGCCGTACCATCACATATGATAATGTGCAGGGCCATTACGCCCACTGCACCTACTATAAGTGGAACAAGAAGTAGACTATTTCACCAGCTCATGTTTTCTGTGAGAATGTTGTGAACTTTACAGGAGTTGAGCTCTGATGTCTTGTGATTAAGCTTTTCCTATTGTGACCCGAACTTCTATCACTTTCCGCATAACGATTCTCGCTTGTATGGAAAAGGATGCAGCGTAAAGCAGTTGTCTTTTCTATTCCTTACTTGCATTTCAGTGGGTTATTCCCATATATGCTTAGACGGTAGCCGCATCATCATCTAGAGCAAAACTGTCCTGCGCCCAAGGCTGTGACCTCGCGTATCGAAGGCAGGTTTGTGAGAATGTGGGTTTTGTGTCCATTCTCAGATAGAGGGCTTTCGATTTATTCGTGTTGCCTCATACTGATACTCTATACAAACTGTGGGCATAGCCTGTATGAACATAACGCGACCGACGTGGCGCCAATTGTTACTGGCGACTTTAACGTCTAACATTGTTCATTTATGCCATTATCGTGGCTAGACCTCTCCATATGGACAATTCGTTCCCATATCGAGCTATCCAAGTAGATGAACTGGTAGCGGTCTGTCTATGCGAGAAGGTGCTCATCTTTGTAGACGAATGGGTATGTTTCTATGTCCATGTTGGCGGGTAGACATGTATCCAAAAAGGATACGGAGGGAGGCCTCTCTTGATGATTTATGTTGGCGAGTATCATGTGGATCGATAGGGGCTTTTTCGTAGGTGTAGAGAAAGGGGCCAATTTAGATACGGAGGTAGCAGTTGTCCTCGAGTAGCGAGGAGCCACCTCTTCACACACGGTAAGGCTAGCCTCTCATTAGGAAAAAAGCCCAAGACCCTAGTCGGATTGTTTTGGAATCGCCTTTTGGTAGCTGAGAAGGGATATTCATTAACCTGGAGATCCGTGGTGCCCCAAACTACAGTCCATCTCCAGCGACGGCGGCGCGCATAATGTCTTCAATATCTGGATCCCAATCAGACTCATCCTCACATGGAGGTGCCAGCACAAATGTGCCAAAGACCTGACCCATGCCGTAAGCAGACCCTGCACTCTCCTCTGCCGTCTCCACGTTCTCCTTCTGCTCGATGATCATTGCGGTAGTTAAGAAGTCGGTCTCAGTTCCCATCCCTACATTGAGAGTGGTACCGCCCCAATCAAGCTCTATTTTGCCAGACTTGCGCACATTAAGTCTGCCTATGAATCCTCCTTCGGCTGGAAGACCCATGGTCTTGTTTCGACTTGCTTCGACGCCATCCTCGAGCTTGACTTTCGACCCGCTATCATTTGACGCAAGGTCGACTGTTTCATGCTGTCCGTCCAAACTTCCTGAGGGTTTAACCAAGGGTGGAAGAATAGGTGGAAACTGGAAAATAAATAATTGGTCATCCTTTCCTTGGTCCTCCTCTCCTTCAGCTGGAGCTGTGAAACTGAGGGCCTGTAAAAGTGCTTCTACATCCGTTGCTGAGTACATGAATTCTGGATCCTCGGCTATCTTCTTCTCCTTGCGTTTTAATTTCTCAGCTGCGGCGGCGTCCGCAGCAAGGCCATGCTCATCAATTATAGGCTTCTTCTTGATTTCAGGCGAAAGAGGAGCTTTCGGCGCCTCCGGAATATCGTGCATATCAATATCCGCACCCTCTTCCTCTATGCCTGGCTCGGCCTTAACCCTAACCTGGTTCTTTGGAGCTGCATGCCATACTTCATTGTCATCATCCATGCCGATATCTCGAGGATCTCTGGCCGGCGCGTCAACAAATAAGTTACCTTCATCATCAGAAGACTGGCGATCCTCCGCTTCGAGCTCGGCTTGCGTCTTCACTTTAACCTCGGGATCTTGATGCAAAGTTCGATGCATACCGATGGGCAAGTTGCCAACAGAGTTTTGACTGTAACGGGTGGGCTGATACAACGGGGTCCCATCTGGGGCGTGACCATCCGTGAGCCCATTGAGAAGGTCGATATTGACTCTTGATTCATGTTCTCGTCTTGGACGATAGCGAATGCGGTTCTCAGAATCATGGCTAAATGCATTTCGCGCACTTCCTCTCCCAAAACCAGAACTAGATGCCCATCCACCGTGGCCAGAGTCTGTCTTGACGTTCTCTGCGTCGGAATTAGTGCATGAACAAGAAAATGGACACATTGTCCATGAATTCGTTGCTTAGAAAAGACATACCTGATGCGATCGCAGAGAAGGGCCCATTTGCTGTGACTGTGCGTCTGATTAGACCACGAGAAGCACCTCCTCTTCCCCGTCCCCGTCTTGCCCGACGTTCCTCTGCCCGCAGCTCACGTTCCTCAGCCTTAATTTTAGAAGCGAGATCGCGGTTTCTGTCCTCTTCAAGCTTTCTTCGCTCAGCCTCATCTCTTCGGACATTCTTAGGCTTAAAGCGGCTGAGACCTCGCGACGTTGATGCCTGGGGGGTTCCTGAGCCAGTAGGGGTGGACCTCCCGCTTGAAATCTCTACTACTGTCTTCGTCGAAGCTCCAGATGCAGGTTCCCCCCCAGCGCTGCCATCTTGTGCGCCATTCGGATTGTTATCGTTGGGTCGTGAAGAGGCACCTCGACCTCTTCCGCCCCTGCCGCCTCTGGTGCCTCTTGCAACTCTCTCGCCTGCACGTGATCCTGTAGGCATATTCTATATCATTGGGCAAAAGAAGGTAAGTTGTTAAGCTGAGACCAGCCGATAGATTTGGAGGTTGAGTAATAAAAGAAACGTGATTCACATGCAGATAGACCAGAGCAGAAAAGTTTATGGTGGGGCAACGCGTGGGAAGTAGTCTACCCTGCGGTAATGGGTAATGGTGGGGTAGACTAATTATACTGCGTTAGGTAGGCGGGGGCTGCCGAACTGCAGGTGCCCGTGGGTTGAATATAGCGGTTAATGCCATAATTTTTATATGTGCATAAAGCAATGATGTCTCAGGTCCAACGTTGAAAGTGGCTCAATGATGGTGAATTACCTACTTGATTGTATGTCCATAGGTGATGGAATAAAGTCATAATTACCGTAGGTAAGACATATACCTTTTTTGCAAACACAGCCTTGAGTGCTCTTAACCCTATGTCTCTTATTCTCCAGGGTAACAAAGTATTGCGAGTTAATTCCAATTAGGTAGGTAGTCAGATGCGTGATACTTTTTTTTATATATAAATTGGTCAAAGCAAGCTTGTATTTTTAACCTTTTTGACTTGAAGTAGGTACTCCGGACTAGCTAGCTAAGCAGTATCAAACGAGACCCTATGCAGTTAAGGATTATCTCATCGGACACACATCAAGGCCTGTTCGCCAAATTCTCGATCAATACTCCCTTCTTGGACAAGCATGGACCCAATCCAATTGCGTCCAGCCTCCACAGTGCCTGCACCGAACTTCACGATGACGCACCCGCGAACGCTGGCAGCTGACCAGAGCAGATTAGACTCTTTCTCCTGCGCAAGCCTGGTTGCTCGCCAACTATCTATAGCCGATTGAGGCACTGCCGCTTCCATCTGGCGTATTTCTGCACTCCGAAAGTCGCGAGCACCTAGTCTCGGCAATGCAGAAAACTCTGCAAGAAAGAACTCGCCAACTTTCTTCATCATTGGCCCTCGTAAGATGAGAGTACCCATTATGGCATGCTTATACATGGATTCTTGTAGCGTCTGTAGTTGAAGGGACCGCTCTTTACCATCAAGAATGATAGCATCGCGAATGAGAAGTCGGGCCTTGGAAGCCTTCGGGGCTTCAGAGGCCCAAACTTCATTGCGTCCCACCCATCGTGTCAAGCTCCAGTTCTCGCCTCGAGCTGAGCGACCATGGGTGACCCAATCTAGCAAGCACAAGGATGCTCCGGGGGAAACATGGAATGTCTGGATCTGCTCATAGATGCTGCCTTCAAAAGGCTGGACGGGGTCTGGAAGAAGACAGAATGCAGCATTGCTCCCGAGCTCCACCTGCAACTTCTGCTTTGTAACAACTTCTGGACTGACGGATTGGAAGATCTTGGTATGGCCCTGGGTTACGATGCTTAGCTTCGCGCCAGATCGGACCTCAACAGAGAGGTTCACTTGGTCTCCACCGACGAGGCCGCCCCCATAGGAGAGTAGGAATACCAGGACGCTTGGCTGGCCCACTTTGGGTGATGGCGAGATGAGCTTCAGCGGATACTGATAGCTTATTTGCTCAAGCGTGGATATATTGTTGGGTAGGAGGTCAACAACAATCCGCCCTTCTCCGGGAGACGAGGAGGACTTCGGGAAAGGGGAGTCCATGGTCAGAACGGTCTATACAAGAAAATATTGTTGGGCAACTTCAGGCCATGCTTGCGGAGTCTCGAGAGTGGGACCTTGCCGGTAACCAGGTAATATAATACTTAGGTAACTCTTGAGGACGAACGGGATATACGAGAAGGAATCAGAATTGATGTCGCTTGATGGAGGGCTTATCTCATGGCTGAGGCAAGATGGTGTAGAAGTTCATGGCGGAAGTTACTTAAGAAGGAGTGAACTTGAAATTAATCCAAAATGCATTCGAGAATAGTCGCGCTATCATGTTATAACCATCAAGTATGGGACAGTTCAGCTTGGCAACATATGCAGATGACTTGACGTCGCTGTGCGTGAGATGGTACTTGGGTATACTACCTATCCACGACGCTGTACATGTACCACCGTAATAAGGCAAAACTTCGGTGACTTATGATTAGAGTAGGTATTAAAGTGGTTTAAATTCAGGGAGGTCCTTGTTCCCTGCCCAAGCAGGTACTAGCTCCACGCGTTAATCTGTTTGGAATCTTCCCCACCACCAAATCAGCGATCAGCAATCAGCGAACACGCGCCTTCGCTATCACCACCGCCCATCGCAACGTCCTAAGCACACCTGCATACCGCAACCCATCAATCCGCCCACCCATTCCAATCGTCCACAGCCCGCTCGGATTCTGTCGCCGTCGCCCCCCGGCCAGGATGATCGAGTCGCATTGATCTCAACCACATGTTATCGTCCCGATCGCCCCTCATGGAGACTTCCGACAACAACGCGAGCGAGTCGCCCGCGCCGCGCCGTTCTGGACGCGCGCGAGTCGCCCCCCAGAAGTTCAGCCCGGAGCCGCGCCCCTCCCAGAACGACCACGCTGCCCCCTCGAAGCGCAAACGCGGCCAGGACCATGACGATGATGATGATGATGATGACGACGCCGAGAACGGCATCGAGAACGAGGGGCCTGATGCTTCTGACGAAGATGCGCCGACTGACGACGAACTTGATGACGATGACGCCGATGCCGACGATGAGCCTCCCCGGCGGTCAAAGAAGTCAAGCCAGAAGTCCCGTTCCAAGAAACCGGCAGCGAAGCGTGCTAAGGTCAATGGCACTGCGCCAGCTGCCACCCCTGGCCCTCTCGCTGTTCCGGCCGTGAGGTTGCCAAACAGGCCCAAGAAAACCACCACCAAGGTTGCCCCAGCCAGTCTCGCAAGACGCGACGACAACGATCTATACTGTGAGATCCACACTCAATGCTGGCACCCTTGCCCTCACTGACCTTTCGCTAACATTGTCCCAGCTGAGGTATTCGGGTCTGGCCACGAGTCAGATGACGTAGCGGCACATTGGTTCCAACGTTACAAGGACGATAATGTCAAGGCTTTGACTGAACTGATCAATTTCGTTCTTCTTGCGGCTGGTTGTGATCAGCAGATTACAGAAGATGATATCGGGGATCCTGAAAACTCGGCAAATAGATTAACAGAGCTCGAAGAAGCGTATGAGCAGGTATGAAATACGTCTGCCCCCAAAAGCCCTGAAATTATCTATGCTCACCTTGCTTGGTAGACTAGTATTTCTGACTATCCACTTATTTCGAGAACAAAAAGCAGCAAGAACTTCCGCGAGCTACTTGTTGGATTCTTCGACTCCCTAACTACTTTAATTCACCAGACCGGGATAGCATACCGCGACGAAGAACTGGTAGACAATATACAACGATGGGTTGGTATCATGTCTTCATCGGCGCTCCGCCCTTTCAGACATACGGCGACCACCGTGGCCCTATCTATGCTCACGGGATTGATTGGCGTGATGAAACAACTCGACGATTCAATAACGAGCTCCAACCGGGCCATGCAGGCAGAGTCTGGCCGCCGTGGAAAGAATAAGAAACTTGTTGAAAACTACCAAAAGGATTTAGACTCATTCAAGGCGAACAGAGAACAGGTTGATGCTAAAGTCAAAGATCTTTTCGACATTGTTTTTGTGCACCGCTATCGCGACATCGATCCCAAGATTCGTGCAGAGTGTATCGAAGCTCTTGGGACCTGGGTTTGCGATTTGCCAACGGTGTATATGGCTCCGGAGTATTTACGATACCTGGGATGGTTGCTTTCTGACGTCAATGTCACAACACGTCTAGAAGTCTTGAAGCAGCTTGCTAAGGTCTTGAAGAGGGACGCCGAAAAGTTAGCTCACTTTATCGATAGATTCCGCCCGCGACTCGTCGAGATGGCCACCCGAGATGCCGAGGTCTCGGTGCGTGTTGCTGCGATAGCGGTTGTTGACATCCTACGAGGCTCTGGCATGCTGGAACCTGAAGAAGTTGACTCTGTCAGTAAATTGGTCTTCGATTCCGAAATTCGGGTCCGCAAAGCGGTCGTTGGGTTCTTCTCTGAGTTGGTGCAAGAGTTTATCGAAAATAAGATTGATGAGATCGGTGGGAACGACGTGCTGGATGAGCTGTTCGGCGACCAAGAGGAAGATGATTACGACTCCGTGAGAAAAGACTGGGTCAACGTCAAAGCTTTGGCGGAAAATCTAGCAGTGTATGATTCACAACTCGATGCGGAACAGGACGAGATAAGACATGGGCTAGATGTGGCTGCAGACGTGGTGAATGCGAGTATACCTGAGAGTCGGATATCTTTGGCAGCGCAAGTCCTCTACGAAAAGATGCCCGAGATCTCTAACTGGCAAGTCATCGCCGGCTATCTCCTGTTCGACCACACTACGAGTTCGAAATCCCGATCATCGAAGAGCAATTCCACAGAGGTTGCTATGAAGAAAGCAATCGCTCCACAATCCCAAGAAGAGGCTATATTACTTGAAGTTCTTGCTACCGCGGTCAAGGAGCATCTTGCGCCGTCAATGGAGCACGATAAAACTAAACGACGGCATCATAGGCATGATCACGAAGCCCAAGAAGATGCCGGGCTGCAGCTTGCTGCGTTCATACCCCGTTTGTTAAACAAGTATGGTTCTGATCCAGCAATGGCCGCTACCGTCCTTCGACTGGAACATTTCCTAGACCTTGAAGTTTTTCAGCAGCTTCGACAAAACTCGGCTACCTATAATCAGTTACTTGACGAAATAGCTACCCAGTTCAATCGGCATGTTGACCAAACCCTTCTTAACGAAGCAGCAACATCATTCCTCCATGCCCGACAGTACTATGAGCTAGAGGAGTTGGTAGACGGCAAACTGGCAGGGCTTTGGGAAAACTCAATCAATTCCTTGCGGAGTCTCGATAAGATCTGCGAGCTGTCTCTCCGAGGCAACCTTGACAGATCAACGCTCATAAGTCTAAGCCAGACTTTAATGAAGATCAGCAAGTTGGTCACAGTTGCAGATTGTATTGATGTGCTGGAAGCTCCTGGAACATCCATCGATTCAGAACAGCCACCCATCAAGATTCTAGTCGGAATCGTTGCCCGAGGTCGTCTTACAGAATCAGACGACGAACTAGATGACCCTGAAGACGAGATTGTGGCTTTCGCAATCAAGTCTTGTCTATTCTATTTTATGTGGAAGGTGCAGCAGTTACGGAAGGCCATTGAGAACGACGAGGATATACCCAACGACGATCTGGACAAATTTGTTGTCTTGCGCAAAGACTTGATTAGCAATCTCATTCAGACCTTTTCGTCGCGTGGCTTTAACGATGACCTTCGCTTGTACGCGGTTGGGGTTGCTTGTGACATCACTCAACTGTTTATTTTCTTAAGACCACATATCGATGGGCCGCAGGCTGGCAAATATAGAAAGCTACGTTCTCTCTTAGAGGAGATGCCGGCGGGCCTGATTACGCAGGAGATCATCCCAATACTTGATGCGGCAGAGAGAGCCTATGCGAAGCGCATAAAGAAGACGCTCAACGACCCCGCGGACGATGACGACCCACTTGATGATGAGCTTCCGCCCGAGGACGACGAAGAGGAAGAGCTGACGGAACAAGAGCGTTTTGCCGCCGAGCTCAAAGCGGAGAAGATTCTCTGTGAACTTGCCGCGAAGCTCGTCATGGCCGTTCTAGCTAAAACGATCGATCATACTGGACCCGACGCAGGTAAACTCCGGAAACGACTGATTCGAAACAAGAACAAGCTAGGACCTAATTTCAAGGACGTCGTCGCATATCTGGATGAGGATTACCTACGCGAGTTACAGGGCGGGAAGAAGAGAAATACGGCTAAGGGTAAAGGAAAAGAAACCGTGAAGAAGCCGGTTCTTAGTACAGAAATAGTCGTCGACGATGACGACGATGAGAATGATCCTTTCGAGGAGGTAGAACCTGAGGAAGGCACGGCTGAAGATCTGAGGCGCCGCGAGTTGATAGATGATCCCATCGAGGATGACGAGGAGGAGGAGCAGCCTGCGAATAACCAGCCGGAAGAGGACGAGGAAGTGATTGGCGATTAAGGCGTATTCTTGCATGTCTGCTTTTCCATTTACCTTGCGGCTGAGAACAATTTAAGGGGGGGGGGGGCGAGTAACCCCCTTTTGTGGTATCTTGCAAGCGAGGACGCATGGAGGTTTATCAGGAAAATTGGGCTGGCGATATGAATTGGGTGCTCTTATCACGAAAGTTTCCTCAATTTGTAATGTGCATAGTGATTTCCTTTTTTCCCTCCGCTCAGGCAGATCTCATATCCCCTTTGCTATGATTTTATGCCCTGCCTACAACTAGGCGGAGTTGTATGTACTTAATGTATGCATGTAGAGCTGAGTCTTCGCACGGGAACGTTAATCTGACTTTTTTCTATTGGAGTACCTTGCGGTCTGTAGTTTTATCGTTCGAAATACGATCCGGGATCGTGGACTACATAACGCCTTCTTTTCCCCTCGTTCTCGGTGAGCGGATAAAGTCATTAACTCTACCCACTACTGCAGGTGAATACGTCAAGCGTCAAGCTAGCTGCTAGACGCGCTTTAAGAGTACAGGGGTATATAGAACAATGAATACAGAGCGCAAAAGTCAGCCCATGTAGCTACATGTAGCCTAACCAGGAACAGCGATACCGACCTTTTCAACACCATTGAACCGCTTATGTGCTTAGAAAAAGAAGGCCAGGAAGGGGTCCAGAAGGGAGGGAGAGGGGATTGAAACAATACGGAGCCGATTGCAAAATGGGAGATACTCTATCCAGAGATCTTCGTCCCGAAAAGCCCAAACATCCTTATCCATCGGTGATGTTCCCCGGCGTCCGCCCGGAGTGGATCGGATTCCCGTACGCGCACGCCGTATTGGCGAATGCAACAGGCGAAGGGTTTGTTGGAGATTTCAATGCCGCTTTGGTTCTTGTTCTTAGCCTCGCTGATTCCTTGTCGCGAGGATTCAGCGTCGCTGTTCATTGGCGAACTGGGTGGTGGCTGGTTGAGTGCTATACGCCGCCGGTTCGTAATCTGGTGCTGTTGCTCTTGCAGCTTCGCCTCTTCGAGATTGCCCCAGAGCTTGAAGAGCTGCTCTCGGAGGGCGTTGAGCGCATCCGGGTCTTCGTGAAGACTGAATGTACGTTAGCACGCTATTTCGAGGGGGCCGCGATGTGCGCGGGCCTAAGAGTATTGGCATCTCAAATTCGTGTCGCCTGCGCGAGCGTTTTATTTAGGAGGTAAGTAGGTTATTAGAAGATGACTTACTCGCAGGCATCCATACCAGTCAACTGCTGCGCCTCGATATTGTCGACCACCGCCCAGAACCTGTCTTTCTCTTTGGATTTGGGGTCCCCGTCCTCCAGCTGCAGCGCAAACCGCCACTCCCAGATTTTCTCCCCCGAATACCGGACCAGCGAACGGTGGTCATCGTCAGATTCCGAATCGGAGTCGCAGCTGTAATCGGAAAGGACATCGGATTCGGTGCTTTTACGCCATGCCGCAAAGTTCTCAAGTTTGCGTGGGCGGAAATCCACAACGCGGACGTTAGTACGATACCTGGCGCAGGCGAAAGGGAGTGTTAACGTCACTTGCTCGCCTTCTACCGTTGTTTTCCAGGACACCGGTTCGATGATAGAGGTCAGCGGAGTTAGAGGTTGTTCCTGGCTTTCGCATTTGACTGGTTCGTGATTAGTGTGAAGTGTGTGATGGAATGGCCAAATTACCCACTAAGATCATTCAAGCCGAGTCTCTCCTCTGCCCGTCTATCGTACTCTTCCCCTTTGTTATGAGCGACTTGTCGCGCCTCTTTCCGCCGCGTTTTTGCATTAGGTTTCGATTCTTCTCTATTTTCTGCCTTGCGTTTGGTACCAGCGCTTTCTTCGCTCTCATTTCCGCATAAGCTTTTTATCTGTTTCTTCTTCAGCTTCTCGTAGTCCATCTTCCGTCGGATAGCTTCTTTCAGACGTGGGTCACTGCTATCTTTGCCATCCCAACTTAAAATGTCAACTTGTCGACGGCTAAAATCGCGGTCCTCATGCAGTACGCCCTCCAGATTGAGGCCGTTGCCCCCAAACTTGATCCGCAGATTGCGAATTCGAATCCACTGGCCCAGTTCCACTTCCGAGTTGACGTGAGAAGCATGTGGTTCGAAACAGGTGACCTGAATTGAGCGCCGCCCGAAAGGGCCCGCCCATTTGGTCGCGGCACGTATGTCGGTGTCGAGATAGCCGTGCGAGTCCCCATCACGCTCTCCCAGCTGCTTTGCACCATCCCACGAGAACTTGTGGAAACCGTCGTTTTCGGTATAATCCGAGACCCACAGAGTGGTCTTGTCCATTTCATCGAATGGTGCCTTCACTACATTCACAACGACATCGCAGAACTTGCCATCTACAACATGTTCTAAAGTGCAGAACTTATCTTTCGTGTGGCTTGATTGATCGGCCTGTTTCTGAAAAGTGGCAACGTCCGGGACAGATTCCTTGTCGGTGTAATGATAAAGCCATGAGACGTACTCGTGCTCCTTCTCGCCAGGCGTTCGTTTGTCATGGGAAATCTGAAGAGCACCTACGGCGGAGAGTGGTGGCCTGGGGATTTCCGAAGCCGAATAGATATGAATTGATGTCACCCTGTTGGTGATCAATGATATCTTTTCACGGTACGCCTGGACCTTGGCCGAGTTGATCACTAGAACATCCCCAGCTGTGGGTTCAGGCATTTCTTTTAGGTTACGGAATATGCTAACGGCAAGGCCAAGCGCGTCGTCGAGTTCTATCGATTTATCGTAGATAGTGATAGTACATTTGTAGTCTTTTCATGTCAGGTTCACCTGAATACATACAACAATAGCACGAGAGAGGACTCACCCTTTCCATTTGTGCGAACAGGAACCTGGTAATCTTTCACTAGGCCCATGACACTGACGAACTTCCCTATTGGCACGTTTCCGGCCAATACAGCATCAATGCTCGTGTACCCAGATGGAAGGTCCTTCTTGCGACTTGCAAGTCGTGCTGAGCTCGACGATGGATAGGGAGCCATTCTAAGGACGACCGGGTCTCGGCGCCACCGAAACCATGAATCCACAAATTTAGTGTGTGTATCTGTCGGACTACTTTGCTTGTGGTGCTCGGTTTCCAGTCTATAGACGTGATGATTGATGGTACTCTTTTGTACTTCACGCGTTCTAGACGCGTTAAAGGTCTTCGTTATAGCGATACAGTTAAATGGCCCCGCATCCAGAGACAGCGCTGTCACATGATAAGGTACATAGATACAAGGTCCGGTAGGAGGGTTGTCCCTATATTGGCCCGTGCACACATCCTAAGCCTTGATTGGGTCAAAATCTTCCCCTCAGTGGATCTCCTTGAGACGGACTTCTACAGTACCTAGGTAGTTAGTAGCACTCACACAACAGGTTCCTTCCTGTCTCAGGACAAATAACAGGTTGTATGGCGAGCTTACAGTTGAGCAATGAATAATAGGCAATTTAACTTCAGTTAATATCCTGTCGAGTACGTAGCAGTTCGATCATCGCTAAGTGGGCAACAACCACGTCACACAAGTTTTCTTAATCACATGCTTTAAAGAAAAAGGGCATGTACAAGCAATACATGTAGCAAATCCGTTTGCACCCATCGCATACGGAGTAAGTAGAGGCACATAGAAACATGGAAACATAGAAACATACTGTAGAAACTCGCAGGAAATGAATCAAGTTAGGAAAGACCCACCTAGACCTGCCGCTAGCAGGCTGAAAGAACAATCTTATGCTGTTTCCAGTGCGGCACCCTCAAGCAGTAATTTCCCTTCTCCAGAGTCCTGGCACACTAAGGTGATAGGTACCGACCCAAGCGGCCAAGATACAGCGTTCACTACCTGATCCCTCCTGTAAGACCCCCACCACCATGGCATTACAACCCGTTCTAACAAGACGGCTGTTGATTTTGAATTTTTTCTTATTCTTCCCTCCCCTTCTATGCTGAACTGGTCTAAACTCTACCTACCATTCCATTCCCAGTCTCAACTTAATAACCTGTTCCGTCAGCAGCGTCTGCGCTCTTGAAATACCAGACTGCGAATACTCGTCGCTACCTATCGATACAGCAGCAACAGCACCACTCCTTGGCGGCACTTGAGTTCGGGCGTTATCAAAACAAATCACCCCGCCCTGCGATTGAACCGTCTCTTTCTCTCCTCTCCACCAAGAACAATTCGTTAGGTATAACACCAACAACGACAAATCACCCCTCATCGCCTGTCGCCTCTGCCGTCACCATGTCTGATAAATACATTCCCGAGCATCGCCGCAATCAATACAAGGCCAAAAGCACGTTCAAACCGGACGAGCTGCGCCGTCGTCGTGAAGAGGCCCAGGTCGAGATCCGGAAGGCTAAGCGTGAAGAGAACCTAGCCAAGCGTCGAGGTATTGGTACCGGTGCTGATCGCCCTGGCGCCTCCCTTGGTGCCGCCCCCGACAGCGACGATGAGTCTGCTCCCACTGAGAGTCAAGTAAGTAGGGTCATTTCGATACTCTATTGCAGTCACATATGTCATTTCCAATATGCGGCCCCAACAATCTGTCGGCTACCTCTCCTCACACTTGACGTCACAATATATGGTTACTCTACACAGTAGCCCCTCTCATGGGCTCTTGTAGGTGATCTTGTGATGCCACTGCACTTTGTTTCTCCATGTTCTCGCCTTGTGTCTTTCAGCATTATGCGATTCATCGCCAGGTTCTAACATTCTCATCGTAGCTCAACGAGGACCTTCCTCAGATGGTCCAAGGCGTTTTCTCCGACCAGATAGATCTACAGATCCAGGCCACCACGAAGTTCAGGAAGCTGCTGTCCAAAGAGCGCAACCCCCCTATCGAAGAGGTTATCAAGACGGGCGTTGTTACTAGATTCGTTGAGTTCCTCCGGTCTCCTCACACTCTGGTTCAATTCGAGGCTGCCTGGGCTTTGACCAACATCGCTTCGGGTAGTGCCGCCCAAACGCAGGTTGTGATTGAAGCTGGCGCAGTTCCCATCTTCGTCGAACTACTCGCTAGCCCTGAGCCTGACGTCCGGGAACAAGCCGTTTGGGCTCTCGGAAACATTGCTGGTGACAGTCCTTCATGCCGAGATTACGTTCTTAGCTGCGGCGCTCTAAAGCCCTTGCTCAACTTGCTCGGTGACAGTCGCAAGCTTAGCATGCTACGCAATGCCACATGGACTCTCAGCAACTTCTGCAGAGGCAAAACTCCTCAGCCAGACTGGGTGACGGTAGGCCCCACCCAATTCCAAGCGCAACGGGAAGATTCACTGACGTAACTTTAGATCGCACCTGCCCTGCCCGTTCTCGCCAAGCTTGTGTATTCTCTCGATGACGAAGTTCTGATTGATGCCTGTTGGGCCATCTCATACTTGTCAGACGGGTCTAACGATAAAATCCAAGCAGTTATCGAGGCTGGTATCCCCCGTCGCCTCGTTGAGTTGCTTATGCACGCCTCGACTAGTGTTCAGACGCCTGCACTTAGATCCGTTGGCAACATTGTTACTGGTGATGACATACAAACCCAAGTGATCATCAACTGTGGTGCTCTGTCCTGCCTACTGGCGCTTCTCAGCTCTGGCAAGGATGGCATTCGAAAAGAGGCTTGCTGGACAATCTCCAACATCACCGCCGGTAACTCTCAGCAAATTCAGGCTGTCATCGACGCCAACATCATACCGCCGTTGATCCATCTCCTTTCAAATGGCGATCTGAAGACTCGAAAGGAGGCCTGCTGGGCTATTAGTAATGCAACCAGCGGTGGACTCCAGAAGCCGGAACAGATTCGATACTTAGTGTCTCAAGGCTGCATCAAGCCGCTCTGCGACCTCCTCGCATGTCCTGACAACAAGATCATCCAGGTTGCGTTAGACGGCTTAGAGAATATTCTCAAGGTGGGTGATCTTGATAAGCAGGCGGCTGGTGATGGTCCCGACTCGATCAACCGATACGCATTATACATCGAAGAGTGTGGCGGTATGGAGAAGATTCACGATTGCCAAACGAACGCAAATGAAGAGATATACATGAAGTCGTACAACATTATCGAGAAGTACTTCTCAGACGAGGACGAGAATGCCGACGACGGAATGAACGCTCAGGCAACTACAAATGGGACATTTGGTTTCGGTACTCAAGATGGAACCACGCAGGGTGGCTTCAACTTTGCCAACGGCGCCGACTCTATGGACATGTAAACCATGCATATGTCGATGGTCACACAAATCTTGCAAGTTCCAGCCCGATGGAAACAACCCTTCACGGTTGAGAGGCATTCGAGAAGTCCAACCAACTCCTTAGACAAACTGCGACCTCACATACACCATTCATAATCTACCCCTAACCCCCTTAGTTTTGCACAGCACAGCACAGCACAGCAATGCCCATAGCCCAACACCCGAACACCCGCGCACCCGAACGAAATGGCGTTAGTCGAGTTAATGAGGAGTATGGAGGAATTGCAGGCGCCTTGGTAGCTTTAAAGCTCCAGCGCACGAAGAGATAAAAGCAAGCGGAGTATTGATTAGTTGCGTGGAAGAGGGTCGTCAATGGTAGCTTGAAAGCTCCAACCCTCAGGAGGATAGCCAGGAGTGGAGTGCCGGAGCCAGGAAGAGTATCTCTTCTAGGGTACTGGTTGCGTCGAGCAGGCTTTCGTCCCCCCAACAACGAATGGAAGCTGATGCTAAACTCTGTTTGTCCCAAGTGGGTAGAATAACAGTGTTAGCATGCGCGGATGTGGAACATCTCGCTACCTTCGGTCTATGGCTAAGTGGCCATTCGACCGCCTACCGCATGTTGTATAAGTTCAGATATTCACCAAGTTCTCTCCAGAGAAAATGCAGAAAGCTTGGCACCCAAGACACATGAGACCCAGCTGCTACGTGGTGAACGTGTTTCTATAGTGTACTAACGTACAAAACTCAAGTCTATGACTAGGTGCACCCAAAAAAGTAAACCAATATGCTTCCTTCTTAAACCGTAGCCCAAGTCCTCATTTGGTTCAGCTCCAGCCACGTGTAATGTATACTGTACCTACTAGGTTAATACCTGGACGTTCATCCTCAGTCCTCGTCCGCGATCTTGTCCCGCACGGCCTCCGCTGCCGTGTTGACGACCTTCTCCGGTGGCTTGTCAAAACTAGAGATTTTCAGGTCTATAGGAGGCGAGAGCGCGGGCTCAGGTAATACGTTGGGCGTGTCGGCGCCGCTGCTTTCGGGGACGGGAATACAGATATCCTCGGGAGACCCAGGGACGGTGTTGGGGTCTAGGCCCGGGACTATGGGATTTCTCAGGTCAGTGTCTTTTTTTTTTTTAGAAAAAAAAAGGGAAAAGAACTTAATTCGAGAGGGCAGGGCTAGGTAAAGATTGTATAGGATTGCGCAAGATTTGGATAGCCAGATATGCTTCACACTTGTATTAGAGGGAAAAGGGATTCCTGTGGTTACTTACTGTGGATGCGCTTGGCTTCGTTTTGATACGCGGCCGGAATGATCTCGATGATCTCGTTGCGCGGGAACGTAAGCTTAGGGATATCCATAGTGCTACAATGCATGAGGTAGGCGTAGAGGACGCGCAGGACGCTCTCGTGGGCGATAATGACGAGATCGTTCTGCTCGCGCTCCAACTCGAGGATGATGGGCTCTAGCCGCACCGCTAGGTCGTGGTACGACTCGGCCCGCGGGTAGCGGTGGTGGTACGGGTCGAGCTCGTGCTTCTCGATCTCCTCGGGGTAGAGGCGGCGGATGGCGCGCTCACTCAGCCGCTCACAGACGCCCGGGTTGATCTGCGACATCTGTGTGCGCTGGCGCACCTTGAAGCCCCGATCCTTGAAGGCGTCGGCTGTCTGCAGCGTCCGCACGCGCGTTGAGCACCAGACTGTGAGTTGACGCATGGGGGCGCGTGCGTCTCCCCGAGCTATCAGTGCGGCGTGCTCCTGCTCTCGGTGCTTTAATAGGCTCTCGGCCATGAGCTGTGAGTACCGGATGCCTTCCTCAGACAGCGGGGCATCTGCCTTGTAGCTCGCCTCTCCTTGAGCTGCGCCGGCACGAACGAAATAGGTGGCCCGGGTTTTGATGTGTGTATTGGTGAGATAAAAGACGATGCGATGAGAGAGGTAGTTAAATGACACGTTGTTGTAGAAAAACTTCTGTCCTGCGTTAATCATCTTGATATAGTTGAGCTCCTTCTCGTTCATAGTCTCGAACGTAGGAATCTTTGTGCCCATTCGTCGAAGATACAGCTTCGCTGCTTCGTCGGGGTCCATGTCGAAGAACTATTTGCGTTAATAACTGAGAAGCAAAAAGATCCGGGCCTTGGAGTGACGTACATCAGGGGAGCCAATCTTGACATTTCGGGCATTTTCGCGAAGGATATTCTCGTCGTCAACGTAGGATTCCAAAAACAAAGTCTAAAGATTTCTTAGCGGAGGGGCCAAGATAATTTGGGGGGATCGGTAAGGCGTACCTGAACGTCGTGTTTCGCGAACTCCTTCGCTAATGCGCGACGGCCGGTAGCCGTAGGGTTCACAGCATCATAAATGGCCACCTGTCCATTCTCATGATTAAGCCAAGCATAAATGTCCTCACGACACTTCTTGAGAATCTTTTGACGTAACACGACGGATGCAGGAGAAGCGTCCGGGTAGAAGTAGTCCTCCGGTACATCGTTACCTTGCCCAACAGTAGCGCGACGATAGTCTCCCAGGTGAAAAATGCGAGTCTTGACTCCCAGCCTGGAAAGCTAGTTAGATATCCATTATATTGAGTGAGATTGGACAGCAGCATACCATTGTAGATACCGTGCCATAGAAACGGATATGTGCCTAAGAACCATCAGGAATCGTAGAGATAGCAACGCCAGCTGTCACTTACGTTTTCCCTCTGGCAGGAAGCCCAACCATTACGATAGCAATACGACCAGAATGGAAGAGTCTTCCAGACATGGTACTATATAACTGGGCAGGGGCCCTGTTGGCATCAGGAACATCATGAATACCATCGATGAAAGTGCTGCTCTTGCGTCTATAACGAGGCGCGTTTGCAGCGATATCTGCGGTGCTGTCATGACTGTCAGTATCAGGAGCGGGCTGACAACCATCGCTGGCAGAATGTGACTGTTGCATGGTTGACAATTTATAGGTAACGCGAGAGATGAAAGCGGCATAAGTGAATGTTGTTCAAGTCAACCGGGATATCAGGTATCATTTGTGTCAGATACTTCTCTAGAACTAGTATTTCAAAACAGCAGCTAATCCCCATCCCTTCGTTGTAACATGATTGCTTCGGCAACTAGAATCGTCTGGCATCCAGGTCCGAAACAAGGAACTTGTTGACAACTTCCCATTATGTGCACGCAAGCTGCAGTAGCAGCCGTATGAAAGCAACAACGCAACAATGCAACACTTACAGTAGCGTGTCCATGGTGACTGCAGCCGGTTGGCAAGAGTCTTGCTTTCTGCTAGATGGCTCGGGTGTCTAGCTAAAGGAAGCGGCGATATAGGAGACCTTGCCAAGCACGAGAATGCTATGGCGAGACTTGGAAGAAGGTGAACCACGGACTAGTATGTATATACCTGTTATAGATCTCGCGGTCAAGGCGGCACCACTTAGAAGAGACGGCGATGGAGTCTCGTGAACCATCAAAGCGCGGAGCTTGCCAGATAAGCGGCTTAGCGCTAAAATGAGCAAAAATCTCACCAGCTCTCGGCTATCAGGTAATGTCTCGACTTGGAGGGCTTAGGCAATGGATATGGCAATTTTTGGGCTCGAGATAGACCTAAGCTCCTTTCAACGTATCAGGCGTATAAATATCGAGTAAAACCGTGTAAACCCGTGATCCCCGGGGCCCGTGCACCACTAACTATTCCAAAGATCTTGGTGCTATAAATTCCCAGCTCTGCGGATCAAAAAGCCTGTATGTAGTTGAGCTTGGGTTCGGATTGAGTGAGGTGAGGACAAGGATTTTGATAGAGAGGGGGACCCGTAATGCGTGACGAGAAAACTATACCGGAAAAAAGATGTTATATAAGATTTCCAATAAGCTGAGGGACCCCATCCAATCCGTTTCCTTTTTGAAAATAAGAAGAATTGACAGAGACGATTGAAGATTAGGTAACCATGCCCTCGAAGTAACCTCGCGGGAAGAACCGTACCTGGGTGTGCAAAACCAAAGACCACGTGCAGTCGCAGTGCCGTAAGAAAGAAAGCCGGAAAAGGGCAGCTGGTCGCCTCTCTTGAGGCTTGAAGACCTATCACGTCACACTGCTGCTGATGGGATCCACAATGTGAACTTACTTTAGGTGCTGGAGAAGTATGTACCGTTGTATCGGTGTCCCGGTGTCCATCCCCGGTCACATGCATATTACCGAATGCTTCGATTACCTCTTAGATGGTTTATCTAGGTAGATAGTTGGGTGTAGTTTGAGGTATATCCATAGGTACCACTAACCAAAATATATATCGAATTAAAGGTGGAGTAAGGTTGTGGGCATGGATTTAGGATGGACCTTGTGTGGATCGGTCGTCCAGGATATTGAACTCACTGCGTAAAGACCTGAGAATGATTTTTTTCGCGGGCTCTAACGTTAGGATAAGCTATCTACTCAATCCTCATCCCCATCAGGTGTGTCTTTTGGGCGCTCCATAGCACACCCCAAGTTTCTGAACGCTACCTCCAAAATCTTCAGTCCTCAGGCGGTGCAGCCTTACTCCCCCTCTTCTCCGCCATTCGAAGCAGCGCATCCTGCACGGCCACCGTCGCTCGCGCAATCGTCATTCGTCATGGCCTCCAGCCACGAGATAACGTCGTCATCGCCCTTGGGCTTCTTGACATCCAATCCTATTGCCAATGTCGTGAGCGATGCTTACCGTTCCTTCTCGGAACGGCGAGCCAAGCTCGGTCTCGCAAACCCGGGCACCGTCGAGTCCATCAGCAAGGAGGTTCAACGTGAGGTTTCGCTTACCAACTACATGCACACCGGCATTCGCGCCGATCTCACAAAGGCCGTGAGCCTGTCACCCTTATTCCAAGTGTCGCACCAGTTTGCTATGGGCGAGCACATGAAGCCTTATGCGTTTGCGGCACTGATGGGCACCAACAATGTGAGTTTTTCCTTGCTATCGTTCGGCTCATGACTATATGTGAAATAACTGGTTTGCTCATACATCTCCGGCGCTAGGTTTTCTTGCAAGGCAGCATGGACAATGATGGCGTTTTGTCTACACGCTTTAACTATCGATGGAGCCCTTCGCTTGTTTCAAAGTCTCAGTTCCAGATCGCATCCCCCCAGGACATGGCATCGATCGAACACGAATACACCGGCAATGATTTCACTTCCTCACTCAAGATGCTTAACCCGTCATACCTCGAGGGCGGCCTGACAGGTATCTACATACTCAGCCACCTTCAGTCCATCACAAAGAGGCTTTCCCTGGGTGTAGAGGCTGTCTGGCAACGCGCCGCCCTTAGCCAACCCCCCGAATCTGCCACATCCTACTGTGCTAGATATAAGGCCGAGGATTGGATTGCGACGGCACAATTACATGCGGCTCAGGGCGCTTTGAACGCAACGTACTGGCGCAAGTTATCCGACAAAGTTCAGGCAGGTGTCGACATGACCCTCCAGGTTGCTCCCAGCCCTGGCATGATGGGCGGTCTACAAAAGGAAGGTGTTACATCAGTTGGTGTGAAATATGACTTCCGCATGTCTACCTTCCGCGCTCAGGTCGACTCCAAAGGCAAGCTTGGCGTACTGCTTGAGAAGAGAGTGCTTCCTCCTGTCACCATGTCCTTCTGCGCCGATGTTGACCATGCGACTGTAAGTGTTGATTACGTATTCTCGGCTACGCCGACTGCTTGCTAATAGCGATACAGCAAAATGCCAAGGTTGGCCTCGGCATAACCATTGAGGCTGGTGGTGACGAACTGCAGGAGCAGCAGGAAGCCATGGGTGCCCAGGCTTCGCCTAACATACCCTTCTAAACCCAACCCGACCTTCAAGCTGTACTTTCGAACAAGCTCTCCTCTCTCTCACTAATGCAGTTAGCATCCACGCCGAGCGTGATGGGGTCCCTTGGGCCCTCAACTGGGCTCTGAGATGACGAGCATAAAAGTTTCTGGGTGCAGATGACGGACAACTTTCTCACCTTTTTGTTTTAATACTCGACTTGCCGACGTTTACCGCGGACAGGCCGCCCCATGACGCCATGATGACTATAGAGTTATGTCTCGCTGCAGAGTCAGCGTCCGGTTTGGGGCTGGGGCCGAAGCACTGAGTGGCGCAGGCGGTTCCGTGTATAATAAGGATTTGGCAACTCTAGAAAGGGGGAAACGGCTGCATGCATGATGGGTCACAGACACAGCAGGTTTGGCGGGCTGCTATTACTCTGTGGCTTTTGAATTTTCTACAGACGTTGAGACGCGCCACAAGAATACCTGTAATTACCTACTCATTTGGGTACGTGTATATAGCTACCCTGCCTGTACAACAAAATGAACGACTTCGAAAGCACACCCAACGCTTCTCTGCGTTGTATCGTCTCATTGTATTTTAGCCCACGTAGAACCCGAGTGGGTGGCCTGTTTGTTACGGGATATTAGTAGTATCATAGTAGTCTACCAAGAGACACACTGAACCATATTCCCAGATTTTATTGCCCATTTGCAAGCAAATTACTGGCTGCTAGCCGGATATGGGATACCCGAACACCACTATTGCTAGTTCAGTCTGATTTTGGCATATCCCCCCCTTCAGGCGGGCTCATTCCGGGTTGATAATTTGCTGCGTAATGGAGGACGTTGAAAGGCCTCGGAAAAAGTACAGCATAAGCATTGATGACAGAGCACTTATGTATTCCCCTTTATTCCGGGAACATATATATTTTGCTAATATTCAGACAATAGCACCAAGATTGTTGAGAGATTTAAGCTTCGAGAGCCGTGATTGGCTGACTCTCAAGCTAGATATTTGATACTTCCTACAGCCCGGCTTCCCGGCTTTGCGCCAACGTTCTACCGCGCTCGCAACGTAGACATTGCCGGTATCTTGCGGCTTATTGACGTAGGTAAGGTGAGTCTGCAATAATTTCACACGATTCACTAGAGTTCACCTGATTCGTATGCTTGCAGAATTTATATTTATAGGGGTTTCACAGCGAGCGGCCTTGATTTATTTGAGCCCGATGGTAATCTTGAGCTGTCACACGGGCCAATCCAAGGTATTGGGAATGCATATATCCGATGCCATGGGTTATATCATGTAATTGATCTTATGAAGCGGCGATCTGTGCATATTCAGCTACCTGTCCTCACGAAAAGAGACGATAATACGCAATAATAGCAGATGAGCGAATGCGTAGCTTTCGTGTATATATAGAGGTTGCCGCCAGAGCTGAAGGGAGGAAGCCAGACTACCTAGATGATTATATGCAATTTGACACAGTTCCAAGCCCTAGCACTTTAGCCCTTGTTACATGAGCTGAACCCTTGCAATATTAGACAATTTTAAAATTTGCTCGTCATTGCTGCTTGATACAACTTGTTAAACGGCGTATACGTTTTGTAAAAGGGTAATATTGGAGTCTCAAACACGACCACAAACCAAATGGCCATG
Source organism: Xylaria sp. 218_066 (assembly GCA_019843955.1). Lineage (NCBI taxonomy): Eukaryota > Fungi > Ascomycota > Sordariomycetes > Xylariales > Xylariaceae > Xylaria > Xylaria sp. 218_066. The sequence continues at coordinate 43,883 of JADKYC010000111.1, read as the reverse complement.
TTCGAAGAAGTAGGCTTTCTCATTTTCGACTTTGGAATCACCAATCCACCTCCAAAAGCCTCCACAGCCCATTCTCGATAGCAGCCGCAACTAAGGGGACCAAGTAAGAATAGTTAGTACACTTTGTGGGGATACTACAGGCAACGTCGGCTCCAATATCAATGGTAGTATATTTACAAGACAGAAACGGGCTCCAGTTAACCCGTATAATCAATATCGGAAGGATGATCTGATTAATGGCGATGAGGAACCCATAGACAATCCAGGTCTTGACATCTTTCGGGAAGGTGTGGTCCCACATCACCAAGATGGGTGGGAGGCAGATAGATAGCACACTCCAGAGGTACGAGAAACCCAGCTTCTGGCCCCTCGACATTGATGTCCAAGTACGCTCTGTCGCATAGGTGAAGGTCAGCGGTAATAGGAGGATGTAGATTAGCACGAAGGCTATAAACGTCCACGTTCGAAACTTTCGGTTCTCCATGGTAAATATCGCCGTAACGGGTAAGATCGTGCCTCCGTGTTTTCGTAGGATCTCCTGGCTTTTCTCTAGGCGGGCCTTCCATTCGTCCCAGTTATGGCCATGGTACTGCTCACGGTACGCCTCATACACGACTGCGTGCGTCCTGCTATCTATCCAGTCCCTCTGCGGGAGGTCAGGATTCCAGGCCCTGAAGAGTGTGTAGAAATCGTCATATTTATACGTTATATCTTTGGCATACTGTAATGGCGTGTGCCACCGAGACCAGAGTGGCCCGTTTGGGTTCCACCCTCGTCGAAGCATCTCATCAAGCGCTTCGAAGTTGCCATATAGAATAGCTTGCCGTAGATAAGAGACGGATCTAGGATGCCCGAGCTTTGCTTGTGTTTCTATTACGTTCCAGAGATCTCTTCGACCACTGCCGATAATTCTAATATTCCCCGTAACAAGCTCGTGGTATTCCTCTCGAGATAGGGGACAGTGAGTCCATTGTTGCACGCCCTCTTCTTGGCAATTGTACTGCTCTCGAGGAAAAGACTTGTTTTCAATATCACTGGAGACTCTGCAGGCCCGTAGCGGCAGCAACCGTTCCATTACAAACCGACATTGCCTGTAAGAGCCTTCCCTTAGTATTCGTAGAATACTGGCTCCGGAGGTGTCTCGAATATTTGATTTCTGTGAAGAACGCCAGACACATGGGTGGGATGATCTTGTTCGAAATATGTCGGGGAACCGATCGGTGATAATTGTCGCTGGCGAAAACACCGAGGATAGTATCGCGTGCTCCAGAAAGTCACTGCCGTCTATTTCATAAGATGTGTTTTCTTGCTCCTCAAGTGTGTGGAGCTGCGATTTTGTGTCTTTGATCTGTTCTGGATCCGCGGCGTCTAGAATAGCGTTGCTTCAACCGAAACGTTCTGTGTTAGTCTACCTATGAATAGTAGGTGGTATATGCTTACACGAAGAAACAGTCTTGATGACTGGAATCAATCGATAGCCAGAGAGTCCGCTGAACAAGGTTATAGCCGTGTTTCTTTTCGCTTGCGGGTACTGGGGTATGCTTAGAATAACAAAAGAGCGATGTCTTGCGGTAGTGCGTGCAATCTTCTAGCCAACAAGTCACTACCAACCTTCTCCGTAGCAAGGCGTGATCGTGATCTAGAAATAGTTTGAAGATCTCGCGAAATCCGAGACTGATCGATCGCATAAAGGGCGAGCGATCTAAGGGACTACGCATCCACCATGACTTTGTGAACTGACGCTTCTGGCATTCGTTGAGTAAGAATCGCACCGCATCCCAGTTGTTGGTCTCAACAGCTTCGGTCATTATGGAATAAGCTAGATCCTCCACATTCTTTTCCATGGATAGGAGAAAGGTGATCGTCTCCTCCAAAGCAACAACATAGCTTGCTCCATAGTTTATTGCTCGGAATAGGGAGTCTGGCAGGTCCAATGCTTCGATTGCCACACTATTGAATGGAACCTTGTGTAGGGGAAGAAGCTTGCTACCGGCCCAAACTTTTATGTTTCTGAGATCGATGTCTTGCAGATTCCCTCTGTCTCTCACGTGAGCCACAAGCATAGCTAAGGCTTCTGCTTGAAATATGGACAGTGATACAGCGAGAATTCTTCGAAATCTAGAGGCAGCTTCGCAAATCTGACATTGATTGGTCGTCCCTTCGGCATGAACCGCTTCCAAGAGGCACTTCAAAAGGGTCAGGTTACCATGAATTATCGCGTTCAAGATGGAGCAACAGCGAATTTCCGGTATTAAGACGATATCCTTGGACCTAAGAGGCATCGCAAGTGCTTCACGCTGTAAATCCGCCCCTCGCTGTGCTAGCTTCGGCACTAAGTCTTGAATTGTTTCATCGTCAAACAATGGCAGAAAATGCAGTACTGTATGCCCAGATCGGTTTGATATACCGACATCGACACCTGCTTGATCGAGGAGGAATTTCATCATATTCACCTGTTGTCGTCTTGTGGCTAGTATCAAGGGAGTATTTCCTTCGGCATCTCGACAGTTTAGATCCGCAGGGTTATCTTGCAGATGCAGCTGTACGTCTGGAAGCGTTCCTGTATTGAGTATATCCAATAGCTTATTTGGCATTGCTGATGTAGCAACAAGGGTCGATGATTTTGGAATGCTGTCAATGTCTGATTCATAGTCACTTTCCTGTAGCAGTATGCAGTCTAAATCTTCGGGCTCAGGTTCAGTACCTTGCACTGCAGACTGACGCCCGGGCACTGTTGCCAGAATTTGGCACTCTTCAATTTGCCTGGGAGGCGCCTCGTATGGGAGATTCATTGCTTCATGTAGAATCTCCACGTAATCTCGGGCAGCAGCGACGCCACCTTCCGATGCAACTGATAGCCATTCTGAGGAGCGCGGGAATGATATTTCCACACCAAACCCAGAAAAATAACAAACCGATAATTCCCATGCAGCAGCCAGTCGCCGAGGATCTCTGATATCATTTGAAATGCGTAAGAGACTTTCTACAATATGCGCTTTCACCTGATGGCTTGTTTGAGAGTAGGTCAAGTGGCCTATAGCAACCTTGGAGCTCTATTAACTACCAAGGTATTTGTGCATGATTAGGACGAGTCAGCTTACCATTTCCGTTACTTTGAGCTCCTTTATGATATGTTCCCGCCCGGCTCTGTCGCGAGAAGAGCTCTGTGCTTTGTAGCCATTGATTTTGTCGTAACTACCAGTAATAGTAAGCTCGGTCGTGAAAGTTTACCTCTATCTCTTCAAATATAACTCCCCATAGCGATGTGACAAGGGGCAAGGACTTACTAATTGATTATCTGAATGCACCGTTCCAGATTGCGATTTTCGGGTCTCAGTCGGATTGTCTGGCGCATCAATAGCTCTATAGTAGCCAGATCTAGGTCGGCGTCATTCTTTTCTCGGTCTTCTCTGCTGACTAGCTCGATGGCCTCACTCAACATTCTGTCCTTGATCTTAAGGGTCCTGAAGTCATCAATAGATTCGTGGAACGGACGACCAATCATAATGGACAAGACAACAAGTCCATAAGAGTAGGCATCCGTTAGTTTCATCTCATGAAACCCCATGGATTTTGGACCCGATCCATCTGGTGACAGCTCTGGGGCACACCATTGAGGTGTGAAAGCTGGAAGACTTTTGGAATGACTGGATTTGAAGACTGAGTGCCCGAAATCCGTCAGTTTGGCCACGAATTCGTTGTCAGCATCTATTCTTGGAAAGATCAGAATATTTTCAGGTTTGACATCTCCGTGAACAACCCCGCAATCATGCATAGCCCGTATACCTTCAGCGATGTTGCGGGCTAAATCTAATTTAGATTTGAAATTCAGACGAACAAAGTTCCATTTCGCCCAGAAGTTGTCCAGGGCGCCCTGCGGTGCTAGTTCTTCAAGGAGAAGCGGCCGGGGGATCGTGGCCTCTTCGTCTTCGAAGTCCCATCCTACACCTCGCAATTGGGCAATATTTGGATGTGCTCTGAGCGGTGCATGAGTCCTTACTCTCAACTCTGTGATAAAGCTGACTAAGGCGTAGGTATCCTGTTCAAGGATGCTTTTTCGCGGTTTTTTGATGATGATGTCTTCGGATATTGTCGTTGTCGCGTCGAGGGATACAACGGGGGCAGCATGACGCTTTATCTGGGTATGGCTGACACTGCTCGTGTGGCCCTTGCTATATTGTGTTTCTCTGCTCGGATGAAACTGCCGAACCGGCTCCAACTTGCCGCCATAACTTCGATAAATCTCGCTGATCAGGCAGGTTAATGTGATGAAATCTGGCGCTATTCCACCTTCGCGTGTGATTCTTGGTATGCCTTGCGTTTTTGTAAAACGAAGCCGGGTTTGTGAATATGTTTGGCGAATATCGGCTAGGCTTATTACCGCTTGAGGAGCCAGTTTGGTTTGTTGAGGCGTCATTTTGACACTAGCAACATCGAGAGTCGATAATCATCACGGTGATTGCACAATCATACTCGTTGGCTTCAATACATCTGGAGTTGTTACTACATGCACGATTTAAAGTAGAGAGTTGCGAGATCTTCCAACTGGTGATCAGAGGATCAGCAGATGGGCTGTGTCATGTATGATGTCGTGGCAAAATGCAGCTTGTGGTCTCTCATGCTGCTTGTGCCACCCTTTCTTTCTATAGTGTGTGGACTAACTAGCGCTAAAAACCAATTTATTGAGCTTCTTTGGATTGGGCCCACGTAGCCTGCTTGCAACTAAGACCTATTCGACTCATAACCTCTATGGTTGTCAATTAAGGCGCGATCGAGGTTGGCTGATAGGATCGGAGAGAGAATGCTTGGGGGGGCCAACCCATCGAGATGGGACAGACGTGAAGGCTTTATCACCTCACTGAGTCGTAGAACAAGTAGCCAATATATGCCGATGAAAACCTCATAGAATATCATCGTTCCGCGATTCTCGTCTTTTAATAGCTTATTTGTTCGAGATGGCCACCGGCCTTGAGATATTGGGTGGCGTTGCGGCTTCACTGGAATTGGTCAAAGTAGCGAAAAGCTGCTTGTCAATCTTCAATGGATTGCGCCATGCCGACGTACAGGGAAGGGAACAGGGAGATATTCAATTTCACTTTATCGTGCAAGGACTCAAGTTTGACAGTTGGTGCTCGTCGCTTGGAATACAGAGCATGTTTGAGCTGTCGGAAATGTCATCAGATGAATGGCAGCAAAAAAACAAGGTCAAGGAATTTGAAGACCTTTTGCAATCTCACCTACGTTTTAGCAGCCAAAGTCTCGCTTCCCTAGTCTTGAAGACCTTGAAGTCTATGGAGCAGAAGTTCAGCGAAGCCGAGAAGCTAATGGTGAAATATGCAGTTCCAGCAGCTGCCCAAGCTCCTTCGAATACGGCGACCAAGAGGAGCAAAATGCACTTAAGATGGCCTAGACTTTTAAGGAAGACCAAGGAAGTATCATCGCCTTCATACGACGTATCCACAGAAGACATCAACGAAACGAAACGCAGGACCGGTAACCGCATTTCCAACGTACACTGGATGGCAACGGACAAAACCACTGCACAAAAACTACTCGATAATATCATCAAAGTCAATGAATCTCTTGTGGGCCTCGTGCAGTCATTTTTACAGGCACAGATAAAACGGCAGACGGACCTGGCTGTACTGAACAGTGTAGACCAAGATGCACACATCATTACGCAAAGCCTTCCCGAAGGCAGCGATGTCCGAGCTTTAGCAAGTATGAAGCTATGGCAAGTGCGGGAGCAGAGAGAACACGAGGATCATGCCTCGTCAACATATTCCGGAACAAGCCTCGGAGTCGACGCAAAGTCCATCAAGCCCACCACATATTCCATGCAGGATTTCAAGAAAAATACTCTTGGAATCGGGGACTCGAGGTCATTCTCCATCCTTAGCGGAGAATCAGTCGTGGTTGAGTGGAGGTACTTCAACAAAGAGCGCCCATTTCACGTCGAGCAATCGTTCCGCCTCGCAGACCTGGTACGGCTTCTCAACCAAAACGACCTGTACAAGAAATTCCAAGCCCTCCCTTGCAAGGGCTACGTCACAGATAATGAGAATTCGAGGGTTGGCATGGTCTTTTCGGTTGGGTTATTTTCAACGACGACTATCCAGTCTCTTCAAACCGTCGTTAAGAGCACCGCACAAGCGGCGCCACCAGTCGGCGAACGGTTTGACATGGCGAGACGGCTGGTTCTAGCTATTCACAACCTCCACGCTGTGCGGTGGCTGCACAAGGGAATTCGCAGTGACAACGTTGGTGTTGCAAATTTTCGAGCCCCGTAACGGTTACTGACCTAAGCTGGCAGATCTTATGTTTCCGGGAGACCAAGGATGAGAACGCCAAATCCTTTGCACAGAAGAATACTGACGACTTACCGAATGAAATTGAGTCCGTAGATGACATAGCAGGTCTGCTAGCGAACAATCCACCTTTAACGAAACCGCCCAATCCGCTCCCTTCCTTCTACCTGCTGGGCTGGGACTTATCACGTCCAGATCATCCATCAGAGCTTTCTGAATCTATCTCAGTATCTACACTGGGCTTACAGACTAAGCGGGAGATCATCCGTATGTATACCCATCCAGACGTATTTCCCACCAAGCAGCAACAAGGAAAACGACCGCGCTATCATGCTCGATGGGATATATACAGCATCGGAGTAAGTCGCGATTCGATATTCATATTATTCGTCAATCTCTTATCAAGAACCTTCGTTAAATCACTAATTCTAGACTCTTTGATCAGTATTACTGGATATGTACCAGCCACTAACTTGCATTGTAGCTGATCCTCCTTGAAATCGGGCTCTGGAGAACAATAGACACCATTCACTACGGCTGCAAAAGCGAGGACGAATTTCGGTTGCGTGTGCGGACGGAGTATTGCGATAGGTTACAGGCAAAGATGGGACTTGTGTACTGGAGGGCTGTCCAGAGATGTCTGAATAACGACTTCGACTTAAAGGATGAAGGATTTTCTGGGAAAGAAGACTATTCGTTACAAGTCGGATTCGAGAAGCAGGTGGTCTTTGAGTTGGAAAGGTGTTTTGCTTGATTAGCATCGGATTTCTTCTGAACTCACAAATACGTGACTCTTATGCCAGTTCGATCGTCTCTACGGAGCTTTTCGGCCAATTGACAATGGCTTCGAATTCACCGAGGAACCATTGGTTTTAGGTTCCGTGCTTTTGACGAAGATGCCTAGCGTCAAGCACTGGCTAGTAGTAGACAGACACGTTAAAATAACAGAGAGATTAAGGAGATGGAAAGAACTTGACGAAGCGTAAGTTTTTAAGAGTGATTGATGAAGCTTGAGAATAGTTTGTTGTAGAGGAATAGGGGGTAATAGATATATGCCTTTATATTTATTTACTGTAGGCGCTGAATATTGCGGGATTGTCGGTAGGGGCTTTCTCCTTTAACTTTGGGGAGAAGGATGATTTATTCAACACGCTTTTACAATCAAGTTGAGTTGCTGATTAGATGATATATCATGTTTCTCTTATATCTACCTGAAATTGGCAGGCTCTCATATCTAGGGCAAAGCTATTCAGGGAATACAGGTAGTTGGTTATTGGTGAGTTTGTCTCATCCCCATGAAGCACAATAAAGTTTATCCATTTCTGCGAATATGTTTGCAGATTAAAAAAAAAAAACCCCAAAAAAAACTTGGTTGATTTAAAGAACAAATTCTTATGAGCCTTTCAGATGGAATAGAAACTATGCTGTATAGTGAAGTTGAACCGACGCCAAGAACTGACGTAAACCCTTCGACTCAGATAAGCAGCCGATAAGCTCCCCCAAAGCTCCCCAGATCTTGCGACAGCTGTACCAAAACGTGGCATTAACTTTCCACCAGAACATTGAACAAACGAAACCCGCGAAATGAACTAGCTAGCGTCCATTCCCGTCACATATAAGGTTGTACCCGCCAACGGTGTTAGGAATCGCCTAGTTCATAGAGAGTCTTCCGGCGCCAACTCGCCCCGTCAATTCGACGGGCGTCATCTCGCTCGCCCACCATGTACAACGCTCTAACGCGCCTACAAAATGTCTTCGGCTTCTTCACGACCGTAGCCTTTGTCGTGGGCGCCATCATAGCCGCATCAGACTTCACAGCACCGCGGACGCCGAGCGCGAGCATAAAGCCGACGAATGTGCAGGTGTATGTCACCCTCCCAATTCATAGAGAGTATTGGTCGACTAACAACACCGCCGAAACAGAGTCAAGGGCCGACCGCACTACTACAGCTCCAAGAAGGAGGAATACGCCATCATCAAATTCTCGCTAGACGCAGACCTATCCTCGCTATTCACATGGAACACAAAGCAGCTCTTCGTCTACGTCACGGCCGAATGGCCTTCAAATGACAGTGCGAACCAGACAAATAAGGCCGTCATCTGGGACACCATCATCACGAGCCCGAGCTCCGACCACCTAGCCAACATCGGGCCCGCGACGCTGAAGAAGCTGCGGAAGAGCGCGGCCGGGAAGAGCGTAGATCCAAACCGGTACGCCGCATCATCCCCCCTATCTTAGTTCATAACTATAGATAGAATCCTTGCATGACGCGGAGAGACTAACGTAAACACAGCGGAAAACTATCCCTCAAGAACCAGAGACCGAAATACCAAATCACCCACCCGACCGGGAAAGTCGCCAAGACAGACGACGTGACGCTGCGCGTGCACTACAACGTGCAGCCGTGGGTCGGCGCGCTGACGTGGAACCAGGACGTCGACTTCGCGCTGTGGAAGAAGATGGGACAGGGCATCAGCAAGGTCTTTGCGCTGCCTGCCATTAAGAAGAAGGACGAGACGAAGGGGAGGTAAATACAAGTAAGTCGGTTGGGTGTTGAAGGGGAAAGCGGGCACTTATTTGTCTTTGCTTTCGTAGCGAGTCATGGATATGGACATGAAAATGGGAATAACTATGTCTATGCCTGAGGATACCGCCTGATCATGACGCCTAGTTCCGTGATGTCCTCGCTTTGCTTCGCGTGTATGCTTGCGTGTTTTAACTGACAACCTGCCACCCATCTGTTCACGAGAGAGAGAAGGGTGTGACAACCAAGATAGATCTTGCGAATGTCACATGCATTGCGGCCCTGTCCGCTACAGTCTATCACAGATAAATTCCAGAAGGGGAGGAAACCCCTAGTTTGTGTACAATAGCCAGGAAAGTAGACTACGAAATATAGCATTCAAAGAGGTCTCGGTAAAACAAAGCAAAGGGTAAATATCACCCGTTCTATAACATGTTACGAACATCACCGAGGCAGATAGCAAGCGGGGAGACAGGAACAAGTTAGGTACTTCAACACTTTACGTCCCCTCTAATTTTGCCAACTACCTATCCTACCTAAGGAAAGTAGCTGAGCCATCTCCGAGTCGAGACTAGAATCTCTCCTTTGGTTCGGGTGTAATAAACACAAGACGCCCATCGTTTCCTATTACTAGAAAGGGGGTATAAAGCAAAAGCAAAAAAAGTTGAAAACATCAAGACGGCCCGCATGTAGAATGCACCAACCCGCTCGCGTACTCCATCCCATGCAAGATCCGCATAACACTCATACACACATTGCCCACAGCACGTACAAACATGAAATTGTTAATCATGATACTCTCTTCGCTCTTCTACGCTCTTCTTTGCTACAGAACAGATTGAAGAACGTGATTCGCGTTCTGTCATGAGAAGCAACGGAAAAACATAATGGGTGTTTCAGTCGTCTGAAAGATCGATGATATCGTTCTGGGGTTTCTCGCGCAATTTCGCAGCTGTCATTCTTTCGCCATTTTGTCGGTTCGCAAAATGGGAACTGTAGTATTGTGTCGGCTTCCGGCCATCCGTCTTGCTGGCCTGCCCTGGAGGCCGGCTATGAGTGCCAGTTGATGGTATTTCCACAATGAGCTGGTGTTTCTCTAGAATTCCGCTGGGTCTTTGTGGGCTCTGTCGCACGATACTCCTTTTATTGTTGTCCAAGTCATCAACAATTACGGGATCTAGCGGCGTCGCACCTCGAGAACCTTTGGACGACGGTGTCTCAGAAAGAAGGGGAAGAAAGCCATTTTGGAAATGCATGCTTTCTGCCACTGGGGATACTTGATGACATTTAGCCGCTTGGCCCCTAGCTGGGGTGCTGGGGAATGCACCAGGGATTTCGTGGTGGATTTCATGACTGGACACTGGCTCAGCCTTGCGAGGCGATGCAGGTACGTGTGGATCTGGTCTCAGCTTTGTCTGCATCTTTTCCATATTTGAGTGGTCAACCGTTTCCCCCCGTTGCGTAGTTGAGCCATCATTCTGAGTACTGGGTACATTCATTTGTGTCCCAGTCATTGCATGGTTTGGGTTCCCGTCAGAGACTGAAGTGTCTGGTACTTCTCCAAGGATGGTACTGTTACCCTTGGAGCTAGGCGGTCTAGAACTTGGTAGAGCTGAAGGGCTTTTGCTATCACCTGCTTTTTCACCAGGGGTACCCTGGCTCGTGGGTTCGAATGTCGAAGCGGTATGAGAAAGATTCGTAACGGAATCTGCTGTACGATTTCGAGGTTCTTTTGCCTTCATCGGTGATTTGCTCATTTTCGCCTGTCGTTTCTTCTCTTGAGCTACATTCTCCCTGTCTTGCTGCTCTTTTTGAAGGTTGAAAATAAGGTCTCTGATATTGTTTCGTAGCGCCGATGGATCGAGGCACCACGGAATTTTGCCGTCTCGCTGCAACACGCTCTTAACAAATCCGTCAGGATCGAGAAGAAATTGTTGTATGTACCCCAATAGGAACAGTCCACAATCACAGTGGTTTGTTTGTTCAGGAATGTCCTTGGCAGTAGTGCCCATCGCTCTAGGAGCCGGTATCTCGATCTCCTTCTTGTCTTTAAGTTCTGCAATTAGATATTGCTTCAAATAACTGCAAGTAGGTGAATGCGTTGCGCCCAAGGAATCTAGTGTAATGATCCTTGGTTGATTCGGATCGTATTTCGGGGGCCCAATGCTCGACCTCTTTCCGATCTTTTTGCGGCTTTGTGAGATAGTCGGGGTAGGAATATGTTCTACCTCAGCCTCTACCTTATCCACATCATCAACCGCGCACACCTTGTGGCCGGTTCTAGTAGGGGCCGAGTTAACTTCTTCCTCTGGATTGTTCTCCGTATTCTGCTTAGTCTCATTGTTAGGCTGATCAGAGTTATCGATTGACATGCGTCTCATGTTTTCGACGACGTCTTCTTGCGCAGGGGCGGCTGTGTTGTCGCCGCTGATAGGGTCACTTGGTACCCTGTTCTGTAGGGGGGTTTCGGACGTCTCCCGAGTTATTTCAACGCTATTGGGAATAACGGTTCCGCTATTATTGTTACCCTGTTCATGATCGGCAGAGGAACGGAGAAGTGCCGGCGCGTTGCAGATGATCGCAACATACCAGTGAGTATACTCATTGATAGGAACAATGATATAGTCCTTGGAGAAGAGATCCACTCTGGAGGTCCAGGTCTTGACACTATCATAATTAATTCCCTGGCCGGTCTTGGTGGGTTTCAACTTATCGTAAAAGAAGGTGTTCTGAAAGAAGATGCGCCTCGCCAAATCTTTGTTCGTATCTTCCAAGGTTTTTTGCAGATACCGAAGGTAGAAGATGATTATATTGTCATTCAGAAATTGGCCTTCGTCAAGGCGTTGGATATCATCCTTGTCCACAGTCGCGCGATTCTTTCCCGTATCAGGGTAGACAAGCGAGTTTCGCCATTGCTTTTCCCAGCCCGGATTGAGCGAGGTCCAGCCTTCAGGCTCAGACTCGCCTGGTTCCGGTGAACCCAAAAATGCGAATGTTGAGCGAGTCGTCCGTGTTTGTGGTCGCGCTAAAGCCAGTCGATCATCCCAGGATAGGTTTGAGGTGATGCCATCACCACCAAGTCTAGTCGCTGTAAGGGAGGATTTCATTGCATCTCGAACTTTAGGCCGGGCCTTGTGTTCATCTACAATGCTAGGGTTCATCTTAGCCACAGAAACATGATGATTGTGGTTGTGCTGCATGAGTCTGATATCATCGGCGACGGATGCTCCTGTATCCGCATCGGTAATTACCCTGTGAGACTTAGCTCGTTCAATCAATTCGTTAAGATCACTCTCGAGTTTGGATCTAACTAGATATTAGCCGCTGGCTTATAAAATTATGTCAAACTTGCGTTACCTCTTGCAATCTTTGATGACAATCGTAGAAGTGTTTCTATAAACAGCAACCCATTGAAAGAATTTAGAGAACTCGGGTTTAGAGGCGAATTCAATCATCAGTCTTGGTCCGGCACTATTCGCGAGGCTCGCACTGTTAAATTTGACGCCGACTATGCAACTCTCTTCCTCATTGCTACCACGCAAGAAGCAATTTACATCGTTGAGGTTGAGCGTAAGATATCTATAGGGCAACAAGATATTCTTATCCTGGTCAACTGGGTGCAAAGTATGACCAATTTCGCGGATCGACAGAAATAAAGGGTCCGGATCGTCCTCACAGTCTGCTTGATACATGCATTGGCCGGAAGCGCCGCGCAAGATACGCAGACCAGGTCCAATGATCATCTCGGCATTTTTCTTCTTGTCGGCTTGCTGCTGGAGTTGTCTCTGCATTCCTGCAGATGATTTACCGGTCGGAGCGCTCGTAAAATTCGTCGTTGGAATATTGCCTCTGCTTGATAGACTGGCAGAAATAGGTTTAAGGCGTTTGGCAGGCCGACCTACTGCCACTTCTTCTAGGCCCGAAGTCAGCTCGTCCGGGCTAAGATCCAATTCCTTAAACTTCATCGTCTTCTTTTCCACTTTATCGACGGCTTTTGAAAATGTTAGTTTTGGGTCTGGTTCAGTAGCAGGGAACCGGCTAGCGTATTCTGATATAGGCCGCTGTTCCGTCTCCTTGTGCTTTGACTGGTGCGAATTGGCCACGACAAGATGGACCTCATCATCGCTGATATCATCATCATTTTTGGGGGGAGGAGCAGGCTTTGATCTGGGACTTTCTACATCTTCTTGCTCCAGAAATCTCGGGATGCTTTGATTTGTCCGAGATCGTTTGCGCTTGGGCTTAGTATATATGTCCACTTTGCGGTATTCAGCAAGATCATGCTGAGAGGTGCTCACGTTTGATGCAACCGAACGCTGAGAATCAGGAATGGATGCACTTTCTATGGACCGTTTCCGAGGTGACGCCGGGTCGACCACAGCGAACGTAGCACGGGAGTGTGCAAGATTCGAACTGCTTCCATCAACTTTTTGACGTTTCGGTGGAGGGGGGCTTGAGGGGATAGACCGGGAGGAAGGCACAAGACTCAAAGGCGTTCGTGAGGACGTGCTATTGTTGGAGAGGGTATTTATGGGCCTCGGCGCACCCACATTCATAGGCTTGTTCTAGGACGAGTTAGTTCTTTGCACGACAAGGGGAAGGAGAGAGAGGAGGCATAATCTAACCATATCGCCAGATCTCCCCCGTCGCATAGCCGATCCCAAACGATTCCCAGTCCTTGCCACGATGTCCGACAAAAAGCTTATCGAGAGCGAAAAGCCTGAGATGCCGGTTCCCTTTCTGGTCTGAGTAGGTGGTTGTGGTTGTACGGATGGCATGGGCAGGACAAGCCAGTCGACATGCTGACCACCAACACGCTGTGTCTCTATCTGCTTGGTAGTTGCACACGACAGCAACAGCGATGTTCCACCACCGGCATTCGGCTGGGCTACCGGCTCAAAGAACGCATGGAAACAAAGGCCGAAGGGGCTATGGTCAGGGCTTCGTCAAGGTCGTAGATTTGCGAAGGCGTCTGTCGGTGCGGAGGCACGTTGTCGTAGAACCTGTGCAGAGAGAAAGACGAGCTTTTTTCTGCGAGTGGGGGGTTGCTGTGGACCTTTGCTGCTTTGCCTGGCAAACCGGTGGAAGACGAGCATACGTAGTGAACAAGTTGATATTAAGTATGTAGGCATACAATATATGGAACGTCGTGTGTGTGTTTGCGGTCAAAGAAGTCCAAGACTGCGGCTAACAACTGTGCATGCTACCTCACCGGCCCATGATGTAAAATGACCAGGAAGGAGTTGTATGCTAGCTTACAGGTAGTAGGTACCTAACCTCTGTATAAGTACTCAGCGTAGGTAGCAGTTTACGCGGTAGTGGGTAGTGGCGCTATAGTTGCTCCCTAGGCCCTGCTATAATGAGACCCTAATATAATATGTTAGGGACTACAAACATGCTACATGTAGCACAGTCAGCTACCCCTCATCGTACTATAAACCATTCCACTCATAATGAGGTATAGTATAGGTAGCACCTTCTCGACAAGTCTCAGGTACATGGCTAATCAGAACGCAGTAACAGCAGTGAGTATCAGGGTATCAACCTTGGAAGCGAATAAGGAGAGCGATGGGAAAAGTGATTTAAAACTAAGCGCAAGTTTTCAAGTTGCTGGTTGTCTGTAAAATATTAACTACTCTACACACAATATATTAAGCTTTCTCATTATCAATATCCAAGCATAGAAGGGGCACAAATATCTAATATCTAAGGCCTATAAGAGTCCATATTTTCGTCCAAATCCACCATGAAGTGAAGCAAGCTCGAGACTAATATGTATAGGCCACAATAAACTCCTTTTACTATACCTGGTCTAGTAGTATCGTCATGATTACCCTGACCTTCCCATGAAAATATCTCATTCCTCTTACTCCTCCGGCGGCGTATCGTCGGGAGTGCCGGGCGTGTCAGGAGGCGTACCAGGCGTAGTGGGCGTCAACTGGTACACGCTCAACCGGTTGCCGGCACCGCACAACTGCTGTGCGTTACCGCCGCATGCCATGCTACATTGGCTGCTCGGGGCCACCGCAGAGCCCATACCAAACGCGTCACCACAGTAGCACTCGTCGCCGTACTCAGTACCGAAGTACGTGAACCCTTGACAAGTCGTGGCACAGATCTCGAGCGTCATGGTGCTATTCACATACGTCTTGCCAGCCAGTGCGCGAACACCTGTGCCCTCCGTCTGGCAACCGTACCAGGAGTAGTTACCGACGACGAGGGGCTGCGAGGGGCCGGCAGTCGTGTTGGAGTAGTACAGGTTCAGCCGGTTGCCGGCACCGCAGTACTCGGACGGATCTCCCGCGCAAGGGGTGTTGCAGTCGGTCAAATTCGTCGCGTTAGCAGAGGTGGCTAGGATATCGCCGCAATGGCATTCGTCGCCAAACTCCGTTCCGAAATAGTGGTAGTCCTGGCAGAAATCGGCACAGGACTCGAGCGTGACGTTTCCTGCCGTAGACTTTGCGTCGAGGGCTCGCACGCCGTCACCCTCGGTCCAGCAGCCTTGGAAGGCGTAGGGAGGGACGGTAGGCTTGTGTGTGGGGGTGATGGTGGGCGTGGGCATTGTCGAGGTCGAGGTGGGCGGGTTGATGAGTCTGTACATTTCCAATCTGTCGCTGCCACCGCAGTATTCCGTCTGGTCACCGGCGCAAACCATGCTGCAGTCCGCATCGTCGGTCACGTTGCTTCTAGCGTCAATAAACTGGCCGCAGTAGCATTCTCGGCCATATTCCGTTCCGAAATAAGTAAAGTCAGCGCAGTTCGATGCGCATAGCTCCAGGGTCATCTCATCGCTCGGGAAGGTTCCTCCCGTAAGCGCACGACTGGGAAGCTCTTTGTAGCAGCCAACGCGTAGATAAGGAGTCACAGTTGGCTTGATCGCAAGAGTACCAGTAGGTGTCGGGATGGGGCCTGTAGTGACGTACAGTTCAAGTCGGTCACCAGCGCCGCAGTATTCCGTCTCATCTCCTGAGCACACGATATTGCATTCATCAAGTGTAACGTTTGTGCTGGATGCATGCACCTTATTGCCACAATAGCCTATGCGGGGTCAGTCAAATAACACCGCGTTTCTGCCCCTCAGAGCATCCAGGAGATGACTTACATTCGCGCCCATACTCCGTGCCCCAGTAGTAGAAACCTGTGCAGTTTTTCATGCAACTCTCGAGTGTCATCCCGTCATAGACGTAACTAGCACCGGCTAGAGCGCGAGCACCCGCGACCGTCGGCTCCGTATTACAACCAGAGAGAGTGAAATTCCCTAGGCTTGTCCTGTGGAAGGGCGTCTGTACTGCCCCAGTGCTCGTGACTGTTCCCGAAGAAGTCACAGTTGGGGTCACAGTAACTGATGTAGAGGTTTCCGGCGGGTCGGGATCATCCGCACGCGAGCACATCGAAGCTGGCGGGGCCTGGAATGCGATACAAGTTGCTCCAAGGTCACTTGCTGCCTTGAAAGCATCTCGCGAAGCTGACGCACCAGTCCCGGTGACTACATCGATTTTGGTAGCATAATCAAGATCACCAAGACCTTCATAGGTAACCGTATAGAATGTGTATAGGCCAACACAGGTGCCCTTCTTCATCTCCACTGTTTCATCGTTTAGAGTGGGAACCGGGCGGTTCGGATCGGCAACGGGTGTCTTATATGACAGATGTAGGTTGACGGGAGCCGAGTTATTAAGGTCGTTGCGAACCTATTTCAGGATGTCAGTATAGTACCGTGTGACTAAGCCAGATACAGTTCGAACTCACTGCTGCCACAACGTCTAATTTGCCTTGAAGAAGACAGCTCTGGGGCGTCTGCATAAGAATATCATCCTGCACGGGATACGAACCGCCGTTGTTGTCATAGGCCTTAGACGTTCCACTGGCCATATTGACGGTTAAAGTGAAAGAGGAGATGCCTGAGGCGGCCGGGATTTCAACGTTGATTGGGAACCACTGAAATACGCGTTAGAAAGGGAGAGGCATGATACAGCTTAAGGCAGTATGGGGTAAACTCACCACAAACGTGTCATCGAAGCCCTCAGTAGCCCCTAGAAGGTCAAGGGTATGCGTGCAACTCAGGGTGCCGCAATTGTTGCCGCCACTTCGGTCCTTGTAAGTCAATACCACACTCTCTGCAGAGTCATCTCCAAATTCGGTGGTGCGGACTCGTATGAACCCAGACAGTTGCAAGGTTGAAGCCCCAGGGTTTAGCGTGAGCTGAATATCGACTGGCTTGACATCGTAGGGCTGAATAGGATCAGTGAGAACAACATCATCAGGGACGACTTCAATCATTTTGCGTAGCACAGTGGCGCAAATGCTTCGGAAGGTCTCAGGGTCTGTCATTGTGGATATTGTTGCATTTCCATCCGAGTTGAAAACCTTGAAGTCGGAATTTCTGGTAGCTTGAATCGAAGGACCGACCACCATGGGGTTTGTTGTGTTGCCTGAGACATATTCGGTGACGACCTTGTTGTCGAACACATCCACAGTAGAGTCCATTGGCGCCTCTCCATTCTCCGTACTGCCTACTGGGACAATTTGGGGAAATTCGGTCTCGTGAACTCCGCCGATGCTGTGTCCGCACGCAACAACTTGAATCATCTCGGTCTGGTCGAAGCCCATGCGCGTGAACTGTTGCCCAAACGTGAAGGCTGAGTTCTGGGGCAGAGGGACACCAATAGGACCGCCTTCTTTGGCATCAATCCTACCGCCGGCGACGGGAACAACCGGACCACCACATGATCTTACGGCATAGTATACGCCCATAGCAAGAAGATCGGCTACACTCGACCGACTCGTGTAGTAGTCGGCCATGAACTTGAGGGTGGTATTGAAGGCCGGACCGATGTTGTCTGAGCTTGTTATTTCGTATTGTAATGACCCGTCCAAACCGCCCTGTCGCGGGCCGCCAATGATGGTGGTAGTTGCCATATCATGAAAAGCAGCTCTCAACCACTCCGCGGCGTTGTGACGGCCTGGCCCTGAAGCTTGGCTGGAGCAAGGTATAACGGTCCCGCCGAATTGTCGGGAGCGGTAGCCTTTCACCTGATACATGATTTCTTCCAACTCGTCATTCTGGGAGGGCCATGTTGGATCTGCGCTTGCCAGCGTGCTCAGCGAGAGCATCGCCGACAAAAAATATGAATTCCAGCGCATGGTGAGGACTGATCCTAGTACGGACCCAGAATCAAGGAGTATTAGGAATTAATAGTATTAACGAGAGGCCACCATTCATCCCAACGCCCAGTCTGACGAAGTTAGGGGGAATCGACGTAGACAAAGAATCATCATGAATGAGCTCAACACAATGCAAGGGAAAGAGGGGCTTTAATACGATGAATTGCTAGTTACTATGGTGTACTTAGGTGCCATGACTTTTCTTCGAATATTATCAGCCTTGACAATCCCTGCTCGTGTACCGAAGTAGCGCAGATGGAATACGAGGACTGAGAATAGTGGCTAATAGCGACGACGGGATTGGATGGATCTGCTCGCCGAAGCGTCCAGCCGCAGAGGTGGGACGAAGGACTAATGCAGCCACGCTGGAGACCGAGATAGTACGTGTCGTGCGTATACTACCTACATAGTATGCAATGTCAAGGAGCAGAAGTGAAATATTAGACAAGGTGACCACCCACTTGGGAATGTGATGCTACCTAAGGATCCACGCATAGATTTTCCAGGCGTTTTTCAGGGTCCACGGGACCTACCGACCTGAATTTTAAGACCTTACCCGAACCATGATCCGACTGGTCCTGGTTGTTCGCTGAACGTGGGCGGTCATTAATTAATGTTGGTCTTGAGGCTCTTCGAAGTTCCCGTCGAAGGTGGGAATAGGTATGCTACTATCTTGGAGCAATTTTCAACGTTTTCACTAGCTCGGATGAAGTCCCACGCTCGTCTATTCGGGGAGATGGGGGCACTATAATAGATATAGTATAGGCAACCCCGGAATCAGCCGGCCCTCCAGCATTGCGGGGGTTGATCTTGTCAAACAGCGGTTGTGTACCTGAGGTGACGGGGCAGGTAGTCAGATGGCGAGAAAATGCCTCTAAACGATAGGCTTTTTTCAGCTTGACAATACTTGGCTCCCGAGTTGGGCAGGTATGATGGAAAAGTGTACATATAGTCCAGCCTCGTGGCGTATGAGGGCGCCTGTAATGATCCCTGAATGTCTCGGTATTCCACGAGAGACAGGTCAGGCCATTGTGATAATCTTCCACAGCATCCTAGTATTCGTTAGTCACTCTGCGTGAAGGTTACAAAATGATCAAAATCATAGGCTAGCATAAATAAGCAAATGGAAACGAATATGCGTCCCGGATCGACGAGAATCTATAAGTGGTTTGAATAAAATAAAAGATGCGTTGTGCAAGCGAGAATGGGGCATCTCGATCAAGAATGATTGCGGGCTAGGATCGAAGCCGCAACGGATAGCCGCAATCTCGAGAAACCCCTGGACTGTCGGATCCCTACCCCGGTTAGCGCTCGCCTGGCTAGATTTCGCTAGATCTTTGCGTATCAGCATTCACGAGATGCTGCGCCCTCAACCTATACTAGTATCAGCCCACACAAGCAGCTAAAGTAACATTTGTAGTTTCGGAGGCCATGTTTTTGCTTATTATGTCGTAGTTGTTGAAATCGCACTGTATATTCGAGGTGGTCTCAGCCAGAATGTTCCTCACGTGGAGCATGTTTACGGTTGCGAATAGCCAATAATACCTAGTCCATTTCGCTTGTCTCATCCACGGAAAAAGTCGCGGGTCTAGACACAAGCCATTATAGGTAGAAACTAAACGTAGCGACTGCAGATACTCCGAGACAACTTACAACTATATTAACCTAACTTAGATGCAAAATCGGTCGGTTTAGGACCGTTGGTAGAAATTTGGTACGGAAGCGCTGAATATATTCTAGAAAAGATGCAATGCGTTCATCTCAAGTGCATCAGTAGGTACTAGCTGTGCACTCTAATGGGAACGCGGCGAACTACTCGTTGGTCGCTTAAGCATGCCGCCTGCAGGTTACAGCTACACCGTTCTTAATGTTACATTAGGTGTGAAGGCTTTCTCAACGCGGCAGGTAAATACGGATCCAATGTCTGTCGGATCATCCGGCGTGTTCGGATCGCTGTCAGTAGTTGACCTGGTA
This sequence comes from Xylaria sp. 218_066, assembly GCA_019843955.1. Lineage (NCBI taxonomy): Eukaryota > Fungi > Ascomycota > Sordariomycetes > Xylariales > Xylariaceae > Xylaria > Xylaria sp. 218_066. The sequence goes on along the minus strand of JADKYC010000111.1, from coordinate 23,911 downwards.
ATTGCAACTTCAATCCGTAGTAAAGCGCAATGTCCCCTGCGAGGTATTGGCCTAGATCATCATTACCGATTCGGATGTAACCAGTGACATGGTGCTTATAACGACTTGGCAATATTGTAACCCAACTCGGACAGTTGATGAGTTTAGGTTACTCGTAGACATGCCCCTACAGGCAGTTGAGTTGACCTGGACCGACTGAAAGCAATCGCACAGGAATGGCTGGAAACTCATTCATCTACAAACACCCGGTATATGTAAGTAAGACAATGTAGCAATTTAGTTGAGTAGGATAAAACTAACTAGGCATCTAGCAATGCCAAACTCCATCCTTCAGTCAAAGGAGGATACAGCTTTCCAGGATAACCCGCCAGAGATGAAAAAATAAATGAAGACAAACCAAAAGGAATTAATTGAACTCCGAATCGGGGAATCGAACCCCGGGCTTGACGGGTTTCTACATTTTTTTATAATGAGAGCGTCAAATGTTAGCCACTACACCAATTCGGATTAATCATTGGGAGAAGTTGTCGTTGGTTGGATCTATATTCTATGCTGTTCGACGTAGCACATGTTAGTGGAGCTACATGGATGTATCGTTGTTGTTAGATTGCAAGGCACGTTCATAATGAGTTGCACTTGCCTTTTCTGTCCAACGCCTACTTATTCAAGTCTTTTCCATACATAGCCCGATATATACACATTCACACAAACTGTCTATCCAGTTAGAGAACCAATTCCTTGTTGATTGATGTACTATCGACAAAGTTTCTTTGAGTTGGATGAGGGGTCACCGGACTGGATAAACGTCGGGTAACCACGTGCAATGGTGGGGTGCCTACGCTAAAGCATTGGAAGCTTATCGCATTCCTTGTCGGCTTACCTTACCCCACCCTCTATCTCCTGATGCCGCCTTGTCTAATTGTCTATCTCGCCACTCATTCTCATTACCTACTGCCCGAATCATTATACCTCAACGTCCTGAGAAACTATCCTGCGCCAGTACTAGTCCGGAGAATTAGAGAATCGATTACACTCATATCATCATCTTTCAAGTTGCTTGAAAGCCCCGTGTAATAGATGTCCATCGAGAACCTTAAGTCTTTTGGTATGCAGCCTCAGTCAGCCCTAGGCTAATGACCCTCCCACAGCCCCGCTAATGCGTCACTGTGTGCTTTAGATCCCTTCCACGATGCTGAAGCAGATGAGGACACGAGCCAAGTGAAGAGCCAGCAAGAGGACTACGTCCACATTCGGATCCAACGTTAGTATTCCCCGCTATAGTTGCTGCTTCATCTTGCGCGACGCGGCTAACCGATGCAGAACGCAATGGCCGCAAAACCTTGACCACCGTTCAGGGGTTGCCCAACAAATTTGACCGAAAGAAGATTCTCACCGTCATTAAGAAGAAGTTCGCCTGCAATGGTACTGTCGTGATCGACAGTAACATGGGCGAAGTCATCCAGCTACAAGGTGACCAACGCAAGGTTATGCGTATGTACCTCATTGTCAGACGCTCTCAACGACCAGGTACTATTGGACTAACCCCCGTCTAGAGGAATTCCTTGTCGACCGCGACGGCTTGGAGCTTGACCCCAAGAAAATCAAGGTCCACGGCTTTTAGTCGAAATCTGGCATACATATTGCTGATGCTGAGGATTCGCCCTCCCGTATGATCTTTCGGTGGCAGTTGTCGCAGACGTTTTATGGCTACATTACCATTGCTAGGAATGAGCCAATATTTCGCTCTGCAGGTAGTGAGGGTTATGGTAATTAGTTTCCGTAGGAAATCAATGGCCAATCGTGGGTTGGAATGTCAACTGTGTTTAGCTTCATGTATACGCTCAATGATGTATCTGCTTCGCCTTGGACAGCCGTATCACCACTATTGTTACACTCCAACACAAATAATGAAAGAGGGTGCCGATCTGGAAAAATATTGCTGGATTTATTTTGAAATGACCGTCGACCTCATGAGCACTTAGGTAAGACAGGTACCTACATTCTGATTGGCCGCAGGAAGATTCATGGCCCAGAACATGTAGGTATTCTTTGTGCAGCTCCTAAGCACGGACCGACAGGGCGTCGGACGGCTGGCAGCAGGCGAAATCGAGTAGCCCTCCACTCCCACACAAAATTAATTTGGAGACCTCGAACGTCAATTTTCGACTTGAGAAATTATCACCAACCGAATTTCTAGACCGTCAACCACCAAGTCGAGGTACGCACGCCGTCCATACCACAGAAACAGGGCCTCGCCTGCTCAATTCTGCCCTCCGCGCTTTACTAACCTTTCACACACAGCCCAGCGACTTCAAGATGGCCTCTAGACCAACTGTCACCATCATCGGCAAAGATGGTACTCCTTCGGGAGCTACCCATCCCATCCCCACCGTCTTCGCGTCGCCCATCCGACCCGACATTGTCCAGCAGGTCCATACCGGCATGGCCAAGAACAAGCGCCAGCCCTACGCCGTGAGCGAGAAGGCCGGTCACCAGACTTCTGCTGAGTCCTGGGGAACTGGTTAGTCGCCCACCCTTCTTGGATTGGAGTTTGCAAAATGAGATGGGCGCTCGCAGTGGCTTGGGACGCGATTAGCCTTCATGGGAATCAATCGGCCATGTGAAAATAGCTGCTGACATTGACGCCCAGGTCGCGCTGTCGCTCGTATTCCCCGTGTCTCGGGTGGTGGTACTCACCGTGCTGGTCAGGCTGCCTTCGGTAACATGTGCCGTTCCGGTCGCATGTTCGCCCCTACTAAGATATGGAGGAAGTGGCACATCAAGATCAACCAGGGCCAGAAGTGAGTAACGGCTCCAACACGCTTCCATTTGAAGTAGGTTTTGAAACTAACATTGGAAAGGCGATTCGCTACCGCCTCTGCCCTTGCTGCCTCCGCCGTCGCCCCTCTCCTCCTCGCCCGTGGCCACCAGATCTCAACCGTTCCCGAGGTTCCCCTAGTCATCGACTCTGCTGTCTTCGAGGGAGGTGCTGCCGCTAAGACCGCCAACGCTTTCGCCATCCTGTCCGCTGCTGGCGCCTCTGCCGATGTCATCAAGGCTAAGAAGTCGAAGAAGCTGCGAGCTGGTAAGGGTAAGATGCGAGGCCGCCGTCACCGCCAGCGCCGTGGACCCCTAGTCATCTACGACCCCGAGGTTGATGGTACCGAGCTCGTCAAGGGTACCCGCAACCTGCCCGGTGTTGAGACCTGCTCTGTCTACGCTCTCAACCTTCTCCAGCTGGCCCCTGGTGGTCACCTCGGCCGATTCATCGTCTGGACCTCGGCTGCTTTCAAGGCCCTTGACAGCATCTACGGCACCACCACCACACCCTCCGAGCTCAAGAAGGACTTCCTCCTACCTTCGAACGTTGTTTCTCAGGCCGATTTGAGCCGTCTGATTAACAGCTCCGAAATCCAGAGCGTCCTCCGCGCCCCCAAGGGTGGCTCGCTGACCAAGCGCGCCGGTGTTCAGAAGAACCCTCTGCGCAACAAGCAGGTCATGCTGCGCTTCAACCCCTACCACTCGACATTCGTCAAGAAGGAGCTCGGTCAGCAGAAGAAGGAGGCTGGCAAGCCCCCCAAGACCCCCGAGGCTTTCCTCAATGTCTTGAAGGAGGATTAAGTTAGATCAGCTTGGTGAGCAGCTTTTCTAAGAAAACGGTTAAGGGGATAGCATCGGATTGCGATTGTAATGGGCGTAACGGGGTCATGGGGTCTCATGAATCAATGGAATTGTCATTATGAACATTTCTCCGCCCAAACTTCTTCCGCCGCTTTTGCTTGAATCCGTGAAACTAGATGCTGGCAAGGGTCCAATCAGTAACAACAAGATATTCCCTCTGTTGAATCTAACGTCTCTTGCAGCTCTAGTAAGCTCATGTCACCGATCGTTCCAAGTTCTAGGCGGAACCGACAAGACACTCATATACAATGAAACATCACTGTCACATTCTATCCTGGCCACAACTCCTTCAATACTCGTGCTTCCGAATAGTATCTGTCTAACCAGCTCGCCTGGTAAACCGTAGAAAAGCCAATTGTATTAATTTTAACATTTCACGAATCAAATGAAGGTTCTAATCATTCTAGAGATGTTTCAGTATACGACTGAGCAAAATCGTTTATTCCCTTGGGGTTGAGCATCCATCAGCAGACGGAACCATTGACTTATCTTCCCAGTCGCACTCGATCCGAGCTCGGCTCTGGAGGCGTTTTCCTGCCACCGTTATGCCTTCTCACAGGCTGGGTTTCCCGACAACAGCGGCGATAGATAATGTTCGTTGGCATTTGGTTGATTGGTGATGCAAGTGGCGCATGCGCATCTATCAATGTCTCAATAGCCAACCTATCTTCTATATCGGCCCCGCTCGTTCGGGTTCCATAGGTATCTAATAGGAGTTCCACCACATATGCGGAATTCTTCAGTCTTCCCTTCTTTTCTTCAAGTCATCCACACTATCAGTACTCTAGTGTCTTAAAATCGCGTTGGTATATTAAATTATGATAAGGTAAGGGGTCCGGTTACACGGTTTGAGCGTAGGCCAAGTATCTATCCAATGTCACCAATTAAAAATCTAACAGCCCATCAAACCCAAGTTCATCAAGCCGTCAGCCTCCTCGGCCTCAAGCATATTTACTTCCTCCAGGAGAGCCTCGATCTCGGCAGCCTTCTTGATGCGCCAGAATTTCTGCACGCCCTGTCCGAAACGGGTCGAACAGGCGCTATTCATTTCGTCCGTTTCGGCAGCAAAGCACAGACGGAAGTAGGCCCAACCTCGTCGCGTAGCGATCTCCGGTGTCGCGCTGAACATCGTGCCGGGACTAACGAGGACGAGGAAGGGCTTGTGCGTCAAGTATATCATGAGCGCAGACGAGAGCGCCGGCCCGTCGATCACGTTGCCCTGAGACCCTATGGCGCCGAACAACGGGTGGGCCTCGAAGTGAACTTTAAGCCATAAGAACATGCCGCCACGCGGCCAATCGAACTCGTACAGCTTGGTCTTCGTAATGACGCCCCAGTCCCAGTCATCATCGCGCACAGGTGTCGACTGCTTTAACTGGTAAGTGTGTTCCTCGAGAAGGGTGCACATTGTCTGCATGCGCCTTTCGTATTCGCCGCGCAAGCCAGAGAGCCACCGGACCCAGCCTTCCGTCTTCCAGCCGGTAAAAGTAGCTCTGTCCTTCAGTGGTCTTGAAATAAAGGCCGAGGTAGCCTCGGGTTGAGGTCCCATGATGTTTTCCGCAATCATGGCTTGAACGAAACCTGAGGGTTGTTGAGTGCCTGATTCGCTAACACGGATGATACGGTCAGAAATCTCGGGTGTGGCCGTAACCCAACCAAGCCGGCAACCTGGTGCGACTGTCTTAGAGAAGGTGTCTAACCGGACGACTCGGCCATCGACATCAATGTTGAGGAATGAAGGCACCAACGAGTCTACGAAAGGGTAACCTGACTTTTTGGGTAGGGTATTGGCAACTTTAAATTCTGGAATTGGTTTGTTTCGTGCCTTCGCTTCCTCAATCTCTGCTGATGGGAATTGGAGATACCAGTAAGGGTCGTCCTCGACGATAATCACATCGTACTTGCTGCATATCTCGTACAGCTCCCTTCTCCTCTCAAGCGAGAGAACCCCACTAGTTGGGTTGTGTCCCATTCTGGCACATATGGAGTTAGCATGATGTGTGTTCACACAGGTAAACACCAAAGAATACCTGAGACGCCGATTAAAAGGCCAGTATGAGGGACCACTTACGAGACAGTATACAGCAGATGAGGTCGTTTACCCTTCGTGTCATCCCAGTTTGACAAAACATCTTCTAATCCGCCAGGTCCGTAAGGCGCCATACCATCCTCGTCCATCTCGACAGGGCAGGTCTGGATACCCCTGGGCGCGGCCTGGTTGAAAATCATGGGATATATGAACACGTCAACCAATAGACCCGGTCGTTCACGAATGTCATTTTTCCCTTCTACCCAGATGTTGGTAAAGACGTCGAGTACCTTAGAAAATCCATCTGTCGACCCGACGGTCAGGGCAACCTCGGGTCCTCCGCTGTAAGGCACATTAGGGTGCAAGACTTCCCGGGTGAATTGGCGTATGAAGGAGGCGAGAGGCGGGTATCCTGAAGCCTGGCCATACTGAAGGGCCGTGGTAAGGTCGATCTTCTTAGTCAAGTCGGCGGTAGCGGAGTCATGGGGGACGACGACATGGGAAGCAGTCTTTGGGCCGTTGTCTGATATCCTCGCCGAAGCCATGGTGGAAGAGAGGTTATCGCCGCCGGGGCGATTTGGCGTTGGGGTCCATCTGTTCGGCTTTGCAGACTGAGCCTCGAGCGTATCGAAGGGAAAGAATTGCGCGTTAGGAAGACCTGTGGCGAGACAAACACGTATGAGAACGGATGAACAAACGAACGGGGGGATTGCTCATACGAACCGCCAGCGAAATTGCCAATACCTGGGATGGTAAAGAACTTGTAAAACTGTTTCATGGAGCTCGGCTTCCGTGCCTTGGTGAGGTCGGAATAATGGTGGCTCATGTCCTTTGGCGCCGGCTTGGCCATGTTGGCCATGTCGGCAACGCAGTGAACTGACCGGTCCATGTTTGGTCCCAATCGGTCTCAGCAAGCTATTACGAGGCGGAAGTCGGGATTCGAGTCCGATATGATCAGCATTGGATGATATCCAGCGAAATGCTATCTGTGTATGGAAAGGAAGAAATGTAAGAAAGGCTTATCCGGGGAAGTGAGCATGGCTACCAAGTAGCGTTGCGAATGAATCGATTACAAATCGCCTTTTCCCAATTAATTACCATCCATCCATGGCCCATGGAGCTCGGGTTTAAACCGAGTTCCGTCTTCCCTTCGGCTTCCAAGACCAGGATCCCGTCTCGCCCGTCCCAGAGTCCGGAGTACATATGCTGTCTTATCTATGACCCTGACCCTGGGGCATCGCCAAGATGGATGGAGAGGGCCTTTAGTGGGTGATAAGCATGCGTTTACACGTGTTGATGTAACGGTCTTGATCGATTGGGTCGGTTTAGCACCGCTACCGTGGTCGAACCGTTTTGCATGCGCATCTTTGCCGCATTGTAAAATGGTTTAGCGTGCTTCTGGCGCACTCCATTCTTGATTTGCTTTCAACCCGCACTTATCGGAGCCCCATTCTTAATACAAGTATCCACTATATACACCACTCGAGAATACCTTACCAGAGCCCTATGAGATTGCATATCCAGCGGGGTGCTCTAGAATTACCCCACAACAATGAAATCATGGACACTCCGATCACGGTAGCAGGTATTGCGCGGCAGTTGGCTTGGGCCAATGACTGCGACCCTTGAATAGAAAAACAACGACAAAATAAGATTCATTGTTAAGATTTGTGTTTTTGTAGAGTACAATAAAATACTAGACTGAGGCGACACGTCACGGAGAGCCACGACACAAAATATCTACCATATATTCCGTCATCTGCTTCTTGGCCACTGTCGCAGAGGGCGATATATGTACTTCTTTGCCCCGCCAAAAAACCATTTTCAATAATTACACGATAGCGCTTGCGCTCGATCCTCACTACGCGCCCCTTTCACCTCCACTTCGACTTTACGGCCTACATAATACCTGCCCGTACCCCGAGATATACCGGACTGGGCTGTAGAGTACTCGGGCACCTCGGCCTCATCCTCATATCCCTTCTATTCTCCCTATCTCTTCCCACAGTTCGCCATCATCATGGAGAAAATAACAGACAAAATAGCCGCCTTGCCGGCCGATGCCAATTATTTCTCTCTCGAATTTTTCCCGCCCAAGACGGGAATGGGCTTCTCAAACCTACGCGACCGTCTCGATCGAATGGCACGCGCCCTGCGGCCCCTATTCGTCAACGTAACTTGGGGCGCCGGTGGCTCTACCGCGACCAAGTCCCTCGAGTTGGCAGAGATATGCCAGAGAGAGCTCAACCTGACGACATGTTTGCATCTCACGTGTACCAATATGAGCCGCAAGATGATAGATGGTGCCTTGGAAGATGCCAAAGCCCTCGGCATAAGAAATATATTAGCTCTAAGAGGTGACCCGCCGAGAGCCTCCGAATACCAAAATCCCAATGAGGACCCCGAGAACGCCATCGACGAGGGATTTGTATGGGCTATTGATCTAGTGAAGTACATCAAAAACAAGTATGGCGATTATTTCTGTATTGGCGTCGCGACATACCCGGAAGGACATGCAGACGAGAGCCATCCGCTGGGCCAGAGCCTCGAACATGATCTCCCGTATTTGGTCGACAAGACCCTTGCGGGAGCTGACTTCCTCATGACACAACTGTTTTTTGATACCGATGCCTATGACAAGTTCGAGCGAAGGTTAAGAGAGCACCCTAGTGGTGCTTTCAAAACAATCCCTATCATTCCTGGCCTCATGCCAATACAGAGTTATCAGATGATCAAGCGGACAACCAAGTTGAGCCATGCCAGGATCCCTGATGACATAATGACTCGGTTGGATAACGTCAAAAAGGATGATGAAAAAGTGAAGAATGTCGGTGTGGATATTTTATGCGAAATCATCGAACGTGTCAAAGAAATAAAGAGCAGGACACCAGGCCCCAACGGCTTCCACTTTTATACGTTGAATTTGGAAAAAGCTGTTTCCTTCATCGTCGAACGCACACACCTAATATCTAATACGACGGAGGAAGAAGCCGTAGTAGACGATGGGCCGCTACCAAATATACCCGGCCTTGTCATTAACGGCGCGTCGCCTACCGACGGTCATTTCCCGGACTCGGGTCACTCTAGAAGGCAATCCACCGTCGGTTCGGAACCACGCAACCGAGTCATCGTATCTGAACGTACACTATCTAACCCCGAATATGAGGCCTCGCAGGCAGACGCAGGGATAAAGGCTGGAGCGATTAATACTCGCGCCAACACCCTTGCGATATCAGAAGGCGAGGGCGTTCTTGGCCGCGAGGCCACCTGGGATGACTTCCCTAACGGCCGTTGGGGCGATGCGCGGTCTCCCGCCTACGGCGAAATCGATGGCTATGGACCTACTCTTCATGTAACACAAGCACAGGCCATATCCCTCTGGGGCCACCCTAAGAGCCGCGAAGACGTTAACACGTTATTTGTGCGCCACTTGAAAGGAGAACTTACCGCTATACCCTGGAGCGAAGAAGAAGTACATGAAGAGACCGGCACCATCACAGACCAGCTGATACAACTAAATCAGCGCGGAATGTGGACAGTGGCCTCACAGCCTGCTGTCAATGGAGTCCGCTCGGAGGACCCAACTTTCGGTTGGGGTCCTCGGAATGGCTTTATATTCCAGAAGGCGTTCGTTGAATTCTTTGTCTCAGCTGCCACATGGAAATCCCTACACCAAAAATTGACGAGTCCCGAAATTTGTGGTATGGTGACATATTACGCGGCAAACGCGGCCGGCGATTTCGTGTCGTCGGATTTCTCGGGCGGAGTCTCAGTCCCAGAAACCAAGGAGACAACCGACGAAAGCGACGAGGGCTACATCACGGGCGAAAGCAGCACTAACGCCGTGACCTGGGGTGTGTTCCCCGGCAAGGAGATCGTGACGCCTACAATCATCGAAGAGGTCAGTTTCCGGGCATGGGCTGAGGAGGCCTTTGGCATCTTCAGCGAGTGGGCGCAGGTCTACGGCAAGGGACACGAAAGCGAGAAGCTGCTCGAGGCGACAAGGGCCGATTGCTGGCTGGTGAATATTATACATCACGACTACATGACCAAAGAGGCTCTGTGGGATTTAGTGTTGAAATAAGTTGATAGAGCTAAGAATTAGACCCCACGTAAAGAGAATCAAAAGAGGAAGACTGAGGCCAAGAATCGGGGCGGACTGTTGCGTTGGCATATCCACATCTGCGCGTCCGTGACACATGATAAGGACTCCAGGACACCGAAACGAGCGCAAGCTTGCATGGCAGTACTACAGATACCTCTACTTGGGCGCGGCTTGCTATCGTTCTAGGATAAACGCGCCTATGCCTGCAAGTTTCAGAAGCTTTGGAGCCACTAATCCAGTATCATTGTCTTCCGTAGGACCAGATTTTAGAGAGGCATGCCATAGATAATTAGGGTCGACAACTAGTCTAGACCTGGATAATGGGACTGTGGTAACTGCGTGTTGGTAGCCATGTGTCACATGCATGCGTGGTCGTGCCGGGCTCTGTCATACTGCTAGCTTTTGGTCCATGATAGTCACCAGATCGAGCTATGGACCATTTACCCTACAATTGTCAATCTTCTTTATTATAATCGAGAGGCTCGATCAGTCACCCAAGCCGGCGACCGCAATGGTGTCATCGCCACAAACGAAAAATAATAACTATAACCCTTCACGCAATGGCGGTAGATATATCGGCGCTGTCTCGGATGCAGATAGAGACTTTTTTAAAAAGAAACGCTCCCGTCACGCAGAAGCAATGCAATGACAAAGCTGAAAGCATATCAGGCAAGCCCGTCACTCCAACAGCTTGCCAGGGCGGAACCAGCTACACAGTCGACGCGGGACAAGTCATCGTCCAGTTCCGTGCTCCAAGCTCCGCCCTGGACATGAGCTTGATAGATAGTATTGAACAAGCCTACCCAGATTTCACGCCACGGCACAAGGACTGTGGCTTGTTTCATAATCTCCACGTCTACACAATGGATAATATCGGGGGCCTCTCTATGTATCTTGCCCGGGCCCACTTACAAAGGAACAACTATGAGCTCTTGCGAAACACCATCGACAGCTACGCAAGGTTTGTCAGCACCAACGCGCCGGCTGCCCTCTTTCTCTCCGACTCAACGCAGGGAAACATGCCCACGGCTGACTCGACGGAGGTAGATTCTTCGCCTCAGCGTATCATAATACGCCTAGGTCGATGAGCAGGCCAGATCGCGGGCAGCTTTTTCAACATTACTCATCACAACTCCAACAGCTACGAAAGGGGCTTCCCGCTCGCTTTCACGCGACGCTGGACACCTTGATCCCCCAGCTCCCAAGTATCTGTGACGACAACTGGCCATTGGTGCCCAATCACACCGACCTCCTGGAGAACAACATCCACGTAGATCCAGACACAGGTGCTATCGTGGGCATTTGTGACTGGAGGGACGCCGAGGTTGGTCCTTTTGGCATGTCCTTAGGGGGGCTCGAGACTATGCTTGGGGTCCGGACGATGAATGAGCACGGTTGGACTTACTTCCCTAATCATCGTGAGCTCCGAGCGCAGTTCTGGACTGCATTCTACCATTGCCTGGGAGCGATGTCTGAAGCGCAGAGGCAGTGCGTCGAGGTTGCGAGGTTGACTGGACTCTTCCTGGAGAATGGTTTCGTGCAGGACGAACATGGGAATATGAATCCGGCCACCGAGGAGAGCTTGGACTTACGTTACCTCGGTGCTGTTATTCTTGTCTGATGTCTTGAAATTTACTACTATAGTTCGAGACGCTATCTAGGCCACGAATATGCCGATATGTTGCCGTCAAGCACTTGAGCCTTGATCACCCCGATATCGACGAGGATCTTTTTGAGAAGCTCAGATGTGACAACCTCTGCGTTGTAAGACTTTCTGACGAGAACTTTATGCGTTTCCTTCGTCCCGAAGACTGCCTTGACCAGCGAGAGGCTCTGAGTCTATATTCCCCTAAGATCCATCCTTGACGTTCCAGCCCGTAAAGATAGGACATGAATAATGAATATAAATTCATAAATAGATTTTAAGAAGAGACTAGCTACATAAATAGGTCGATTCTGATAAATAGAGAGTTTATATTGAGGAGAATATCCGTGCCGGTCCGTATTCCAAAGCCGTATCAGTTCAATTGTCACCCGGGCTAATCCAAGGTATTGGGGATGCATATATACGATGCCATGGGTCATTCCCTTGAGTATCATGTAATTGATCTTATGAAGCGGCGATCTGCATATTCACCTACCCGTTTACGAAAACGGACGATAATAAGTGATAATAGCTGATGGGAACGAAAGTGAAGTTTTCGTGTATATAAACCTAGGTCGCCGCCAGAGCTGGAGGAGGAAGCCAGATCGGTATGGCCCCTTGAAGCCATAGAAGATTATATGCAATTTAATACCATTCCAAGCCCTAGCACTCTGGCCTTTGTTACATCAATCGCGCACCAACACGGCCTCAGATCAAGTACGAGTTCACTCCTGCGATCAAAAACGGGCTTTTTTGGCTTCTTTGCGTCGGCGTTGCTCACTTAGCACGCAACTTTCGGCTCCTTCTTGTCGCTGTCTATCTTCCTACAAAAATCTTCGTAATCACAAGATCTCGCCCACGCTTTTGTGCTTATAAAAGGCTAATGGTAAAAATGAGCGAGAACAGTTAAGCCCTATTGGCTCTACTTACCTACTTGCTACATGGATAGTCACTTTATGACCGGATTTACTTACTTAGGTTGAGATATCAGCATACAGGCTGCGTCCTACAGTTGAACAAGGGAAATAAACCCCTCCTGTCTCCCTTCTTCTTATTTTTACATTAGGGGCTGGAAGCCGAGATAAGCACTGGTCCTTCAGGTATTCATTTAAAAGAATACGGTTTTTTATGTTATATCTTTTTAGACTACCAGAAGTCAGAATGAAACGTAGAATTAGCTACTTAAGCATGGCCGGACATGGGATGCAAAGTAGTCGTAGTAATGGTACAATTAGGATTTGTCTGGCAGAGCCTGCGCGACACTTCATCCTCGCGAACTTTTGACAAGAGACTGTTTTCGTTCTCAGATTTCCGGTTGCCTCCCGTAGCTTTTCTGCCCTCCAACTACCTTAGACTTTGCATTTTCCTTGCCATTTATTGTTTTCCGTCCTCGTATACCATTGCCCTCCTTCTCAAGTCCCGATTCATACCATTGAGGCGTCGATCGATTACACTCTCAACTTTTCTGTAAACTCAAATCAAAGAGAAAGAATTGAGACCGACAAGTTAAGGAAAATCGTAGCTTGTGTAAGAAGGCCAGGCTGATTAGATCCTAGGAAAGCGTGGTGCGGTACGATGCGATGAATAAGAGTCTCATATCTCGTTTGCGTCGTCGTGGAGGCGCAAAGCCTGAGAGCGGCTCCTCCTACCTCGGCCGAATGAAGGAAGATTGAATGAGAGCGAATACCAAGAACAACAAGATGATAAAGACGGAACCAGGGACCGGGGAAGGTAAGAAGTGCAGCATAAGGAAACCGAAATCCATCGCGAAATGAAAGGGCAAGAATCTCCACGTGATCAACCACGCCTCATTAATACACTCAGATCCGTTTTTCGTCCTTTCCATAACTAGAATGCATCTGTACAAGGTCCGCAAGAACGCAGCAGTAAGACCGAAAAAAAACCGTAGAATGAGAACTTGCTGGGAATGAACCAAGGACTAGAAGTCCAGTACCGTCTGTTCGCCAGGAGAGGGGACAGACAGGTCTCGTAGCAGAGAGGAGGCTACGAGAGTTAGACCTCGCCATCCTCGTAATCTCCCTCGTCGAAACTACGGAACGAGTTCGTGGCGACCGCATACTCCTTCTTGATAGGAGGTGCTTGGGCGACGGGCGTAGGGGTCCAGCCGCGGTACTCTGCGTCGTGGCTACTGTTCATCTGAATATCGTCGCTGAATGACTCAGTAGACTGCATGACAGCCGGAGCGCGTGCATCGCCGCCGCCAAAGAGGGAGACGCGAGTAGCGGTCAAGCTAGGAGTCACAGCGGCGGCCGGAGTGCCATTGGTAGGGGTGGCGATAAGCGTGCTCTCGCTTCCGTTCGTCTTCTTGGTCGAGGCCGTCGCGGCTCTCTTCGAAGGGCGGTTGCTGGGCGTCTCGACGATGCCAAAGTCCGAGTCGTTATCGTCGGCTACGCCGTTCTCGTCGGACGACTCGAGCGGTGGGAGCGTGGCCGTTACCTTGCGCTTGCGACCACCTGCGCCCGTGCCGGGTGTTCTGGCGGTGGCTCCGGAGCCGGGGGTGCTCGCTACTCGGCCTCGTCCGCGGCCCGCGGAAGGTGTGCCCGGCGCTAGGAGCGTGGCTGGATTCTTGCCCTTTTTAACGGCCTCCTGCTGAGCTTTGCCCAGGCTCTTGATATCTCTGAACTGCCACTCGATGCCCTTGGGGGTGGACTCGCCGAAGAGTTTCTGGATTTCTACGAAGGGTTAGCTTGTTCTTAAATCGTCCGGAGTTGAGATCGGAGAGGATACGGGGTATGATCGTAGAGCTTGTGCTTTAGAATGTGAAATAATGATGAGTCTGGGAAAGCGGGAGTGCGCGAGCGGGTGTCCATGAATTGTGCGAAGGCATGGATATTCACCTCCTTTCTCAGTTGGCAACTCGCTGGGATCCTTCCCCTTTTTGCGACAATCAAGCTGTAGCTTGGCCAACTGGATTATAGGACGCAGGCGATGCTGCAAGCCAACGGCGGTAGCATCTCCGCCAAAATTTGCGGCGAGTGCTGCGGTCCATCAGATGGCTGCCTCGGCAGTGGTAAAAGATTGAAAACTACTGACACGCAACCGCCAGACTGAATAGAAACGGAGCAATGCAAAGACGATATAGACAAATAGGCGAGGGCAAGATGTGCGGAGATGAGAGTTGCAAGTATTACCTCCTTTATCAGTGGGCAGCTCTCCAGGGTCTTCTCCCTTCTTCACACAAGCCGCTTGCATCTTGGCCAGCTGCTTTATGGGTCGAAAGCGATGGTTGATGGCATCCACTCCTACCCCACCGCCGACATGCTTTGCTATCTCTGCCAATGGAAAGATGATCGGGTTAGAAGGGAATTTATGATGATGTACTGACACCGAAAAGGATAAGGCATGGTCTGGATGACAAGCGTGACCTAGACGAAGAAAATGCAATTACGTACCGTTATAATCGAGCTTGACACCGGTGGTGGCAATGACCGCGGCGAGCAGGCGGGTGCTCGCCTCATAGGTCTTGAAGTTGGTTCTACCGCCTGTTTGAGACATGGTGATGAATGGGATTTTGGTGACTGCAAGGATCTTATGTGTCTTGATACTCTGATGTGTTAGCTTTTGGCGGTTGCCTGCACTTGATATGTTGTCTGAGTTATCGCGAGGTACCCAGTGACTGACGAGTAGACGGGGACGGGAAATGTACACGGAATGTCAAGAATCTAGCTAGTGAGATGGGACGACAAGTGCTGCTAAGTAGGTGGAGAGGATAGCAGTGGAATACCGGATGAAGAGATCAGTTGAAGTGTCAATGGGGACAATGTTAGGTGCGAGTACAGAACGAGCAGGAAGAAGTTTGTGGGCAGGATGCAGGTACATATGATTCGGGCTTGGGTAAGCTGGAGGAAAGGATGGAATTGCAGAGAATACTTACGAGTGTTGTGCACAGGTGTAGAGGTCAAGATGTTGTTGTGAGAGAAAAGTAATTACCTTGATGAGTTGATATAAGGATGAAAGAGGTGGATGTGAGCAACTCAGATCCGAAGTAGGAAGGATGTACCAGGCAGCTCTTGATGCCGGGTAGAACCCGATCGGTGATATGTTAAGGATGAGAGAAGTATGATCTGCGACCTCTCGTGGAATTAGTTAAAGTGAATATTTTTGATTGTGTTTGCATTGCCTCGAGCACACTACCTAGGTACTTTCCTGTAGTACTTTGGACTGAGGAGGTGACGCGTAGTTGCCAGGATGGGAACGCGGACAAGGCGTGTTTGGTAAGTCAAAGGACTTGTTTGCAATGCCGCAGAGATGGAAATCACGGAGAGGATTTAGGATTATGAGCTACTCGGGTTCGAGTTGTTGACTGAGTAGTGAGGAAGATGTTTGGATGTATGCGATTCAGTAGCAACAAGAGTCGGGGTTCAAAATCATGAAACACTCACAACCCTGTAGTCTCCTCGTGAAAGTTGACAAAAGTCTGAGGATCTCTCTTTGTAAATTATTTGGGCTGGACCTGCAATTGTGTTGTGTCGTAGTTGGGATTATCGATGAGAACCCCTTCTACGCCTGGAGGAGATGATGCCACAGTAAGCGGGCTTGAATAACTGGCTTGAGAAGTGGAAGTAATTGTAGCAATACCTGAGGTGGAAAGGAAGTAAATGATCAAACTCGACTTGCTTCCTCGTCGATAGCACAACAGCGCTTCTCAACCAGCTTAACCAATTGTCCGATAGCTGTGGATCTAGACGCGTCTAAAGTCAGTTCTGCGATTCTGTCTGTACATGGAAGTTTCAATTAAATTTAACTCTGCAACGCCGGCTCGACATCATCAAATATACGACGATTATAACGATCTGTGCCATGCGATACCAGGAAGGGGAGATAAAATGAAATTAACAAGAGAGGAATAATGGAACGAAGTACATACTCCGGTACTTGCCACTTCTGCAATACAATACTAAGCAGGTCTAATAACACCGTGCTCAGGTAATTCCTCTAGATTCGCCAGTCCTGATTCGGACCACGGACTGTTTAACAGAGAGGATAAAATTACCAGTCCTTGGCTCGTAGTTCATAGAATCCGATTGAGAGTGATGGCTAACAAGTCGCGAGTGTGGGTCGTGCACGAGTTCAGAGCCTTGGAGTCGATGGCAACAGCAACCTAATTGAAAGTATTGTAATGATCCTCAGGCAGATGTACTCTCAATGCATCTAACCGAGACTGGTTTGACAAAGTAACTCGAGAAGTGGAACCGAGAAGTTGATGAAATATGCCAAAGGAAAAGTTTGGACGCGTCTGGATAAGGCACCCAGGCCTCGGTAATCATTGTGAATAGTTGTGTAAGACTGTTAGTGGTGAATTACATGTTCAATGTAATACCGCAGTGTAGGAGCTCATTTCATTAGTAAACTGCAGGAAAAAGAGTTAGATACGGAATATGCTATCTAAAATACACGAAAACATGGTTTATTATTGCTAGAAGATAGCAAAAAAGGACATGGCTCCTCCGAAAGCCACCCGAGCCTTGTACTCAGTACCACTAATTCACGATGCTGGCACGACATTGAGAGGATGAGCGGCCAGCCATCCCTGGCCGTCTTATCAATCAGGGGTCCAACTTTAAGCACTAACTATTTCCTAATATAGTAAACCTAACCTAAACTGCCGAGCAGCCAAGAATCTTCTGATTCGATTCTACCGTGTACTGTTTTGTTTGTCAAGGCTTGCCAGAGAAAGTCTCTCGGTTGTTTCTCTGAGTAATGCATAGGCAGGCCGGAGGTGAAGATGGTTTATGAAGGTTTCTGTCTAAACATTGAATACCTACTCAATCCAAATGCCTGAGCTTACGATTTTTCCTGCGCGTGTGCTGTGCATGCAACATTACTCTATTTAATAATAACTTTTCTCTCCCGTCGATGGGGTCCGCCTGCCGACAGGCGTTTGCCATCCATTAGACGAGGATGACATTGCGCTGAGTTCCCAATCCTGCGGCGCCTTTACCGCCGGTGCCTGATTTCCATATACAAAATACTGCACACCGATCAAGGCGTCGCATATAGCCTGGAAAACACCACATAGTTTGAAAGCCAGAGGGATCTCCGTCGTAGCCGTAAAAAACCAAAACATCTTCATGGAATCGCCCACTATCCAGCTGGCCAATACCGAGAAGCGGAAACCTTTACACGACCCAGACTGTGCATTGGCGTAGAGTTGCGGGAGGGGGAGGGTGGCCTCGACTGAAAGACCAATGTATCCGGTCAATGCCGAGTAGGTAGGGTATATCGAGTCGAACGGGGCAATCAGGAGCTCGAGGACGGTCAAAGTGATAGACAAACCCAGCAAGAAATGCCAATATCTGAGAGAGACGAGGTCAGTCGCCTAAAGTATTAGACGTAACGGGGAAGGTGCACTTACGGCTTCGACGAGCGCCACCTCCAGAAGTTGTACGGTCGCTGTAGACCCGAGAGTGCATCTTGGGATCCGGCAAAAGGTATCGCGGCATCGCCACCCCTGGATGACGGAGTCGGGCGATTGTCGAGGGCGATCTTCAGGAGAACAATCTGCACGGCAACATTGCAGAAAGACTGGATGAGCAAAGCAACGTCGTACTTGGCACCGGGATAATAAAATATCCTAAGAAATCCAGTCAATGAAAAGACTCTCGAGAAAGTCGGACGCTCCTATGAATCGCATCGCGGGTCTCCCCTTACCTAAATATGGACGCGACCAGCATGATCAGGGGTATGTCGAGAGAAAAGCCGGCGCTCGACTTGGCGCGGTGCATCGAGATGGCCTGGTCCGCATAGGACAAGACCGGAGATGCGATCAGAAATAACGGCGCCGCAATGCTGGCGAGGCTTGTAAAGAAGCCCATCATTGCCATCTTGACGCACGTAAAAACCGACAAGCTCAGATATCCTATCTTCTGCGCCTCAGATCGATTCTTACGCGCCCACCCACGAAACCGACGAAAGATAAGCAGCGATTATTAACAGATACCTAAGAGAGTGATAGGTGTAATTGTAACGTATGGAATCCAAAAACCTCAGCCAAACCAGCAAAACGATCGACATGAATTATCGCAATGAAAAGGAGACACATGTTCCGCGAATAGGTAATCTTTCTCCATCTATCTCTTATCGTTATCATATTGTCGTCTTATCGATATACTAGATACTGTAGTGATATTTCCAGTTACTAAACCTTTCCCATGGCGCTAGATCCTCCCATCAATAGAGGTACCGCATTTTTTCACGAAATTCGATTCGGCGCTACTGTAGCCAAAAGAAATAAACCATGTAAAATAGCTTGGCTGCAACCCTAACCACACACTGCCTGCTACCCATTTTTATATATAAGTCTATGTTCTAAAGGGGTATATTACCAGTTAACTTATACGAACATACACCTCTTCTACCCACTTTTACCCGTTAGTAGCCTATATAGCCTCGATAACCTCGAATAGCTTATAAACCACCTTCCGCGATAGCTCTTACGTTTCTTATTATCTAATTAAATTAGCATTTACTTGTTTATAGGTATTTAGAATTATACCTAATCTTCTATGCTAACAAAGTATATATAAACGATATAAAACAGCTCTTATATAGCTATAAAGCAGCCCCCTTTTACGTTAACAAACTATATACCTTTCGATCTATCTGCAAGTAAAGCAAGTAGCAATATATTGTAATAAATAAAAAAGAACAATACCGCAGCTATATATTTAACAAAAGCGATCGGTATAAATACTAATACGTAAAAAAACTGCTAATAAAGTATAATATATAGTAAAAGCTTGTTTTTAAACAATAAATATAGTTTTTAGTAATATAGCACTATTATATATAATATATAAATAATTAACAAGTATATTTAAACAATAAAATTATAAATTAAAGTAGTAAGTTAAAGCTATTTATAAAGTTATTTGTTAGTAAGCAGTTAAAATGCTAAAAAAAAAGCTTACTAGCAAAGGCTGCTTAAATTCCCGTATATTTTAAATAAGAATAATAGTAAAAGCTGCTAAACTACTACTATTTTTAGCTTTTAACTATAAAATTAAGTTTTTTTATATATTTAAACAATAGAAACCTTATTTAATATAGAAAGCCTTTAAAGCGTTTTTTTTTTAAGCTTTTATAGCAATTTTATAGCAGTCCAAATGCTTTTTTATGTAATACTTCACACTTTATAGAAGGCAAGGCTTCAGCAATAAGTGCTATATTGTATAGAATCTATAAATAAAGAACTAGAATAAAAGGGAGCAGGATTTGCGGAGTAGATTTTGCTATTTTTGTTTATATATACTAAAGCATAGCTGCAGTAGCTGCTGCTATAGCTAGTGCAGTCCGGAAGGCGTGCATAGCTAGCTATTGTAGGTAGCAGCTACTAACTACTTATAACTACCCCCTTTTTAAAAAAATAAAAACTTGTCTATAAGTTGAACTGCAGTTTTCAGATATTTTTTAATAAAAAGAAGGATTATTTTAAGTTTTTGCTAATAAAATTAATTATAAAGCCCTCGTTTTATTAAGTTATTAAACTAACTTTTTTATAATCTATTATAGGATTTTTTTTATTATTGTTTATATTTAAGCCTAGTATTTTTTTATTTATTTTTTATTATAAGCTATAAGCTTATTATTATTTAAATATAACTTGTTAAATTTTTTTTTTTTATAGCTACTATTTATATATTTAATTATACTAACAGTTTTATTATATTTAAGTTATTTATATAAAAATTTTTTAAAGCTTTAATACTATTGATAAAGTTTTTTACTAAATACTACTTATTGTTTGCTTTTTAACTTTTTTAATTTATTTAATACTATAGCTTATAGTAATAAATTTAAAATATACGTACTTTTTTAATAACGAATTTTTTTTTTTTGCTATTAAGCTTTATTATTTTTTTTTTAAACTTTTTGCTATTTATTTTAACAATAAGTTATTTAAATATTTCTATAGTTTATTTATATAATATTTATTAATTACTTTCTAAAATAGTAAAATTTTAAATATAAAAATATTTTTATTATATTTTTTAATTTTAAACTTTTATTATATTATAAAATAGTTTAGTTTATTAAACAGTTAGTCGGTTTTTTATAATTGCTTTTTTTTTAAAATAAAAACGTAGTTTTTTATATTAAAATTAAAATTTTAGCGCTTTTTATTAGTTTACTATATTATATAGTTTTACACTTATAATAAATATATTTTTGCTATATTTATATATTTTATAATTTTTTATACTTTATTTTATATATTTTTTTATAATGCTATTTTATATATAAATATTTTTTTTAATTTATTTTTTGCTATTTTATTTTTTTAGTTAAAATAAAATAGCATAAAAAAACTTATTTTTATTTCGTATAATATTAAACTAATAAATTTATATAATAAAGCTGCTTATATATAATTTATTATAAAAATATACTTTAACTAGTTATTTTAGTAATAGCTAATATATAGTTTAAGCTTTTAATTAAAATATTTTTTTATAATTTTAGCTTAACTTATTATTTTATAGTAGCTTATAAAAATTAATATATATATAACCCTTATTAGTTTATATAATTTATTTATAAAAATAAATATAAATTAAAAATTTTTATTTAATATTATTATAACTAATATTTTAAAAATATAAAATAAGCTTTTATAATATATATAAGCTATATTTATAGCTATTATTTTTATAGTCTAAAAAACTATTTATACTTATTTATTAAGTTAGTTTACTATTATAAATATATTGTTATATTTATATTTATTTTTAAATATTTATTTAAAGTTTATAATTAAATATTGCTATATTTTATTTAATATTAACAAAAATATAAGCTTTTTTAATATTTTATTTTTAAAAACTTTTATTAGCTAGTATTTTATATAGTTAGCTATATAAATATTATAATTATTATTTAGCTTTAGCTATTAGTACTTTTTAATAACTAACTTTTTAGTTTTAGTTTTTTTAAAGTATATAGTTAATATATAAAAATATACTTTTTAAATTAAATATATTTAAAAATAAAAAAAATTAGGTATAATTAGTTTTTTATAGTATATAATAAAACTATTAATTTTTTTTTAAAAGTTAAAACTTTTTTTTTTATAAATATAAACTTTTTGCTAATAAATCTTATATTAAAATTTATACAGTTTTTTATTAATATTTTATTTATAATTTATAAACCTATTAAAGCTTTTAATTTTATATAAAGTTTTAAAACTATTATTACTAAAACTATAATATTAGCTTATACTATTTATATAAATATTATATTATTACTTATTAACTAAAATATTATTATATAATGTTAAGCTTATTAATTTTTTTTTTAAATAATTATATTTTTTTATTTTTAAAATAAAGTATTAGCGATTATATTTTTTTAGCTTAAATAATATATAATTAAAAAGTTATATTTTAAAAATAACGTTGTTTAGTTTATTTATTATAAATTAAAATATTATTTTTTACTAAAATATTTTAAAGCTTTATAATTTATAATAGCAAAAAATAGCTTTTTATAATAATATTTAATTAACTTTAAGCGAGTTACGGGTGGCTGGTGGCTGCCACCCGCAATGGCTGGCTGTGCGCCCTCCGGGCTGCACTAGCCACAGCAGCCACTGCGGCTGTGCTTAGGCACACAAACAAAAAAAACAGCAGAATCTGCTCCGCAGATCCTGCTCCCTTCTGTTCTAGTTCTTCACTTGTAGATTCCATACAATATAGCACTTATTGCTGAAGCTCTGCCTTCTTTGAGTGTGAAGTATCACAAAGCGCTATTTTTTAAAAGCTAAAACTACTATAAATATTTTTTTATTAAACATTTTATAGTTTAATTTATGCTTTATTAATATTTTAAAAAAGTAAGCTATAAAATACTATTTATTATTATTATATAGCTATATTATTATATTAGTAGCTACGCTATTTAATATATCCGTTTTTACTTAAATAAATAAGTTATAATTATAATAGCGCAATATTAGCGCTAAAATTAATGTTTTTTTTTAATTTTTTAAACGCTTTATTATATTTTTTTATTTATTTAAAAAAGGTTCCTTTTTTAGTTAGTTAATTTAAAAAAACTATAATTTAGCCGTATTTAAAAATAAATTTCTAGTAAAAGTTATAGAACTTTAAAAATAACTATACTTTTTTTATAATAATTAAAGCTTTTTAGTTATATACTATTTATATTTTTTTAAAGTCTATTTATATTTTTTTTATATTAATAATATAGCTTAAAAACTTAGTTTTTATAATATAAAACTTTATCTTTTTAAAGTTAGCTTATAAACTAATATTTTATAGCTATTATAATACTTTTTTTATATATATATAATACTTTTTTAAGCTGTTAAAATAAATTAAAATATTATTTATATATACGCTATAAAAATTGTTTAAAAAGTTAAACAATATATTATTAATATACTTTTAAAATATAAAAAGCTTATTAGCAAGCTTAAATAGTAAAATAATATAATAATATACGCTATAATATATATAAAAAATAGTTAAATTTTTTTAACTAAGTTAAATTTAAATTTAATAAAACGTTTATTAAATATTAATTTTAGTAAAAATTTTTGTTTTAATAATTTATAATAATGTTTTTTTAATTAAAAAAAGCGGGTATTAATTTTTTTAAATTATTTTATTTAACTTTTAATAATTTATATAAAACTATAAGCTACTGTTTAGTTTGCTAATAAATAAAATAAAAGATATAAATAAAGCGCTATTAAGCTTAATAAAACTTTTATAAAAATTATTTATTAAATATTTTTTTACTACTTTTAATTTATTTAATAATATTTTATATAGTAAACTATAACTTAAATTATTTAGCAACTTTTTTTTTATAAAATTAATTTTATAATTTATTTATAGCTAATAAAGTAGTAAAATATTAGAATTTATTTTATTAAAAATTTATAAAAAGTTATAATATTTTTTAGGTATAACTTTTATAACTTTCTGCTTTAGTTTTTTGTTTTTTTTATTAAAAAAATCTATAAACCTTTTATTTATAATTATTTTGTTAACCTTATAAATATTAGTTATTTATATTTAACAAATAAACTAGTTATAATATAATATATTTTTAAAAATAATAACGCTTACTATAATTATTTCTATATTTAACTTTTTTTTATATTAACTTATACTATTATATTTTATATAATAAAGCTTTATACTATTTAATTGTTAGTTAATAAATATGCTTTTTTTTTATTTTTATTAAGCAGCTTATTGTTTAACTATTTTTTTTTTTATATAAGCTTAAGTATAAACGGAGGGCAACCGTTAAAATTGTACTATATTTTTGTAATATTTTTTTTAATAAAGTTACCTTTTAATAAGAATTTTATTTTTTTCGGGAAAAGTTTTTTTTTGTTATACGCTTTAGTAATAAATTGTTATTAGTTTTTTTTTTTTTTTTTTTTTCGAAGTTT
>JADKYC010000110.1:0-125428 GCA_019843955.1 Xylaria sp. 218_066 | reverse complement strand
CCCCCCCCCCCCCCCCCCCCCCCCCCCCCCCACCGTATCTTTCCTTCCCTTCCATAGAATAAGATCACCGCTACTTTTTGTGTCGTGCTAAACTCTCTACTCTAGTATGGTCAGTTACGATCGGTGGGATCTCACAACTAGCCCCATGACGTCTGGACATAGACATGAACGATAACGAACTATACAGTAGATGCAATCCGTGAGGTAGCGAAGACGGATGTTTATGCCCACAGTCCTTGTAATTTCGCGCCTCTCACTATAGATACCATCAATCGGCTTTAGAGTTTCTCTAGCTACTCGAATGATAATACCACGCGGCTTTCATCTAACTATCAGCTTTCCTCAACGATTATATTATGGCGGAGACGATCCGGTTTCCCCTGACGATTCACCGCAACAACTACATATATCGGCGGCAAAGTTTCCAAGCGTCCTCTTTCTGAGTTGGAGTCATTGTGTCTGCGGCCCTGTCCAAAACCATCAATTGTCATCGGCTCTTGACATGATGAGTGATGAAGCATTCCGGAACCGGCAGTTGAATCGCTGAATGAAGCAGTTAGTTCCGCGTGAGATTTCGATGATTTTGTACACGGATTAATCGTCTTCTTCGCCGTGATCATAAACGCCGTTGTATATGCGACGGCTTTGATTTTCTGAATCTGATAAACCAACAAACCCGGAAGATTAACGCCTATCGAAAACTATTCTTTAAGACCACAGCTTGTTAGGATGTATCGGGTCAACACCTGTGAAGGAGCCCCGAGAAGCGGACTATGAATTCTATTTCATCTGGACTTCCTCACTTTATCGCACACAATCCACGTTACGAGTGAGACTACAACGTAGAGCTTCCGGTGTGTAGACTCACTAAGTCTACGAAGGCGTTTTTGAATATCGTACCTAAACATAAGCGTTCAAGATACACTTTATACTGGTACCGGGATCAAGAGGCGTCTGGGCGGTCTGTTACCGGATGGCGAATACCTCGCGTGGCGGGACATTGCTTGGCACAATCGTTTTCTTAAATTTAACCCGGCCGACTCTAAGAAATTGCCTCATCAGTCTTATGAGGGTAGGGGAGTTTCGTCATCCGAAATGCAGATGTCGTTATCTGGAGGTTGCGTATTAGTGGATGATCGTTGTCTGAATAACATTTTAGATTCTATTTAATCGTTGGATACTTGTCAAAAGAGATAGTTTGGACGTCTCATCGCTGTAGCCGGGGTTTTATTCACTCCCTTGTGGTTTCTTATACACATTGCACGTTTTGACGGTTCTCGCTCGACGGTAGTAATAATGGCTCTCAAAATTACGTAGATAGCAATAGCAGCTATGGAAAAGAGTGCTTTCGGGCTTGGGATCTAGACCCTATTCACTGATCATGGGATCATCTTCGAATTCTATAGTCTCGGCAAAAGCCCGAACGAGTTCGACGTATCTCGTTTCAGCCTACTAAGATAGATGTTATGAGTATTCCGTATTAGCCTTGTATTCATCCCTTTTCGATACACCCAAATGTAAAGCAAGTTGACTTGAACGAGATATGCAAAGATTGAGTCAATGATGATTAAACCGTAAGGACCTCAAACGCAAAGCTGTTGCACCCGAAGAAATAGTTGCAGTCGTATGTGCCTGGAGAATATAGGGGTAAGAGTATGTATGCTATGAAAGACCTGTAAACAGCTTCCTAGAACTTATGAGATAGCACCAACGGTAATCACAGATTGAGAAACCATATTATACTAGTTCATTGTGTCCATCGATGAGCGGTAAGCTGCTCGGATTATGCTATGTATAGTCGCCTGCGTGATTGGAAGAGTGAAACTCAAAAACACCAATACGGCGTGGATGACTAAAAGAAGGCATTCGGTTATCACATACCGCTTATCACGTAAGAGTCGCTGAGGAGAAAGACCGGACCGTTGTCCAAATTCGAAAGTCTCTGTCTGACAGACCGGAAGAACCCCCCTGCTGACTGCAGTAGGTCAGCAGCGGAACCCGGGAGTTTCTCGTGAATTTCTAGTGTATGAGGGAGGCTAGGTTAGTGAACCTAGTGTGGCGGTAGGATTTGCCATCTACTAGGCGGTCCGTTGCGTCCACCTTAACTTGTCGCTTACTCTTCGCGATGTCTCAGCTTCAACGAACCACAACCAACCAGTGCCGCCGGGAATGTTTCCTATTATCCACATTGAGGCATGCCCGTATGGGATTTGTTTGAACTGTGGTGGTTGGGGGGTCTAGTTAGGGCGACGAATCAACCGGACCTTGACCGCTATATCTACCAAGAAGACTTGGAAAGATCCGAAAACCGGCCTCTTGGATGGACGAATACTGTACATCAAAATAACGTGATCATAGACGGATGCGAGCATGTGTGTACGATGTTTGCAGCGGCAGCTGTTTTCTTGAGGATCGACTTTTAACTTTTAATAGATGCTGCAAGTCATTATTGTACCATGTCCAAGGATACTATGTATGTTGATAGGTCATTAATCAAACGGCGATATGAGACAAGCTTCAGCCCGCCATTTACCCACCAGTGGCGACGGGATGTGCAGCCACACGCAGGAACGGACGGATCGTCAGGAGAACATGTCTTAGTCCCAAGCAGACGGGTAACGATTATCAGCGATAACAGACTTATTCACAGAAAATTTTTTCCCTAAAACATAAACAATTGAAGTTGCAGGGATACTAATTTTGGACCTTCGAGAAGCCGTAATCTTCCGTGGAAGCTGTGATAGTGCCACGCTTATCCGTTGCATCACTTGTGAGACAGCATAGTTGCTCTAGGTATTCGCAATTTGCTTTAGCGGGATAGCAACTCGGCGCAAACATCATGGTGGATCTCGTCCGTAACCTGGTCGACCTTCGATACGACGATGAGCTGTTCTAGTACACACGTGGAGTAGGTATGTCCGGAAGCTCCCCGCGTGGACCGCGTGCCCCAAGGCCTTGTTCTTGGCTTCCCACCATGCCAAAAGCAAGCCCCTGCTCGCTCAATATTGCGGTAGCGTGTACTGTGTGTGACTTTATGTCGTAGTACCCTGATGGTCGACTCCATACAGTGCCTCGGCGATCGTCTTATTTATGAGATGATCTTGCCTTCTCCCTTTCCGAGGGGAAAGAAGCCCCTTGCCGCAAAAGCAGTTGTTATGGGTGGGAAGCGTTCGCATGTTGTGTTCAAGGTCAAATATACTTAAGCACAATGAATCTTGCATTGACGAGTTTCTCCCTTTCAAACTGACGCTATTGCGCTAGAGCATACAGTAGCACGTCAATCAAGTGGGAACATTTCTGTACGAGAGCTCCTTGTGCGGAGATGACCCCTCCACATATGCTGTCATGCAAAAATGGACTGTAGTTCGCGGTGACTTACAAGTATGAAAAATTGATAAGTGTCTATGTCCTTTTCGCCTTGACGATAACTAGCGTTTGCTATGTGTGTACAACAGCAGGAAACAAGATTATAGTATGTAAAGTAGGGATCTCAATCAATGGACAAATTATGGACACTGGCTGGCTCGGTATCGCCGGTGAGTTTCACAATATTTCTCATCTCACTCGGCATTCCCATAATGTTCGATAGAAATCATAAGAATGAGATTTTATGCGACCACTTAACGCGTTCTTCACTCGATAGTGGGGGAGACCATTCGTTTTCTTGAGACTTCCAATGCTCTTCTAGAAAAGCGTACGCAGCTTGATCCCTTGCACTGGGAAATTAACTCAAATCTCCCCTGTTACTTGCTTGTGGGGCAATAAATCTCAGTTGCTGTCTAAGCATAGCGTTGTAGGGTTGGGTGACTTAGTATTGGGAAGGGGCAAGACGGTACTATGTACTTAATAAACAGAGAAACTTCTCTGGTTTCCTCGAGTAATTGCAGATACAATGGCTGATGACTACAGTAGTATAAGTAGTGTAAGAGACCAAGCGAGGTTGAAATGTACAGTATGTTTTCAGAATCTCCTGTCAGCACCCTTGATTGTAGTGCTGAGGTGATACTTATGCTAGTTACCGCCTCTTGTCCTGATCAGGTACTTGAATATTCCTCCGAAGATTTGTGTTCCTTTCCTACCAAGGCGAAGGGTCCTAATTCCAAGATCGCTTTTCAGGGCCCTTGCCCCCGGCCAAGGTTGATTTATGTACGGCATACCCATGGCAGACCCATGACAGACATTGACGTGGTGTAATGTGCAGTACTCTGCCCCGCGTTTAACTTCGACGGGACAAACCCCTCGATCTACGAGCAAGCGCTCAAAGGCTTTTGCGAATTGTTCTAAACAAGCATTTGCTAAAGTCTTTGCTTTCTTCGAGGGATGATGATTGCGTGAAGCAGAAGAAGAAAGTGCCTAGATTCCGAGAATACACAAACGTTTGTAACGGCATAGGGAGATTAGGTATAAAATAGCGTGGGGTCATACATCCCACTTCAATTTCATATTTTCGAGTAGCACAGCCGACGAGTTTTGCTTATAGCACCGAAGTGTGAATTGGGTATACCGCCAGAGTTGCTTGCTGTCTGTTGGCATAATCCACAAGCTGGCCAGGGCGCTTCAACACCGTCTCGAACTCCATCTTGAAGCAGACGCTGCCCAAATGTTTGCCGGGTCGTGCGCAACGCTAGATTGCTTGAATAGGTCGGTCTAGCCAAAGTGGCTACAGCGAGAACTCTGCATCCAGCATAGTGATGACAGCCTAACCGACGACTAAATATTAAGCGGTTATCAGCGACAAGTGATGCTGTACTGCACCTAGATGTCATCATGTAATTGGACGTGCTGAGTGATCACGGGAGAACAAAGATTGCTGAAGACTCGTGCCACCTTCGTGCTACGGAACAGGTGGGCCAAAGGGTGGATGAAGGTACTGCATGTTCAGTTGCACAACAGGTCCGGGTAGCTAGTGCTATGTAGGGATATGTACACTAGTAGCATGAACTACTTCTTCCACAGCCTTGCAGAAGTGCGAAAAGACAGTAGTCTGATAGGTCGGTCGAATCGAGGGGAGTGGGCTTTGTCAACCCGCCAACTGGAAGCCTCGGAAGACGGCGAAGGTCCACATTCAATTTCACTTCCGGATGGGCACGATAATAGCTCCATACGGTATCTGGGTACCTACAGTAGGTACTTACCTATAATGGCTCTGACAGGACACCATAAGATACGCTAGTCTGGGTTTGGCAAGCGCTGGCGCTGTTGCAGTGGGCAGATGAAGCTCTTGGATCTGGACAGCTACTATTAGAGTCCACACGGCTTACGTACCAGGTTGGGATCACGAGTTAGTATGCATCCTATTATTTACAGCTCCTTCAAGCACAGTCCCATTCCTTGCTTCTATTGATAAACATGCCTTGACTATTAAGTGGAAGGTCGGTCAATGTCTGTGCACTCTTATGTGGCTGGAGAGACATAAGTCGAGTCAACGCAATTTACACAGTGCATCCCGATTCTTCGCATTATTCAGAATATACACGCTGTTTAATACCTAACCTAGCGTTGAAGGCCAGCCGTCTTTGGAATTGCGCGACGGCATTCCCGCGAACCTTTTCTCTCCTGCAAGGAACGCACTGTACGTGTACAGTTCTACATAGGTAGTATTGTTCATTTCATCCCACTTTTCCCGGCTCACACCACACGCCACACACCACACATTACACACACATACACAACCCACCATTCACACTACTTAGTACCTATGTGTTAGTGGTGTAACTCCTCTTTACAATCGTCATTCCGCCTTTCTTTTCTGCATAGCACCGCGCCGTTAGTTCGGCGGAGGAATATTTCACATCGCCGTTGATACCTTATCTACTGCAGCGTTTTACCGCCTGTCTTTCAAGAGCGGTGAAGGCGAGAGTCTACTGGCATATGTAAGTACTTTACCTCATTAGATATAGAGCGCCTCAGACCGCCTGGCGACAGCAGCTGGAGAGGGGCCACGGGGCAGGTTTTCCCTCTTGTAGGGCATCTTTCCGGTACACGTATTGTTTTGCTCCAGGGGCATGAATCCACTGACGAGCTGTCCAACCCCACTGGAATCCCAACCCGGCGGCCCTGTCACCCCGCCAAGGCCTGCCGAGGGCCCGCTGTTGTACTTGACAACACCTTTTTACCTCTTCATGCTCTTTACAGCGTAGTGTGGTGTACAACTGGCAGTCATGCCTGTTAGGAGGTACTTGAATATACGGTGAAACAAACGGGTAGCACTATTCTCGCCATTGTCCAAGGTGCCCTGATATCTATAGTTGGTAGCACAGAGCGTCTATACAGGTAGCAGGGTACATGGCAGCAATGCTCAGCTATCCCGTAGCCTAAACGTACGGAGCCCAGACCAGCCATTCCTAAAATGGGATATCTGTCCCACATCGATCCTGATCCGAACTCACTCACTCAATCGAGATGCCCCCGCCGAAGCCACACCATCAAACATCAACCCCACCTGCACACCTCAGTTACCTATGCCCGCTTCACTTCCCACTCCCCAAGCCACTCCACCCCCCGGCACTCCTGTCTCGCGTGTCGTAGAGGTGCAAGTATACGTACCGTATCCGCACTGTATAATAGCGACCTGGGCAACGGTGCCAGCTCTCCAGGAGCACCCGAGGTTCTGCTTTGCGCTGGTGTTCCACCCAAGCGTCTGCTGCACTGTACGTAGTACTGCACGCACGTCCTAAGTACCTAAGCATACCTGCTTGCTTACAGTAAGGTAGGTACTACCACCCGCCATCGCTAGCCAGCCCACCCACCACCCACCCCCTCTACGGGGCCAAGCAAGATACAGCGGTTCCCCTCCTTGGGCCCGCCTGTCCGCTCGCTGGCTCGCTCCTTATGCACTTCCCGACACTGCAACGGCCAGCGCTCCCAGTGCAGCAAGCAGCCAGCAACAGCACAATTTCCTCCCTCTTTTTGTCCCCTCTTCATCCCTTCCCCCCCCATCCCCTCCTTTTTTATTTCCTGGCTTTTTGCATTTCATGTCCATCTGTCCCATCAAACATCAACCCCTCTTCGCATCCAACCATCCGACCCAGAACCATCAACCCGCGTCGCCCTGCTTTTAAAGGACGGTCGCAACACCTCGATATCGTCGCGTATCGAGAGCAAACCCACGGCTCAGGCCACATCATCCCTTACACAGCATCCCATGACCCATATAGCCATTCAAATGACCAGCTACATCCAGTCGAGTCAACAAGACACACTTTAAATCCCACGGGAGCGTGCGTGCGTGCGAGCAGAGGAGCCAGGCGATCTCAACTATCAGTCTGAAAGGGTCAGGGAATTAGTACATTTATTTTTCGGAGTAGTCGACCGCAGTCATTGTCCAGCCATCCAGCCAAGTCCAACCACCGTCCTCGTCGTTGCCGTCGTCGATTGATATAGTGTCCACACCATCATTCCGTCAACGCGCCCGAGTCCAACACCGCGACAATCAGCCAAGATGCCCGGCGCCAGCGTGGCCGTTCTTCCCACTGCCGCCACATCAACTCCGGTCGCCCGCAAGACCCCTCTCGCTCAACCAGAACGCAAATACAAGTGTCAGTTCTGCGCAAGAGCTTTCAGCAGAAGTGAACACCGCAGCAGACATGAGCGGTCGCGTAAGTGACGCCAATTTCCTATCTCCGGGTGCCTATTCGCTTCCCGCGGTCTTCTCCTCTTCACCCCTCCCCAACCCCTCTTCTCGACATTGCCGACGGCGACGCCGACGCCGACGCCGACGGTGCGACTCGACTACCCCTCAACGCCATGATTCGTGTACGCGTAGGTTTTGGAGCTAACGTGAGTCGCAAACAGACACGAAAGAGCGCCCATTCAAATGCATGAAATGCAGGAGTACTTTTGTACGACGAGATCTTCTCCTTCGACACGATCGTACCGTCCACGCCAAAGATGGAGGTGTCCCTCTCCACAGCGACGGGAAGCGTCGCGCCGGTGGTGCTAAGGCCCGAGCCATCAATGGCCCTGCCAAGTCAGCGATCGCTCTAGATACGTCTACTCTGAGCGAGCAGATAGAAGCTAGCGGCGACGGGGTCTTTGATGTCGAACACGCCGCCATGTTGGTCGCCGACCTTCATCACAAAGCCACGGCGGCCATGCGTGACAGTGATGCTGGAAGTCCATACGCCTCAAGCCCGACCGCGAGCTTCCCTGCGAATGGTGCACCGTTGATGGATCCCGCTGTCATCTACCCTCCAACCAGTGCTCCTCTTCCCCATAGCGTTCCCTGGGATGCATTTATGTCTTCGTCCGTGGCAGAAGCCAAGGCCCAATCGGTTACATCCTCTGGTTCCGGTTCATTCGAGTCCCAGCAGTCATTTGCCAGTGTGAGTACAGTCCAGACAAACCCCAATCCCTTGCCGCTCGTTCCAGGCTCCAGCTATACCGGCCTCATACCCCCATTGCAATCCACGAACGACTCGCTTTCCCATGCGAGTACTGGTACTTGCACCTCCAGCGAACCCTCCACACCCGTTTGCAGAGATGCACAAGCTGACCAGGACCAGGCCTCGGCCGGCTTCAAGGCTCCTCAGGTTCTCAATGATGAAGAGCGCAACATGATATTAGATAACATTCGAGCTCACGACAGCGAGCATGCAATCCCGGAAGGGTTCCGTGTTCCCAATCTTGGCTCAATGAATCGGTATCTGGCGACCTATTTCGGTCTGTTCCATCATCATCTCCCATTCCTGCACCCGTCGTCATTCAGTGTGACTCAGGTATCTCCGGCCATTCTGCTCGCTGTTCTATCCATCGGTGCACTCTATGCCTTTGACCAAGACCAGGCATATATGCTACATATTGGATCCAAAGTCTTGGTGAACCAGTTCCTGCAAAACAAAGAGAATTTCAGCTCAAGGAAATGTCCGTTATGGACGATGCAAAGCTCTCTACTCAACATGATCTTTGCTAGTTGGAGTGGTGATCCAAAGGGACTGGAGTGGGCCTGCTCCATCAAAAGTCTACTTGCCAATATGGTTGCGGGTAACCGGTATGAGCTAAAGCTACGCCAAGATGCTCGTGAAGGTGCTCTCCCCTCCCGTGCGGAATGGATAGAAGACGAAGGCTGCCGTCGAACCTATTACGCGGTGTATATCTTCTTCGGGCTATTGACACTGACATACAACCACACGCCCGCCATGAGCTTCAACGAATTCGAGGATTTACAATTGCCCTCGTCTGAGGCGTTATGGAACTCGAAAGTCACAGACGACAACGCTTGGTACGAACAATTAAAGACGTCGCCGGGAATCACCTTCATGGTGGCTCACGACAATCTTTTCCAAGGCGAAACGTTAAAGTACAGCGCCTTTGCGACACGTGTTATGATCAATACCTTGTTCCTCGAGGTGTGGTATCAGAAGCGTAGCCCCGAAGCCCTACAGGATGTGGTCACCGAGTACAAGCTTCGGCTTGCCCTGGAGACATGGGAGAAATCCCTTGAGCTTTGTGAACCTGAAGCCGATGCCGTTCCGCTGAGTGCTCCTCACAAGGGTCATCCGCTGATATTTAACGCCAAAGCTATGTATCGCAATGCTCGTGCCCGCCTCGAAGTCGACCTCAAGGGCGTGCAAGAGGCGCTACGGTACCATGATCACTACGAAGTCGCTGCGGCGATGTCGAAGGCTCGGGACCGTGTCAAGCGGTCTAGTGAGATGATCAAGGTCATCCAGGAGTGTTATAACTGCATCGAAACTGCCGTCCGCCAGGGCGTACGCTGGGTTGCCCGTACATCACCCACCAACTGGAGCATTGAACACCCTCTATGCGGCATGGATCTCATGATCACGCTCACCTTGTGGTTGTACCGTCTGGAACATGACGAAGAAGCCGCCACAGAGGAAGAGATGGCCATGTATCACAAGGTCCGGCTGCTGTTTGAGAAGGAGTCCGAGGGTACCCTGAACTCACCGCAGCTCAGCGGTACCGTCGCTCATCTCTGGGGTTCTATGCTCGACGAAGTGGTCGTTTGGGGGTAAGTCTTTTTTTTTTTCCGTCCTCGTCAACGTAACAAGAAATCGGCCACTGACATGAATGCTACAGCATCACTCGGCTTATGGGCGAGTCTTTCCGTCTACACTCCCAAGCACTCATCGGCTACGTCGACGATGTGGAAGCGTCTTCCAACGTCTCGACGCCGTCCATGATTTCGCAGGGGGCCGATGAGGAGAGCGTGTATTAATATTCTATAACGAGACCCACGAATTTCCTTGTTATTTCTGTTTTCCTTGCACCGACGGATGGGGAGGGTTTAATGTTCTGCGCATATACCTGGTCGTTTTCCTCGTTGTTTCATTCGACTCGGTCGGGAAAGGCGCCCGGGGGTGGCTGAATCTGGAGTTCCGTCGTATCTGCTTTTGTCTTTGCATCCAACGTCTGCATACAGGGTCACTGGTAACGGGGGGGACTGGGATGGCAGACTAGGCTCTCTCGGTGACCTGGCGGAGGGGATATCAGCGCAACATGAGCGCACCGTAATGTCTGATGCAGGACTGGCTGGTCCATTACCGGAACTTCTCTTTCCCCATGTTGTATTAGCTACGGCACTCATACTTCTGTTTAATGCTGTCGTCTATTTCTGAGTGCTCTCATCGTTATGCTGTTTTTTTCCATTCTCTTTTCCATTGTTTTCGCTGGCTGACTGTCATATACCTTGTTCTACATAGTCGTTATGGCTTTGTTGTTTTTTGTTTTTTTTCCTCTTATATCCGTCTCCTTACATACTTGTTTGGTTGGGTTTTCCTCACTCCCCTCCAACATCTCTCGCGTAATAGAGCTGGTAGTTGGGGGGTCGGTTCATGGTCAGAAGTTTACGAGACGAAGATTGGAGGTTCATAGGCAGAGCGGGAGGGAAGCATTGCGCGCACCAGATTGCTTGATACTTGATTATTTATTGGAATTTGCTCTTCTTTGAAATGTATAGATCCAAAGTGCGGGCCTTGAATGAAATTCGCATCGCTCCTCATCACGCATATTCTTTTCGCCTCGTGATTTGTTCGTAAACTTTATATAGATGAGAGTGAGAGAGAGAGAGAGATAGAGATAAAGAAAGATCGTTGTCGATCAGAGTCGTTTGCCAAAAGGTACTAAGTAGGTGCACCCTCGGACTATATACTTACACAATATACACATGACATGACAGCCGACGTGGCTTGGAAAGCCCAGCAATGGCAATGGCAATGGCAACACGGCAGTCACACTAGGTAAGCAGGGTACGTACGTTAGGTAGGTAGTACGGGCGCAGACTTCGCACCGATACATGCGTGCATCCGCTTCGTGATGCCTGTCCATCCTATCGACTTGTTACATGTTATTTCCCCTTGCAGGTTATTCGCGTTTTGTTCTTTCACTTGAGTTTTCCGGTCGCCACCCTCTCCCCTCTCTCCCCTGTCGTCTGCCATGTGTTGTTCCACATGGCGTTCTTTCCTTTCTTCCACTTTCTTCCCCTATTTCTGTTTATCACTCTGACACCCCCCGATTCTGGGTAGCGGCTGTCTGCATCTTCCCTACATGCTCGTACCGTATCTGGGCATGAGACCAGCTGGTAAAGGCGTGGGTGTCGTCTTCTATCCTCTGTCCCCTACTGGCCCTCGCTCCGCCTTACTTTAGACTGACTCTTTTGTTGATATTTGGCTGGTCTCTATTCATCTGCGTGATCGTGTTCGTGCGCCTTGTCGCTCGTTTTGCATAGATCATCACCACTGCATAGAATCGCGTAGGTGATAGCAAACATATGGGTCCCAACAGGCACCATGAGGCTCCCGCGACGGCTGTATGTCTTGATGGCTTCATCTTGGATTCCTATTGTCTTACCACTCCTCTTCGGTACCGCCGTCGGCAACTGTGAATGCGGATACTCAATGGCCACCGGCCCTGATGGTACTCAACACGTATTCACTGACTTACACGAGACTGACTTCATCCATGTCGATATCACGAGCAACGGAAAAGGGGATGCCAGCCATGGATGGGCGCCGCAGGGATACAACATATCGAGCCAAACATCGCGCGGTCCATTTGGGGAATCTTTTGCTGTTCGGAATGTCATGTCCAACAACGTAAAAGACCCCAACCTGTTCGATGGCCCCGGCACCCTTGGTTTGGACGCTGGATTGCTCCTGGTCGTCCGAAACGTCATGCAAGATAACAGGGTCCCTGTAGCTGAAGTTTCCACGACAGATCTGCATTATTTCTACGGCACATTCCGGGCTGGTATCAAGATCACCGATATACCAGGGACGTGTAGTGCTTTCTTTTGGGTAAGTGTCCGATTGAGCCTACGGCAAGATGCGTTTCTTGGATCTTGGTTGACAGGCTGCTCTTCCTTAGTATCAAAACGACACGCAAGAGATTGATATCGAATTCCTTTCCGCACAATTCGACAAGACCAAGGGCGAGTTTCCTGTCAACCTCGTCCTGCAGTCAAAAGAAGCAGCTGCCGCGGGGTACGACGCTGCAAACACGACGAGTATGCGTCGGGTTAATCTATCCTTCGATCCGACGACGGATTTTCACGAGTACCGCTTCGACTTCTTGCCAGACAAGGTGTTTTTTTACGCAGACGGTAATCTGCTCTCTGAAATGACTGGCTCTAGCGTGCCCACAACAGCAGGTCATCTTCTGCTGTCGCATTGGAGTAATGGGAATCCGGGCTGGTCACACGGTCCGCCAACTGCCGATGCAGTCACGACTGTAAGCTATGTCAAGGCGTATTTCAACTCGTCGCTCGAGCAGCGGCAGCAGGATTTCGCATTGAGGTGTAAAGACGCTACGGTAAGCGGTGCGGTCTGCGCCATACCGGACCGTAATGCCACATTCTTCTTCAGCAATGGTGATAATTTGACACCAAACCAGACAGCATACGGCGGCGCAGATGACGACGGGGCGCCAGACAACAGTGGAAACGAGGGCGGAGACGGGGAGAGTGGTGCTCGCGTCTTAGCCGCGCCGACATGGGCCCTTCGGCTTTATGCTATCGCTCTCGTGTTCACATCGTTCTAGGGCTAAGTAGAGGTCTGCAATATTTGGGAAGAGAAAAGAGACGCTGAGAATTGTTGTATCATATCTTCACTAGGATGGATTTCCATGACTAACATGTTCTATACTCTTTTTGGTGGGCGGACACGGCTGGGCTTTGGTACGACTTACGACAGGTGAACGGGATGCTAATCCGGAAGAACTTTTTATCGGATCACCTAGGTATCCGGCTCATGGTTTTCTCCGGCCAGCGAAATAGGAGATTGGAGAGTTCTCAACATCGCTGCCGACAGGGTATCTGATTAGTCGCGTTGGCTACCGGAATACATTGGGTGCGCTCAACCGCTATAATTGTAAGTAGAGGTACCAGTCCAGGTAAGTAGAAACCTGGTGTTGAAATATTATTGATTGGGCGTGGAGAGAAGCTCGTGATACCTACCTCCCGTCAATCACCTGCTGTGTGGTCTGGTCACACTGTTCATGTGCGAACAACTGTCCCCACCGTGTTGGGGAAAACGGATATGCTAAAGCTACATACATGCATGCATGTGCCTATCTACAGTATGTAAGCACGGGTAGCACATATTACGCATGTGTTTACACCATCGTTGGTTAGCTGGCATATACTTTGTATGTTCGGAGCGCCCCGGTGCGTTACCGCGGAGGTTGCGTAACAGGTTCACAACATTATTTTCCGTAGATGGGATGAACTTCGTTTTACTTATGACGTTGGAACACGCATAGATCCGGGCGGGGAGGTTTTGTGATACGAAGTTAAATAAGAAGTACATATATAAGCAAGGTAATAAGAGCAAGGTCTGACATGTAATGGTCAAATCATATTGAAAGAGGAATGCAGTTTGGGTTTCCGTACGGCATAATGGAAGGACTATAGAACTGGGTTTCCCGTTTCACGGCAGGGCCCAGCAGTAATATCTACACACTTGTATTGGTAGATAGATACTCAAACGTTCTCCTCGCGTGTCAGTAATGACTCTCTTAGAAGTTTGCTATTAACCCCTGGACGAAGTTGAGAGTTGATTTCATAACCATAACAGTCACTCTTGTGTTTTTGACGACATCAGATTTCCGTACCAAACTATCGAAACAGAGCCGACCAATAGGCCACGCAAAGAGTGTACTTTACAAAGTGACAACATTAGACTAGTCTAGATCTAATACATAGCGGCATTTCACGAGTCATACGCTCCTGCGATGGCGTCCGCGTTTGCGGTTGGAGCGGGGGAGACCGGCAATATGGAGGGTTGCGGGGGTGAGACGGCTCATGACACCATCCTCCGCCTTGGAGTTGGAGAAAAGACGGGGCAGACAGCTAAATAAATACATGAATTTCCTGTTTGGTTATACATTAGTCCAGACTATACTATACTAGTACGGCTGGGGCCGTAAGCTATACACACACCACACAACGTCTCCTCATTAACATGCATATTGTGGAGGTGATAGGTAGCTATTGGCATGCCTCCATAGGTGCCTCGGCTGCCTACAGCTACAATATGTACCTAATATACCTAGTCCTGTGGAGTAGATAGAGTATTGCAACCGTGTTCTCAACTAGATCTGCTGATATCTGGGGAAATGCTACACTGCTCTGCTGTCAAAGAGTATAGTACGTGCAGCAGTACGGCATGACTCCGTCACTGTATGGGGACGAGGGGAATATGGAGAAGAACCCTGGGTTGCTGCCGCATAGGATTCAATGGAGATTCAGTATAGCTAATTGCTGATATGAAATAACATTATGCATACTATATGGAGAACTCGAAAGCTATGAGATCGCCGATCCCTACATAACACTCTTAGAACTCGTGATATTGATATTGCATGTGGCACTATCACTCACATATAGGCTGACGAGTATGACTTGCAGATCAACGAGATGACGAGTGTTTCCCCGCGGAATGGACCCAAATGTCTTTTGTTTTCCTTCCTTTTGTCGGCTTTGCATATTCATGGTGACACACTACATAGTAAGTTGGTCTAAATTGGCGAGTTACCCAACCCACTAGCAGTAGTTGCACACCAGGGAGAAGAGCAAGTTACTTTTCCAACAACATGTGGTCCAGCGACACCAAGGAGTTCATAGAACGAGTTTCCCTTTTGGGTCCAGAGCTCCGAAACATCTGACGACATGCAACCGCTTATTCGCTAAGTCAACATAGACGGCGGCTTAGCTATTAGACTATTGACCAAGCGTGCCTTGGATAGCCGAATATAGAGCCAGGAGAGAATAAAAGGTCACGTATTCAAGTTCTCTGTATTTGTTGCTGGCGTTATTCCGGCTATGTGTAGTCACATGAAAACATACACACCCTGCTTTCAGACACAGGAGAACGAGTCATTATCATTGCTCGAATGTTGCTTTGCTGACTTGGCTTGCCTTGGTACCTGCTCCAACTACTGCTTCCATTTCAATAGTTCTGTAAAATCCTGCTTCACCTGCGCACGTGCTAGTTCCATGGCAATGGATCTTCTATGTAGGGCTGTACCCGATGACGTCTTCTCAGGGCTTCTCTTGGTAACGAATGTATTGATATATCCTCCGCGCTGATACCATGAGACCATACTACGAAACCTGAGAACTGCTCACTACAACGTACTTAACTCCACGACAAAGACCCGTACATCGCACCTGACGTGCGGCAAAGCCGAAGTTACTTGAAGTCGATCAGCTCATATTCATTATGGCACTTGGCAATGAGCTTGGGGGTTGGCAAAAGCACCCGTGCATGAAGCGGCATTCTTGCTAATTTCGTAGCTACGCTGTAACATATACTATACAAGACCAAGATGCCTATCCAGACCTTGAAGCCCATGTTTATGTAAGATGCTATACAAAATTCGTGTCATGTTAGCCGCTGTCGTCTCGGCCCTTTGCAACCCACGTAGAGGATCGTCCCGGGTCACAGGTTGCCGTACAGAGCACATGGACGAGGCGCAACACTAGAGACACCTCACAAGATATTCTATTCTTTTCTTTGCTATTTTGGCAATCTTGAACACAAATGAGTGTTGATTTGTTTATTAAGACGTCTTCTTGTCCAGTTCATGTCTATAATTCCCAGAGCTTTTCTCCTCACGTTCTTTTTCACCCAGTCGACTTCCATGTATCTCGATTCGTCTCTCACTATACAATCTTTCTCCGCTCAACCTTCTCACGACTTCTTCCTTGACTATACTATTTATTTCTTGACGTCATAAGTAGACAGTATATGGTATCTCTCTACGCCAAACGAGCAAATTGTTTTCCAAAATGACGAACCCGACGACCCAAATCGCCCTCAAGAACAACACGAACTCCTCGGGGGCGTACGCGTACGTGACGGGTCTAGACATTAACAACAATAATACCTATGCGTTCCTACAGCCCGACGGCAAGACGTTGTATTACCCGGAGTCGCCATCTCAGCCACAGCAGCCTCTCGCCATAGACTGCGCGATCCCCCTTGGCGCTCCAGGCTCCACGACAACGGTCACGATCCCCCAGCTCGCCGGTGGTCGCATCTGGTTCGTCGTCGACAGCAAGCTTACTTTCTTGCTCAACCCTGGTCCCGGCATCGTCGAGCCCGCCGTTACGAACACGAGTGATGCTAACTACAACCTCAACTGGGGGTTCTGCGAATTCACCTGGTGAGTATACTTCCCTTATCGTATCTATCATGTCAACTCCTCTGGAGGGAAAACCTGCTCGTCTTAAACCTCCTTGTAATAATACATGCCATCATATTTCAACACGTATAAACATCGCTGACTCTCTACACAGTATGTAAAAGAAACCACTCGTCTCCCTAACTAGAGCTAGATCACTCCGTAGTAGAGGATGAAATTTATTAATCGGGCGTAAAACAGACAACAAGGAGCAGCTATTTGTCAACATTAGCTACGTCGACTTCGTAGCTCTTCCCATCGCACTTGAGCTCCGCAACACGGCCGGCGCGGTCCAGACTGTCCAGGGTCTCCCTACCGACGGCCTCGACCAGATCTGCGCTCAGTTGACAGCGCAGGGTGCGTCCGAGAACCCAGGCTGGGGAAAACTCGTTATCAAGGGCCCTGATGGCAAGAACCTGCGAGCGCTCAGCCCAAACAGTGGACGTGTTGGTAAGTTGCTTTCCTTTCGTTACTACTTCTTCAACAATACGGAACTGGAGGTGCCTACAATACACATATGTGCTCAAGAATCGAGGTTCTAACTAACACTTTAACTCTAGCGGATGACCAACTATTCAACGGCTACTTCCAGCCCTACGTGGACGAAGCCTGGTCAAAGTACACCAACACCGACCTGAAGGTCGACACGCAAGCGCAGTGGGGGATCGTCACCGGCCGCGTGACATCTGACGGCCTCCTGAGCTTCCCCAACGCAGGCACGTTCGCCAAGCCATCCGCGATCGACATCTTCAGCTGCAGCACGGGGCCCTTCGGGAACTATCCCGTGGCGACGCGAGACGAGATGGGCGCAATCGGGGCGCGTTGTAAGTAATCCTTCCGGCGCTGTTTTCTCTTGTTTTAAGAACATAAAGACATCGTTCACGCTAGGATTATGTCTTTCCCCAATCTCCCGAAATAATTGTATAGATAATCAAAAAACGACGACAACTGACTCAGAGTGCAGTGGCCGCGGCATTCAACCGCTCGACGCTCGTCTCGAACGCAGACCAGCCGGACGCCATCGTGAACGGACAGAACAACTACTACAAGACGAGCCCGACGAACCACTACGCGCGCATCGTGCACGGCGTCAACCTCGACGGGCGCGGGTACGCCTTCCCCTACGACGACGTCGTCCCCAGCGGCGCGACGGGGCCCGACCAGGCCGGCACCGTCTTCGACGGCTCGCCCGAGCTGCTGACAGTTACTCTCGGCGGCCCCGGCAGCGGCGGCTCGGCGGACAAGAACAAAGACGTCGTCGGTGGTGGCGGGGATGGGAAGAAGAAGGAGAAGGACAAGAAGAAGTCGACGTTTGACTTTGCGGGTTTCCTTAAGAAGGTCATGGCCATGCTTAAGGGAATTTTCCACAAGTGAGACACGCAACAGGCTGGACCTGCTCAACTAACCTGCGACGGCCTCGCTGGCGCTCGAGACCTCGCTTGGATTACCACGCTCTTTTGGATTTATACTCGAGGTTCTGGCGTTCATGGATGCATTGCTTCTTCGGTATACCCATTCGTTTTGCATTTTTCTGGATCTACACTCCTTTTATATCCCTTCCTGTCTATCCTTAAACTTCATTTCTACTTCGTATATATATCATTCTATCTCTCTTAATTTCGTCTGATGGCGGATAGTCACTCGTTCGAGAGATTCTTGTTTCTGCTTATTTTGGATAGGCAGTTTCAAGCCGCAGGCTTGCGGCACACATTCATTCATCCTTGGGAGGCATTCTGTGCATTTGCATTTTTAGACATTCGCTATACCCCTTTGCTATTCATTCGCTTAGCATCTTTTTGCTCTTGTATATAGACCGTTTGGGCTGACGCCCGCGTCATTCATGACGACCTTGTATATAGCCTACTTGCATTGTATATAGACATCTGCATACCTCTTGATTACGAGTTCCGTCGTAACTGTCACTGATGTGAAACACTGTAAGATTTCCTTAGGTAATGGATTAATAACTTTAACGTGAGGGCCTTGTGTTTTGATTCTGCTAAGATAAGCATAGAGCGTTTCGAAAGGTCAAGTGAAACATGCCCACCCAGCATCAACTGTGCACAGGGACGTCAAAAGAGGGACGGTATGCTGCCATTCCGAAGCACACCCGTCGCATGGGTTTATCAAATAGCGATACAACATCGCCGATTCAAGGAGCTATGAAGGACTGGGGAAACGGCTTCTCTTCGCTGGCTGGGACGCGGTGTCATGTCTGAGGCAAACCAAGTTGATAAAGGGACTAGAAGCATGCTGGTAAATAGGACGTGAAGAATTGACAAATACAGCCACAGCATTCTCCTTACTACCTCTAAAGGGGCTATGTTAATGGTGCAGTGTATGTGGAACTTGTCTCAGGAGATGTCTCAAGGCTGTAGTTACACAGTCAACCGCCTGGATACCTGAGGTATCGAAATCTCACAACAACACTTGTTTGTAAACAAATTTAACTGCCCCCTGAGAACTGGATGCGTCACCATATGGGTTAAAGTTTGATCATATGCTCTAGATGCTCCGAGCATAGCAATTGGTAGCAATCATGTTTCACGGACGGACGGTTTGTATTATGACTTGTATTACACGCTTGGTATTGGAAAGTGTAACATTTCGACCCGCCGATATTTACGAGAGCTTGACAGATTTGACAAGATTTGTCTTCAAGCCGCTCTTTTCTCCAGCGTAACCGCCCTTGCCTGGTCCTCCTGAGTACACAGCCTTTTGACTCTTCAGCTTCTTGAGCTTGCTCTGGTAGGCCAGCTTCTTCTTTACTATTCGAGGGGTCAGTATTCAGTCTTTCAATCTCAAGTACCATAATTATGTGAGAGCATCTTGAACTAGAAGACTTGTAAAGAATAATTTGAAAGCACATACCTCTCGGATTCCGCACTTCCTTCTTCCTCTTAGGAGCCAGACCCTTATTAGCCTTAATGGTATAATTAATCTCTCTGCGGCCGTCAGGCCCAACCTTCTCGACCTCGACGACACGATCAGCGGAGCCAGCGGCAGAGAGGGCCGCTGCCTTAGCCGCCTTATCACTCTTCCGCTTGCTGGACGCCGCGGCGATCATATCATAGTATTCTTCGTTTCCTTCGTCCCTGATGGCCTTTGCTGTCTCGTGATCTTCATCATCGCTGCCCTCCCCGAGATCAGCACCGATATTTGAGCCCTTCTTGCCACGCTTCTCAGCTTCGGCGTTGAGACGAGCCTGCCTGTCCTTGAGACGCTCTCTGTATGGAATATCCATATCACCACCAGCGTCACGGCCACCTGCTGCTCGGCGATTGGCCTTTTGTGCGATCTGTGATGTGTAAAATCTGAGACTCTTCTTTCGTGCCGCTTTGTCAGCCGCTGTTTTGCTGTCGAGATAGTCCTCTTCTCCAAAGTCTGAGTTGCTGTCCTCTGCAATGTCTTTGAGCACAGCCTTCTTCTTAGAGACCTTATTAGACACGAGTAAAGAGTCGAGATCAGCTAGCGAGTCTTCGATGGCCTTAGCCTTGCGTTCTGCTTTCGCCTTCGCCCGCTTGGCCTTGTTGGTCTCCTTGGGTTGTTTGGATACCACCGTGTCCTCATTGAGCATCTCAATGTCCTCATCCTCTGGTGGTGATGGTAGGGCATCAGCCGCTGTCGCAGGCTTCGATACCTTCAGGCCTTCCACCTTTTTCCAGGCATTGCGACATTCTAGAAGTGTACTCATGACTTCGTGTTCTCGCAACTCAGACGGGTCCAGCGTTTTTGCGACGCCATCGCCGTCCCTAGCTGGTGAGGTTAATATTCCGAAGTACATGGCTAGGGTAGCTACCAATGAGCCAAGAACTCGGTCTGTTCATATAGGATGTCAGTGATGAGGAATGAGAGTGCAAACCAGAGGCACGCATACACTTGATAACGG
This sequence comes from Xylaria sp. 218_066, assembly GCA_019843955.1. Lineage (NCBI taxonomy): Eukaryota > Fungi > Ascomycota > Sordariomycetes > Xylariales > Xylariaceae > Xylaria > Xylaria sp. 218_066. The sequence goes on along the minus strand of JADKYC010000110.1, from coordinate 104,895 downwards.
CCAGACTCGCAGGGTCTTGACCTTGGGCTTCCTTTTGAAGTTCTACCAATTTGGGCTGCAGCTGCAATAGCTCGTCGGCGAGAAAGGGAAGTTCCGGGTAACGGGCTTGTAGTAAACGTTCTCTCTCTTCGGGGGCCATATCAGGGGGGATTTCGACCTCTTTAAGCACTTCGGTAACGACGTCATCCTGGTCCGCCTCATCGGCTTCGCCGGCTAACCACTCGTCCTCGTTAAAAAAGTCGGCTTCAGACATCTTGGCCAGCTTCTTCTTCTGCAGGCGCAGGGCTTCTTTTTCCTCTTCCTCCGCATCTACCGTAGTCTCGATCTGGTCGGCATCGTAGTAGTCCTTCCTCGACGAACCCCAGTACCCGTCATCGTGATCCCCCTCGGCCTCATCTGGCCTCTGCTCCGTGTCCGAATCATCGTCGTTCCGTCTCTTTCCAGACTTTCCCGACTTTGGCGGTGGTTCGTCGTCATCCAAATCAGAATCTTCTGAGTAGCCCATAATTTCTTCGTCGTCATCCTCTAGTTGCTCTTCAGCCCTTTGGCGCTTTGTCTTGGGCCCCTCGTCGAACAAGATCTCGTCATCGTCGGCCTCGAAGCGGTCCTGGTCGTCCATGACATCTCGGTAGCTGGCTACTGGGCCAAGTTTGCCATCTTTGGGGTCGTACTCTCGTGGCCCGGACGACTTGGTAGTCGTAGTTGCCTTCCTCTTCTTTCCCATATTGATGGAGTGCGCTTCGTATATGCGGGTTGTGGTTTGAGGGTGATTTGTTGTTCCGCGATCTGACGCAACGAACCAGTTCTGGCGGGTAGGACGTTCGTTATCTGAACTTTTTTTCTAACTTATCGGGCCTCCTGCTATCAACCCCCACACGCCCCCACCTTATTAGTACATATGTACAGATACTAACCCCACTAACTACACATGTACATGTAGTAGGTGTCTACCTCAGTACTTACGTCGTCCCTAGCAACTCATTACGTGGTACTACTTGTGTATAGCTTAGTTATCTTAAGTAATGTATGTATGGATGGAAACGTTATTATATGTTTGCTTGTATTTTCGTTTTTGCTATTAAGCAGAAGTGTGGTTTGGTGGAAGGACCTTAAAATATTAGAGACGGTAGGTAGACGGAACTAATGTAGAGCGCCTAGAGAACCCCTGCTGCCAGATTACATACAATTGACCAAACCCCAGAAACCATCCATCTGCAGTCCCTTGCATCAATACTTTGAGCAGGAAGAAGAAAAAAGCTCCAAGACGACTTACAATCACAACCGGTGCTTTTCCTTTTTCATGGACGGCTTCTCACAGCCCGTGTGGATTGCCATTGCAGCTAGCCTTGTTGTGCTTCTATTCTCCGTGACAATGGGAGCGGTATGGAGCAAGAATCAGATGCCTGTCGAGGGCAAGGTGAGTTTAACGGCCGAGACCCTCATTCCATCCCTCGATGCCGGTCTTGTTGTGCCCGCGCTGACCTCAATTGTTGCCGGCAGACGGTCCTAGTCACCGGCGCATCTGAAGGCATGGGCCGCAGCGCGGTGCGACAGCTGGCCGAGAAGGGTGCCAACGTGATTCTTGTCTCGCGCTCGGCTAGCAAGCTGGAGGAGGCAATGGCAGAGGCCAAGGTACGCGTTACCCTCGATCTACTACTCCCTACGATCGTGGTGATTACAAGAACCCTAATTCGTATCTCACCCCCGCGCTTCAGGCCGCCGCACGCAACCCCCAGACACAACGATTCCACTACATAACCGCCGACGTGTCCAAGCCCGACTACGCCGCCCCTCTGCTCGCGGAAGCGATCGCCTGGAATAACGGGAAGCCGCTCGACATCGTATGGTGCATCGCAGGCAAGTCCACGCCCGACTTCTGGGTCGAGGCGCCGCTGTCGGTGACGCGGGAGCACATGGATCTCAATTTCTGGGGGAGCGCCGAGATGGCCCACGCCATACTGCGTCTGTGGTGCGCGCCCGACGCCCCCGTCGTGGCCGAGCCGAAGCACCTCGTCTTCACGTCGTCCGTCGTCGCCTTCTTCCCCGTCATCGGATACGGCACCTACACGCCCGCCAAGGCGGCGCTGCGCGGGCTCGCCGACACGCTGGTCCAGGAGCTCGAGGTGTACCCGCAGAACGTCAAGGTCCACGTCGTGTATCCAGGCGGCATCTCGAGCCCCGGCTTCGACCGCGAGAACAAGACGAAGCCCGAGATCACCAAGATCCTCGAGGAGACCGATCCCGTGCAGACCCCCGAGGTCGTGGCCGCCAATGCGATAAGCGGTCTCGAGAAGGGTCATTACTCTATCACGGTTGCTTTCCTAGGCAACGTCTTGCGCTGGGGATCTATTGGCGGATCACCTCGCAACAGCTGGGTTGTCGACACATTCATGTCTTGGATCATCGCCATAGTCTGGATCTTTGTGTTACCGGACATCTACGGCAAGATCAGGAAATACGGCAAGAAGAACGGTCATCCCGTCAACTACCGGAGCAAGGACATTCACGAATCATGAGTATAGAAGAAATTACCAAACATAGAATTACGACATGTAATGTATAATGGCACCTTCATGACTTGTACAAGTAGATTTAATGCTGGAGAACCTGAAAAAGCATTTCGAACAAAAGCCCCTAATACCAAGATGGGCGAGCGGGATCCATAGCATGTATCACAGGACTTGGCAGCTGAGTATAAAAAAGGTCGGCTGAGAACGAGGGAGAGATGGTGTTACCAGGACAACAAAGCGTGTCTCAGATTTACCGAACATTCGACCCAATCGTATGGTTTGGAATGTCACGCCCTTGTGTGGCCTCGTTTGAGGCTGCTTGGTAATAACCGATGAGAATAGCAACATGATTCACATCCTAGAGCTTACCACGCCACACTCAATCCAAGTACTTTGTCCATTTTTCTTTGAGTCTTTTTCAGGGGAAGGACTTGGCAAAAGCTGAATTACCGTGGAAATGTTCGAGAAGATGGCTGGGGTTGGGTTAGTGGACAGACACCTGACCTCCTATACCGCATCAAAGCTGGATTGACTGATCATTGGTGATACAACATCGAAGACATCAAGACGTTAGGCTCACAATTGAACAGTTAAGACTATAGGTCACCAGTATTCGATATTTCTCACGTACTGCGATCCGTAATGGCAAGCTCGTACCATCTTTTATGTATATATATAGAACATTGGTTGGTTTATTCATCTTATATCAACAATCCAACCTTTCTTCGGAGTTTCCGACTTCTCCGAAAAAATCTCTGCTGACGCTTTGGTATAACTTCGTTGCAATCATCCGTACTCTCACTCCATAGCCCTCATGTTGCAACAGATGATAGCGGCGCCTCTCTTATTTTAGCGTTCACTCGGACACTCCGGAGGCCTTGACAAAAAGAAAATGAAGGTAGAAAGGGGGGTCAACGTCGCCGCCGATTCGTAATTAAACAAGATATGTAGTCCACCACGGCCGTCGAATGCAATGTCCCTCCACTTGACAGCATGCCTCAAGATCTCATGCGGGTTTGGCGCTGTCCAGAAGCTTCCTGCGAAGCCAGAGAAGACGGTCTTTGGTAAAACATAGTGAGGAAGGGATGGATATGTTGGACAATTCGGCGCAAAACAAAACACATAGAGAGATCCGCTTGCCAACTCGTAGAGGTTACAGGTGAGTCATTAGCCAGGTCTAAAACATTACTGGCAACTGTTTGAGTATACGTCGATAGGTATTTCGATAGGTTGTGTTTTACCGACTCAGGTCGGGGCTGATGGGCAGATCAGATCAAGCCGCACAGTCGAAGATTTTCCTGGATAATGATATCTGCCCAACTTATTAGTACAAAGTTGCTACATTAAATGCGTTGAGGTTGGTTTTACCATTAACGGCAGCCATGACAAAGCGAATTTGCGTCGTGTCAGTTGCGCATGTGAAGTGCTATTTGAATCCAAGTGTTAGTAACTATCAGACCGCAACGTTGGCTCAATCTTATAGTTGTAAGAGGAACGAGCCTCGAAACTGTAAAGAATAGGGGGAGTAAAGGACTTGGAAGCGCGTACAGTGTAGATCTGCTTGGTCTCGTGCTGATTTAAGCTGACGAATCGGTTTAGGATGTAGTCGCAAGCGGAGGCATAGTCTTCGCCGCCCTCATAATCGGGGAAGTAGTTCTTCATGGGGCTGATGGGAAGCTTCTCCTTGAACCGATCTATCTTGTTCAAGAACAAAATGATAGAGGTCTTGATAAACCACCTCGAGTTACAGATCGAGTCGAAGAGGGTCAGGGCTTCTTGCATACGGTTGACGGTCTCGTCTTCAAAGAGCAACTGATCGTACTCGGATATGGCAACTAGGAAGAGAATGGTCGTGACATTCTCGAAACAGTGAATCCACTTCTTTCGCTCTGATCGCTGGCCACCGACGTCGAACATCCGGTAGGTTAAATCACCAATGATGAAAGTTGTCTCTGTAATACCAGTCGTCTTGACACGCGACCGGAGGACATCTTGGTCGTTGGGCATGTAGTCGGGTGTAGCGATACGCACAATGTTATCGAAATAGCTAAGAATGGCGTGTTAGTTACAAAGTAGGCAGCGTTGAGATGACACAACTCACTATCTGGCCGAGTCGTTCAGTTGGTACTCTCGCGATCGCTTGAAACACTCTTGGACGCCGTGGTCTTTCCACAGAGCATCAATGGCGTTGCCAACCTCAGGAGGCAAGACGTCACCTTCGATCTGTGCGGGTTGCATGAAAATGGTCTGAACGTGGTACTCCATCCGCTGATCTTCTAGCGGCAGTTCAAGTGATTCCATGGCTTCCAGAATGACGCGCATGGACTGGACTGTGTTGCTAAAGATGATCTCCTTGAAGGATTCCCGCTCGTCGCGTGAATACCCGCCCTCGTGGATTAGTTTCATCTGTTTCAAGATCGTCGACTTTCCGGATTCACCAGCACCTGATCAGACGATTGTTAGTAAAAGAGGCGCATATAGTTAACCAGGAATCGGGGCCTCGCTCACCCAGAAGAAGCATCTTGATCTCGTTCCGCTGCATCATCTTGTCCCGCTTCAATTGATTCTCAATCTCCTCGTTGCGGGCCTTGCCCTCCTTCTCCTCCGTGCTCATTCCACAACCCATCTTGACGAGCGCGAATGGGTCCTATGCAGAATGGATTTCGCAACGCGTCTCAACCGAGTCAACAGCGGCCGGTAGTGGTATAACAAGGAAGGCTGTCGTTTCGTGCTAAAGAGCGAATCTGGTTAGTCGATGAAAAAGATAGAGAGAAAGCGACCCTAGACGAAATGAATGATGGTTGGGAGATGGCGATTGCGCCGGCACCGCGTCTTCCTGTGCGTCTTGGTCCTGCTCCTTTGGACACCCACGGCCTCACACATACAAAGACATGTGCATACGCGGAGCCACAATGCCACAGGACGTGACAAAAACAGTAGTAGACAAGGGAGGCGCCAATTATTGGGAGGTTGCGATACACGCGCCATATACAGAGTGGAGATTGAAGTTGTTCATTGGTCGCTCCTGTAGACGCATGACCTCGGCGGTTGCGCTCTTCGATTGTGTACGATGATAGTGGGTGGGATTAAGGCTCGTTGTAGAAATCTGACGGCGACTTACCAGGGCAGCAGCTTCTCCGGTCGGATAGAGAGGCGATGACAGCAAGCGGTAGTTTTTGATGATGGACCACCAAAAGGAGAGAGCGGCGAAGATGGTGAGAATGGACGACGAAGAGGGAAAAGGAAAAAAGGGCGGTTGAGCGAGATTGTGACCGGGGGCGGAAATGGACTGGGCCACTGGGCAGAACCAGTTGCAGCGGCCAGTGCAGCCAGTGCATGCCCTCCGTGTAAGTAGTGTAGTGTAGGTAGGTACTTACTTACAAGGGAAAGGGAAAGGCCTGTCCAGTTACTACCTACCTAGGGATAGGCTCGATAGGTACTGTAAGTCGCCTGTTCCAGCAGCCTGTCGCTCTGTGCCATTAGTGGGTAGTTGAAGGCGTGGGTGGGGCGGGCTGACCACTGAACCAGTGATCCACCAACCAGACTGACTGACTGGACACGCTTTTTGCAGTACCTATACAGATACTGCCTCACCCATACGCCGTACTAGCACATGCCAGGTACTCTGGCGCAACTGGCGCATGTACACCTCGAGCGTAGAAGACGGCTAGTAGCTGATTTAACGGGGAATCCTTGGTGCTTCAGCTCACTCCCTAATCCCAGAGGGGCAAGTTTATTCCCGGCTACCCCTAACGCGACGCTGCACTTGGCATAACGAGACATCCTCGACATCCACACTAATGTGCTGTGGTCTGTAGGATTAGATGATTAGATGAATGCTTTTGCCCGGGGCCACCTCTAACACTACACTACTGCCATGCATGTCATGATATTCTGCAGGCCAAGTACCTGTTGGGAATGGTGTACCTGCTTCTTCCCACTGAGGCGGGCCTCTCATCTCTCGTCTCTCGCACCAGCCACCGCCGTCTGTCTGCCTGATGTTCGTACACAAAAATGCTTATTATTCTGGCTGGTTAAACTTAAGATTACTGATATATATAGTTATATATAAATAGTCAAGGCTCAGGAGAATGAATGAATGAATGGCTGGAGGGTTTTTTTGATGGATGCTAGGGGCCGACCCGAAACAACTCGACAGTCGACAGTCAAGTAACCAATGTCGCAAGAGCTGTGCAGAACCACACTAAGTCTGCTGCACACTGCAAGGAGGACCGCCCAACGCTAAACTTTTTTAGTGGTAGTAAAATGAATATCCCTTTCTTACCTAGTGGGTTACTATTAGTGGTGCAGGTGGGAGTGGGGTTCTCGGCATGTCTAACAGGTCATATTTTGTAAAGAAGAATACTACAATATGTCTTATTGAGAGAACGCCGTTAGATATGATTTTTACTGCTCTTCCTTTGCTTAGCCAACCCGATTTCTGGTTGTACAAATTGCGATGTCTTGTTGGGTATAAGAAAACATCAATTTCTGACTCGAACAATTTCAACTAGTTAGGTATGTTGCAAGGTACCTTGCAACCTTGTCAGCTAAAAGAGGCCGAAATGCATATCAGGACCCTTCCCCCTGCTAAGTGGCAATACGATTACCTACTTGGCACTGGATGGGAAAGCTCTAGAAAGGCTCTAGAAAAGGAGGACACGAGAGACACGATACGGCTATATACTTAGTAAGTAAGTAAGTGTATCAAGAGATACGCAAATACATAGTTTAACTGGTTATCAAAGCAGTATCCTGTGTGTCCCTAATATGATACCTAGCATAGAGACGAGCGTTGATGAGTTTGTTTGCATCTGGGCTTCGGCTCAAAGCATGTCACCTGATTATTATTATTTTCCCATATGCTTATCGGCACTTATTCAACAGCTGATCCATACGCCGCCATCATTGGAAAGACAGATCGAGTTGTTTTGGACAGTTTTGGACGAGAAACCGACCTTTAAGAAACCCAGCAGGTATAATAGGTTTGGTATTTGCGTTTTATCATCGACCCCACGAGATCAAGAGTCGATTGCCGTGCTGACTGTCGACAAGGATCGGTACCCTTGGAAGTCGAAGAAATATTATATACTATATGTTACCTTGTTACCAGCTTCATCATGGATGAGAACATCATCTTTTTCTTTCGCTTTCAACAATTGACCTTCGGGTTCCAGGTCTTTAATCGTTCCATCACCCCTACATTATCGTGTTGAAGGAGATGTTTCCAGGAAACAACTCTCACAAAATGTTATGAATACCAGTCCTCTACCTATTCTCCTTTTTTCCCCTCCTGCTCAGCTGTTGTCTACGTCGGACGCCACCAAACCGAATGCAATGCAGGCGACCGGATATAGATAGCAGGCAATCTTACGAGCTACCGATTTGTGTACCGACATTGTGCGTTACGACTGCTTATGAATGGACCATGAACCTTCCAACGGCTGCCCGTTTCCGTGCTATGTGAGAGCAAACAATTGCGTCAACACCATTTCTGTTAATGACACCATCCACGGGAAATGATGGCGGAGACAACTCCCGCCTCGCGGACAGCATCGTTGTATGCAGACTTCTAAGCCGGCTATCTCGTACAACGCATTCTCCTGCACCAAGTCAATTTGCGGCGAGACGCCGATGCCACTCGACAAGGTAGTTGGTCTGACGAATTCCTCAACGCGGGAACCAAGTCGGTAATACCACAGAACTACCAACGTAGAGCCTATCAGAGAGAAGTGCTCATCACCTGACGACGCGGTCAGCAGCATCATATTTATTTATATCTTCGCCGAGAAATCTTGTGGCATTGATGAGCCACTTGCCTCAAGGTAGTAGGTGGTAAGACCGGCAGCCTTCCTCACAAGGCAAGAGAGAGGTTGTATTGTAGTTCAACAACGTTGTACCGTTTATCGATTTAGGACCCCCGAATGCCACCGAATACATGGTGAATATTTGCTATAAACCCTTAACACCACATTCATATGGCGCATATTAGGTCGAATGGCCGACCTACCTCCCAAGTTTCGGCAGATGCAGCGGAAACGGCTCCATATCACCGTCAGATTGTTGCGCTCGGATCGCTATGAAGGCGGACTAGTTGAAGGAAGATAAATCTGGCGGGGTATTTACTTAAATCTTCAAACATATATCATACGTAGCGCAAAATGGTAGGCATATCCAAGATCATCACCCTAGCAACTTTGAAACATCTCTAGGACACACTCGGTATTTCCTCCTTTAATGCTTTACATATGTACAGAAGTATTGCTACGATGCATAGAAGGGCTTCGGCCTCTGTTCAGTGACATGTTTTCCGAACGTCCATCTAGATTGGGCCAACCAGTTTTCATTATCATCACCCACAGTTTGCTTTTGGATAATTCGGTCTTAGTGTCTACGGGGCTTTTCTCAATCTGCTGAGAGTGAATCGAGTTCATGAGGCAGCACCGCAATTACAGTATTTTCGCGGGGCCTAATGGAGCTATAGTTATCATCTGCTGTATAACAGCCACGTCCTGATCTGCAACAGGACTGAATTACAAAACTCCCCACATCGAAACATCGCGCATTTCAATAAATTGTGAGACCGATACTACGTTGATCCGCTTTGCAACAAGGGGCTCTAGATTTTCAAAAACCGAAACTTGGTACAGACGGCAAATCTTACTTGAGAAATCTTACAGATTAGGTGGGCAGAAGGTCGGCATTGGTCGGCACTTAAGCATATACTACTTATGTAGATAGATATAAATAGCAGCAAGCGGAGACTGTTCACAACTATTCGCAAGATTCTGCAGTTCTAGTCCTCATCTTTGCCACGACGCTTATATACCTGAGTCCTGACCGAGGTAAACTAGGCAAATACTCTGAAAATGATGGCGACATGATTCAACCACTCGTTGGCCCTTTTAACTATCAGAGCACTGGAGTACATGCGTCGCTCCAACAGTACACTTCAACCAACTATAAGGACGGTCGTAATTCAAAATCCGGGATAGGTATCAACTTGCGTTATCTAGTGGATGAGACTAGTACTGTAGAGAGAGCATACGAATAACCCGTACACTTCCATAGTTAGGCTTTGAAGTGGTATTAGTTCGGTATTTAGCTCCATCTATTCCAGATTATCATTACCATTACCATCCCAACCAAACCAAACTCGGTTCCCTTATTCTCCTTCTGGTCCAAGTCCTATGGAAAAGCTGTCCAATTCGGGTACCTGGCTGGCGAGCTGGATATACCGAACAACGGGACAGTTCTAGTTGTCACCGTTCCAGCGCGTCTGCAAGACACCGAGTGCCGAAGTGTATATACGACATTGTTCTGCATGGTTCCTGTGCCATTGTCGGCACAGCAGATCTCAAGATGCAGCAATGGGCAGTCTGATTATATACCACGCCCCCCGGCAGCCGGCAGCTCAGCATGATCCTCTGGTCAGGCCAAGCCAATGTTCATCTCATCGTAACCCACCTCCCCCAGTCGGTCAGCTAGCCAGCTAGCCAGCTAGCCAACTGGCGGGCTGCCAGCCTGTCTAGCGCCAGATCTCTCCACGATTGCTTGATTACGGCCGAATTAGCACATGAATCAGGCCTTCTGCGGAAAAAAAAAGACGACAAACAAAATAGGAGCACCCGGTATAGTTTGTTCCGATTGAAGACCTCTCTTCTTTAGCATACCAACTTTGGATTTCTATGCTTCGCTCTTGGTGTTGACAATTGCATGATGTCGGCCGGTGTCGAGCTTGACCAGTATCCTAGGCATGGCGGCTCTAAGATACGTGGCAATGGTATGATGCACAATGTGTTCCATGTTCTCCTCCGCCTAAGATGACTTCTTAACGGTGCTCGATATCACCAACCCATTACTTACATTTGAACGATATGCTATAGAGTTCCACCACCATGCCCCTAGAATCACCGATGACGAGTTGAAAAAGTTACGCCAGCCGGCTAAGGACGAATTTGCGAAAAGAGACGATTGCATGAAACGCGTACGTATATTGTCCACGTTTCACTTGTTCACGTTCCTGAGTCCCCTCGCGACATATATCTGGAGTTTGACGTCACAGACTCGACTTCATCCGTTAATTAGGTTGTTGAACGAAGAATAGGCCCACGAAGCATACGAACGAGGCGATGGAGCTGGAGCAAAGCAGCTAAGCAATGCTGGCAAAGCGCATGCCGCTGAGGGGGACAGATTGAACCGAGAGATAAGCAACAAGATATTCGAGAAGGTCAACAAAGGCATAGAGTCTGACAGTCACATGATCGACTTACATGGCCTATACGTCCACGAGGCTGTGGAAATTGCTACGAGACATATTCGAGAGAACCAGAGCCGTGGGAACACCTATCTTCATGTGTAAGTACAACATTGTCTCTTACAAATACACACAACTCTACGTGCGCAGCACAATAGGCTAACATATTGCGTCAATACCCACAGGATCGTCGGACAGGGCCACCACAGTATCGACCATAAACAGAGAATCAAGCCAGCGATTGAGGAGCTTTGCCAGAATCTCGGGCTACAGTACGCAACAGAAGAGAATGCAGGCCGCATTTATGTCAACCTACAAGGCGGCGATGTCACCCACCTACCCCCGCCGCCGCCGCCGCCGCTTCAGCACGACGGGTATCAACGCCCACAACATCATCATGGCGATCAGCAGCAACATCATTCTAGCCAACAACAGCAACACCATGGTGGACAAGCCCAAGACGAGGAACAGTACGACGAAGTCGAGAAGTTCCTTAAAAAACTTATCAACAAATATTGCTGTACTGTCATGTAATGCGTCAGACATGCATAGCTGGTTTTGTTTTAAGTGAGCGTGTATACTGGTTTTAGTCTGGAATCTTGGGTAGCGAATGATGCGTCAATGATACATGTCAGAAGTGATCGAACTTATGAAGAGTTAGATAAGGCAACCTAGAACTTACAATACACTATCAACACGCCCCAAGAATTGCAGATCCTCATCCAATAGATGATCATTTTTTCTCATCATTGCAGACGAAATTGTGCTCCCTAGGTATATGATATAGAATAAGTAATGACATGTAAAACATCGATGGGCTCTACGTCAAGATATCCAGCTATAAAATGTATTAGAGATTCGACATCACGAAAGATTTGAAGCGGCGTGACTGCGCCCCATTTCAGTGTCGAGGCAGAAAAGTCATTCGAAGCACGTTTGAAGTCTAGACCTCAGGATTCAAATTAACATAATAGGCCTAACTCATCATCATATCTAACATATCCCAACAAGGCACAGTGTCATTTAATTGAGATTTTCCCTTAGTGAAGTCAATCAGGAGATGCCATCAATTCACAATACAGCAGAAAAAGAGTTAGGTACACCAGGGTTACCTCCACACTTATTACCGGGCAAATTCCGAAGCCCCAAAGCCCAGATATAGTATAGCTGAGAAACCGAGGCATACGGGATAATTGTTGGTGTTTCGAACTATGTTGCATTGCATTGCAGAACTTGGCATTCATATATAAAAGCTGGACATGATGTAGAAAGCAGCTCCTGTACGCTACCGCTTCACATAGATCTTGAGCATCTACAAAATGATCCCACCGTATCCTTTTAGATATTATAGATCGAAATTGCCAGCGCCGGAAGATGAGGAAGCTTACAAGTCCCGCAAACGCGGGCTCGCACATTGGCTCACCTTTCCGTTTGAGGAGGAAGCTCCGTTGCTGTGTCGAAAGTGTCGCCATCGCAAACTTGACTTCAGTCCATTAATGAGGAAACCGCCAGACGTACCCTCAAGCTACCCCTACGACTCTGTCGAAGACGACCTACTCGAAACGCTAGAAATGAAAAATGCTATCTATATCAATGGTTTCTCGCTCGAAGAGGCCATGAACACGGAGTCACGATGTTCGCTCTGTAGACTTCTCATCACCAGCCTCGACGAAATATGGAAAGAGGGTTGGCTGCTCAATATGCGATGTATATGCATAATACGACCGAGATATGACTGGGTGGGCTTTCATCGTAAAGGATTACACGGTCGTAAAAGGTTCAAGATTGTTCATCTGTATCAAATTTTTGTCCAGTTCCAGCCGATGGAGGAGGAGATTATATTCGACCTAAGATGTGCCAGCGAGTCTAAATCTGCGAGGAAAGGAAGATTCGCAATTCCCGCGGCGATCAATACCGAGATGCTGAAATATTGGCTCCGGCAATGCGATGGGAAACACTCCCACCCAGCCGTCCCTAGCAATATAATTTCACGAATGCAGGCCATTACAAGCCGTGGGCTTTTCCGGGCCATAAACACATCCACAGGGTCTGTGGAAGCCTTGACATCTTTGCCGAAATTTGTTGCTTTGTCGTATGTCTGGGGAACGAAGGCCGATCATTCAAAGTCTCTCGAGAGTAAACCCATATCAGCCCACGCTCCTACCATCCGCGATGCTGCTGTCATCGCAAACTCTCTTGGAATCATGTGGCTATGGGTCGATCGAATTTGCATTGATCAGTCAAACGAAAATGAAAAGGGGATACTGATTCCCTATATGAAGGACATCTTCGCAGCAGCACATCTTACTATAGTCGCCGCCTGTGGAGAGGGTGTACAGAGCGGGCTTCTAGGTTCACCGAAGAGTCTAAGAAATGCAGAGAAACCTCTCGTTATAGGCTCGTCGGTCGCAATCCTTCCCTTCGCCAAATCATTGCACGATCTTGTTGAGAATAGTGTATGGAGTTGCAGGGGTTGGACGTTCGAAGAATACGTATTCTCGAGACGGTTGCTCTTCTTTCTCACTTCAGAGGTTTTCTTCAGCTGTGGTCCATATAAGTTCCGCGAATCATTAGGCAATCGTGCTGCCCCCATGACCAGGAATGTGGTCGACAGAGGAGCACTTGGCGAACGTGTCTGGTCCAACACCGAAGTCCTTCATAAGAGTCTTCAAAGCAACCCGGACAACATGTTTGACGTGTTAAAAATAGAACAATTCATAAAAGCACTAGAGGAGTACACGGACCGAAGCCTTACAGTCGAGGAAGATAGAGTGCCTGCTTTTGCTGGCGTCGTCATGGCCGCTGTGACGAACCCAATGGACGAAATAGGATTGCTAAAGCACGGGCATCCACTACGCTTCTTTGAGATTCTCTTGACTTGGCAATATAAGTATGGGCACTTTAATCCCAGACGAGGAGTAGCAGACCGGCTTAACGCCAAACCGTTAATACCAGACAAGCCATTTGCACCTTCGTGGAGTTGGGCGTCTTCGCCCGTGCAGGTTGGTTTCCATTCAGTACGCAACTATCTCCTCCTTCAATGGGACGTTCCTTGGTTTCAATATACCCTCCTTCACAATCACGATATACTTGCGTTGCCGACCAAGCACAACGTAACTCCAAGTCCATTCTTGGTGGGACTAGAACTACCGGCTGAGCTGATTAGAAGCCAGCCATGGATGAAATTTGTATCAGACGACTTGTCTCTAGACCACGAGGGAAGATCATCGGCCGACCTACTTATAGATGGTTCACTATCTCTACCAATCCTCCATATAGTGACTCTTGTGTTTGAGGCACGTTTTGTGTATTGGGGGGGCCCCATCAACACGTATGGCAACCGTGAAGAGGAATTTTTCATGGTCCCTCTAGACAGCACTGAAACTGGCGAGGAAGCCCGAGAGAGAATGAGTTGGCATGACCTCCAAATGCTGGATGAATGGTCTTTATCTCCTGAGATGAAGTTACGTTATCGTCCAGAGGCGGTTGCTGCCAGACCACAACCATTTGAGACATTCGCTTTGATAACTGGCCGCGTGTACGGTTTGCCGCCACCGGGTGGTCAAGAGCCCCGTGAATTGTTTTTTGACCTGTATATAATGCTCTTGGATGCGGCGGGGCAAGATGGTACATATAAACGGGTGGGCTGTACTCGGCTTTCCCCGGTCAAAGAAGGATCCCATTGGATTGAGCTGATTAAGAAAGGGAGACCACGCTGGCAGTACATACGTATTATCTAATACTTCTTGGCCTCATTACAATATATAAACACTCATGTAGCAATTCGCCACGTAGCTTCATGCGGCATAGACAACAAGTGTCGATTTCAATATGTCTGCTTTGGGATTGCTCAGCATGAGACACTACCCCCGGATGGCACGTTCTGGCAGCTTGAACTCTTCGTGCCACCAGTGATGCTGACACCGCTCCAACTCCAGTCACTACAGCTGCCAACACCACATTCAATGTAGACTCGGGCGGCTTCGCTGCCAACAGTGCCCGTGACATTCTGCAACACAAAGCCAGTAACAGTAACGCCGTTTGTTGGCTTGCCCTTGTCGCCACCATATGACTGGGTGACGATCACGCCATAATCGCTGTAGTCAGCATCAACGCCGGCATTATCAAGGAAGATATTCCGGTACGTGATATCCTGAACCATGCCCGTGGCGTCCGTTTTAGTCTTTATACGCACAGATTGTTGCGATCTTTGAACTGTGCTATCTTCGAATGTCACGTTGGACACTACGTCGACATTCTGCCCCCCTATCGACCCAATCGATAGCCCATGACCACCTGAGCAGAATCCAGAGCCGAAATAGATGTTCTTTCCGCTGTTGATGGCAACGCAGTCGTCTTGGTTCCAGACTTTTGCACCGGTGATAGTCACGCCGTCGGCGTTGTTGACTGTAACGGAAGAAATTAGGGATTGTTGGACATCTTTTTTCTCCGATACTAATCATTTTCGGGAAGATGGAAGGGAATGAGACCCTGTACTGAAGGAGTAAGAAAATAACTTACTATTGAAAGCATCCGTGTTCTTCCCTAGAGCTTCGCCGTCCCGATCATCCACTGTTACGTCCCTCACAATAAGATTATTAACATAATTCAAACTAAAGCTATTCTTAGGGGCGTTTTTGATGGTGATGCCTTCAAGTATAGAGTCGTTAAGGCGATTCGCCTTGAAGAACTTAGGCTTTGTCACACCGCCACTGCCTCCCTTTCCATCCCAGTATAGCGCGCCCTGTCCGTCGAGTACGCTACCCTCGGCCCCCTTAACCGTGATGCTATTCCCGCTGACGGAGAACAAGGAGCCCTCCCACTCAGCATACCCAAACGTTGTTGTCCCCTCGAAAATCACCGTGGTCCCGTCGTTTAATTTCTCTAGGTTTAGCGTTTGGCCGCCGGGAACTTGTAGTGAAGATAGAACGATCGTCGAGCATGACGCCTTGCTAACGCTCGCTGATGAGTAGCCTAACGATCCGCTGAATGTACATGAGTCTGCACGAGGAGCTACGGCGTCCTCGAGGTGTGGCGCTGGTGTCACCACCGGGGCGGGTGTTCCTACAACACCGTTAACGCTAAGAAGAGACAGAGCGACTGCCGCTATAGCTCTCGTGGGATGTTGATGCATCGTGAAGAATTATCTGGATTTTTCGACTCTATAAGACGAGAAAAGGCTCTTATGCTTACTTCTATAAGAACGGAGGAGTTTATATATCTTTATTATTCATTCTCTTATAAATCATACCCATAAACTCTTCAGAACACTAACATGCAGTTTCTAGAGGATATGTGAATGTTAAGAATTTTCACCGATTGGTGGAACTGGTTCGGATAATTGTTCCACATGCCTATCTCCTTCCCATTTCTACAATCCCTCCTGTTTCCGGTACGGTGGACTTCACGACCCGAATTGTCTTAGCTAGACTACTCTTCTTCTGGATATTATCACTGGGACCATTGCGAAAGTATATGATTTGTGGATGAAGCTGTGGAAACTGTGGAATTAATTTCTCGACGTTACCTCGTCGCTACTAGCATACGCATGGATCGGTCCTCTGCCACTTTTATGATTTATAGCTGCTCTCCGTCCACCAATCGAAACCCCTGAAGCCTGGTATTCATGGCGATATCAATATTGTCGAATTCAATCTCGTCGATTGGAAATACCGTATCCAAGTTACGAGTACAAGCATCACGTACCGGGACTCGAACGATTCAAACATAGTGAGTGAATATAATTCCTTTCACCTAAACATGACACGCATGAACTGTTCCTTGGTCTTCTCAGCAAGTGCCTTTTTCTTACTACGAACTCTAAGAGTAGAACTTCGATCAGACTGAGCATACAAAGATCCTATAGGTGTGTTAGAGGGATTATATGTAGAGTTAAATGGCTGTGGCTGATAAAACTAGTTAATTGCTAACTCTCTCCAGGACCAAGGGGGGCCCTCTGTATATATAGGTGTGTATATGAGTGCAGAACTACTTATTGGTCACTCGATGCGCAAGTCCATGTTGCTTTCGACATCGAACTGTTCCATAGAAAATAGAAGAAGAAGAAAACTCTTCGCAGTTGAATTTTGGGGTGAGCTTGGGATCCGTAATGGATTGTACCCTTTTTGGTCTATACTTGCGATAACATCATAGTTCGAAAATAACTTCCCGTAACTGACAAGAAACCTCAAAAAGTTCCCTAGTTTCCCTTGCGGCTATTTCATTGGTAGCCTTCATCGCAAATTATATTAGGTGATTATCTTCAAGGTCGAGGTTGACACGGTATATTGATATAATAGTTTACAAACCCATAAGTTTTAGCAAGTACTCGCAAGGATGCCGGCCACTGTAAACTTTACAGGGTCCGGCATGTCCTTAAGGGGTCGCTGGCGGATTCTGACATCTCAATGAACGTGGTAGGGTATCCAAACCTGGAAGAAATTAACTGTAACAAGGGTAAGGCTTGGAACTGTGTTCTATTCGCATATAATCATTTATGGCAACAAGGGAGCCATACTTAACTGGCTTCCTCCCTTCAGTTCTGGCGACAACTAGGTCTATATATACGCGAGAGCTACGCTTTCGTTCATCTGCTATTATCGCGTATCATCGTCCATTATCGCCTGTTTGCGTGATCAGGCAAATAACAGGTAGCTGAATATGCAGATCAGATAATTCACATGATCTGACCCATGGCATCGGATATATACATTCCCAATACCTTGGGTTGTTCTGTATGACATCCAGGGAGCTTACTTCCCATCTTCCCAGTATATGTTTTAGTTTTACATAACGAATAGCCGGATAGGTTGGTGGTTCAGCCAGTCTTCGTGCCCTCGTGAGGCTTCGTGGAATGCTAGTAAGCGTTACCCGCGTTCTGATCACTATCTATCTTTATATAACAGTATAAACATTGTGGTATCTAGGTTTAAATCACTTGGGGAGAGATGCGCGGCCTTGGCGCCACTCAAACTTAAAGGCGTCATTCAGCTTCTGATTAGCTGAGGAGGGAAAATATCAGGTTATTGGCCTATTTTAAGAATTTAGATGAAAATTTAAACCACTGTTAGTGCCGATAGAATCAGTATATATAAGAGACAAGGCTAGCCTAAGGCCTAGAATCGATCATTCTAAGTACCGTACACTCTCACTCATAGCACTCGTCGGAATCGCAAGATACCGTTTCGGAATATCAGAAGATACCTTTAAATCTAAACCAGCAATCCAGCATACTATTATATATCAAGATGCGCGTTATACTTCCTCTCTTCGCGGCCGCCTTCGCCGTCGCGTTGCCGACCAAATCGATTACCATGATCGCAATCGAAGCCTTGCATGAAGGGTCCGGGATGGAAACCACGAACATGACCATCATAGTGCCCGTCGGTCCGGCGTATGTAAATGAGGCGGCACTCCGCGAAGTGTCGGCTTTGTACATACTCGAGGACGACGCCACAAGCTGCATTCCTTACGACTCCGAGATTGCGTTCGGACCACAGTTAGTATATCTGAGTCATTTATCCCCCCCAGTTCGGTAACGATTCTGTTGCGATATCCCGTATGCTTATGCGTTATCCCCCAAGCACTGTATGAATGAGTCTATAAATGGTAATTTTAACTCTTATCTCTTACAGCGGCAATCCATTTACTTTTGGACACCCGGCTATATTTTCGAACACCACGGCCGTCGGGAGTATCAAATGTACTAGGAACTGAGAGGTAGACGGCAAGTAAAGAGTGATGATGGGTGTCGTTTAAGGACCAAGCCGCACCGATGCTCTTGTGAACCGGTTACCCATTTCTACACGGAGGATGTCATTCTGCTTTTCTTCAAAGATTAAAGAAGAAAACGGAGACACTTGTGTTTATGGACGAACTATCGGTTGGGCTAAGTTGTATCCGTTGGTGATGTATCTATCTTGTGTACACACATGGAAATAACAGACATGGCGCAATTTAGTAAAACCACAGCTGAGCCGTATTAACCGGCCGTAGTTACCGTGAAGCGGTGATATAAGGGCTAGATTCATATTCAAGGCAGGCGTTAGGCTTGGCGCAGACTGCTCAGCCTCCGCAGTTGCGCGTTCCGATGCACAATGCACACGTAGTATTGGGCACCAGCCACACTGCCGAGTTAACCGTGCTTTGCCGTTGGTCCCTGAATTGAGGGCTCCGACGTCATACCATTCCGGGACGTCTGCCCCTCGTTGATTGGCCAAGATCGCATGCATTAGCTGAATCAATCCCGCAGCGCCCTCACGGCCTCACGCCCTCACGGAGGGAAGGAGAACATAAGTACAAAAGCATGAAGCTATTATAAGAAGGACTATTCGAATCACTTCCCCATGCTATCACCCAGACTACTCTTGCTCATTGTCACAACCACGTTCCTCCTTCTTACCGCACTCCTACTCACCAACTACAACTCGTCGACCTGGCTTGATGCCTTGCGGCCCTACCTCTCAACCCCGTTTGATCTAGACCCTTTCCCCCACCACAACCACAACGCTCCATCAGAATCCAAAATGGGCGGCGGACCAGGCCAGTACCGTACCGTGGCGTATTTCGTGAACTGGGCTATCTACGGCCGCAAGCACCGTCCACAGGACCTGCCCGTGGAGAAGCTGACGCATGTGCTCTACGCCTTTGCCAACGTGCGCCCTGAGTCGGGCGAGGTGTACCTCACAGATACATGGGCCGACACCGACATCCACTGGGAGGGCGACAGCTGGAATGACGTGGGCACGAATCTCTACGGCTGCATGAAGCAGCTGAACCTCCTCAAGCGGCGCAACCGCAACCTCAAAGTTCTGCTCTCCGTCGGCGGCTGGACGTACAGCGCCAACTTCAAGCAGCCGGCCTCGACCCCGGAGGGGCGCGCGACCTTCGCGAGCTCGTGCGTCGAGCTCCTCAAGAACCTCGGCTTCGACGGCATCGACATCGACTGGGAGTATCCGCAGTCGGCCGAGGAGGCGGCCCACTACGTCGCGCTGCTACAGGCCGTGCGCGCGGCGCTGGACGCCTACGGCGGCGACAGGAACGCGCATTTCGAGCTCACGGTCGCGTGCCCGGCGGGCGCGCAGAACTACGACAAGCTCGACATCCCCGGCATGGACGCGAGCCTCGACTTCTGGAACCTGATGGCGTACGACTACGCGGGCTCGTGGGACGCCAAGGCGGGCCACCAGGCGAACCTGCGCCCCAGCGGCGCGAACCCGGGCGCCACGCCCTTCGACACCGAGGCCGCCGTGGCGGCGTACACGGGACGCGGCGTCGCGCCCGCCAAGATCGTCCTCGGCATGCCGCTGTACGGCCGCGCGTTCCGGGACACGGACGGCCCTGGCGCCCCCTACAACGGCGTCGGCGAGGGCACGTGGGAGAACGGCGTCCACGACTATAAGAAGCTGCCCCTCGAGGGCGCCGAGGAGCGCGTCGACGAGGAGGCTGGCGCGACGTATTGCTACCATCCCGGCACGAGGACCATGGTCTCGTACGACACCGTGCCCATGGCCCGTCGGAAGGCCGAGTATGTTGCCGAGAAGGGGCTCGGTGGCGCCATGTGGTGGGAGAGCAGCGCGGACAAGGAGGGCGAGGGGAGCTTGATTGCGAATGTAGTCGATGTCCTCGGGGGACCGGATGCGCTGGATAAGACGGAGAATTGCATCGAGTATCCCGATTCCAAGTACGAGAATTTGCGCGCTGGGTTCCCGACAAATTGAGGGCCGGACATTTCGGATGAGTAGACTAGAATTTGCGGGATATTGCTTGCTACCATTTGCGTATGTTGGGTTGGAGGTTTGGAAAATTGAGGCGAATATTTGATGAGATACGAAATGATGATAACTATGTTTACTACAGTCTGTTGGTCTCTAGCCTGCTAAGCTTTGCTTTATATGACCCGTATGACACATAGAATTTCAATGTCCGTCTCTTCGAAATCGGGTCACTGTATCGACGCGGTAGACGGTTCTTCAGCTGTGTCGAAGGTGGGACGTTTACGCATTACGTAGTTAGAACAAGGTGGGAATGCACCAGTTGACAAGGTATATTGAGAAAGTGGTCGTAAAAGACACCTATGCTATGCCATGAAGCAACTCCATGAACCTATGCCCGATTTTCCTAACCCCGCCTCAAATCCCGATATTACCGAGTCTCTAGGTGTTGATCCATTTACTGCTTGTCAAAGACGTAGGTCAGGTGGCAGCGGCCGCAGTACTGTCGGTCCTGCATGGCAGCCATGAAGACACCAGCACCGCACTGTTCGGGCATGTTAGCTTACACGACTAATCATAATAGCTAGGTAGAGGGGATGGGCTTACGGTGTCAGCAGGGCACTCGCGGCGAAGACGCTCGATCTTTCCGTCGCCGTCAACCTTGTAGTACTTGAGGACGGCTAACTTGGTCTTCTTGCGCTTGTGCTTGATCTTCTTGGGGGTGGTGTAGACCTTCTTCTTGCGCTTCTTGGCACCACCACGCAGACGCAGCACGAGGTGGAGGGTGCTCTCCTTCTGGATGTTGTAGTCGGAGAGGGTGCGGCCGTCCTCGAGCTGCTTGCCGGCGAAGATCAAGCGCTGCTGGTCGGGGGGGATTCCCTCCTTGTCCTGAATCTTGGACTTGACATTGTCGATGGTGTCGCTAGACTCCACCTCAAGGGTGATAGTCTTACCCGTGAGGGTCTTGACGAAGATCTGCATGATTGCCTGTACCGAGTTAGTCGATGCAGTCGAAATTTACGTCAAGGAGGTGTTATGGTCGCCAGGTCTCGTGAGATTGATGTGTAGCTGCAAACCTGCAGCCTGCGCAGCCAAATCTGTCGAGGGCAGGGTAGAAAGGGAAGGTGCATAGAGGGAATAGCGTGTAATTGCTCTGCGCGAGCCTCTTGCAATGTTGTGACAACATACCTAGACAATATGACACTGCCGTCCTAAGCAATCGATGTAGTTAGAAAAGAGAGAAAAAGTTGGAGGTTATGAGGAGCTACAGAACAAAATGGTGGGATGAAGTGGGCCCGCGCGATTGGTCCGCACTCCGTAGTGCGACAGGTGGTGGCGGGTGTGGAGCGCTAGCTGGCGAAACTTCGGGCCATAATGCAGCTGCACTTCGAGCTTGGACCACTGGGTTGATAGGGCTTTCGCCCAGTCTTGCCCTCACAGAAACTGCAACTGGTCTTTGTCACTTTGTAATTGGCTCTTTAATCAACCCATCGTGGGGCCAGCAACAATTAAACATTTTGCCCGCCGGAACTTATCACCACCCACTCGACTCTTCTCTCCCCCAGCTTTCGACTCGACAACTAACCTTCCAGGAGAGCCAAACTACCGTCAAAATGGTCAAGAAGAGAAAGAACAACGGCCGCAACGTACGTTTACCACCTAATTCACTCGCGCCGCTGGCGCAACAACAACATTCATGGTGCCGTCACTGACCTGCCTGCTCGATATAGAAGAAGGGCCGCGGCCACACCAAGCCCATCCGCTGCTCCAACTGCTCGCGATGCACTCCCAAGGACAAGGCCATTAAGAGATTCACCATTCGTAACATGGTTGAGTCTGCTGCCATTCGTTCGTTTCACCCCGAGATTCTCTGCTTCGCTTGCGAACCCCCAAACTGACTGAACCGCCCGCGCAGGTGATATCTCCGATGCCTCCGTCTTCGCTGAGTACACTGTTCCCAAGATGTACCTCAAGCTGCAGTACTGCGTTTCTTGCGCTATTCACGGCAAGATCGTTCGGTACGTCATCCCGTCAGGGAAAGACTGCGCGCTTGGCTTGTCCGGGCTGCGTATGCGCTTGAGAAGAGCCTTGGTCGACACTCGAGCCGCCGTCTTTCGCCTCCCCCGAACACCCTCGATTCGAAATGCCTTAAATACTGACAAATACTCGCAGTGTCCGTTCAAGAGAGGGTCGCCGCAACCGTGCTCCCCCCCCGCGTGTGCGTTACAACAAGGATGGCAAGAAGGTTCTCCCCACCACCCAGGCCGCCAAGGCTGCTTAAATGCTACCTATGGTAATTTTGTCTTTCGGAAAAGCGAATATCTGGTCCTCGGGAATGGGTTCACATGCATGACGGCGGTTTTAGGGCATGATATCACTAGTAATGACCAACATGAATCGAGTCATTTTGCCATGACAAACATTTTCACTGTCTTTCAATTGAATGGTTTCATGTGTGATTGCTATGTCTCCGACTAACGTCCCAAGTAGATGACAATGGGCTAGCTTTTCGTATCTCAATCCTGGTGAACTTCACAGGCGGGTAATCTTCGTGTGCTGGTACTCGCGTGATCTGATTCTTTGCGTAGATTAAAGAGTAAATACATTCATCAGTTGAGTTTCCTGTATTCTCTACTGAGAAGAAGTTGAATCTTTTCCGTAATGCATCTAATGATAACCTCTTACGGTCTCGATTCGAATTCAATGCCGACATCATCTGGCCGTGTAAGTAACCTAAGTCAAAATTTATTGAATCCGGTATCTCTTACAAACGAGTCTTAAACCATTCATTGCCTCATATTTCTATTATCACGGTAGATAATATTTGGAGGATGTGTTATGATGCGGGACACCATCTTTACATGTCGTTTACATAATCATCATTGACTCAGGCCTGCAACCGCCGTCGTCCCCACGGAAGGGTGCGACTACTATATGAGATTATCCAGCAAAGTCGTAGGATTGGATTAATTGTCTCTTATTTGTCCATTCTTCTCTCCTACGTGCCGCTTGCGGCTATTTAATCCTACACTTTCTCTCAGTGGGCGAGCAAAAGATTAGACCATCGAAGCTCTAGACAGATTTTGGCATGCCATAAATAGTAGTGTTAACAGACGAAATACTGTTAAAATTAGAGCTATGTACGATAGCGGCAATGAGATACAAACATAGTGTGTCTATGTACCAGCGTAAGCCCGGCCTTGGATTCTAAGCTTTCGTAATTACTTGATATCCCGTACAATGTCATAACTCTATCTTCGAGCCCTGGAGCGTCTTACAATCCCTGAGGGTAGTAAACCAACCTCATTTTCGGTACCCAAACGCCAAACGCTATGCAAGTCGAAAATACACAAACGCGTGGTAGGAGCGGTATTAAGTCTAAGCACGGCCACCACTGCCTGTCTTGAAGCCCTCCAATACAGTCGCCCAGGCGCCCCTATCACTGGTCGCAACACCATGACCGGTCGCAATCCGGCGCATGACTAGAGTATCTTTGGCCGCTTTGAGTCTCTTGCCCTCGCCGCTTTCCAGATATTCCTTGAACCACTGTTCCTCATCGGCGTCGAATGGCAAACTCGTGAGCTCGAAAGCTTTCTCGGCGGCAGCTTCATCCTTGAATCCAGAATCTAGCGTGACCGTTATTAATCTCTGGAATAGCTGGCGACGCATGTAATCCGCGTGCGACCGTGAGAATTCAAAGGCCTCCAAAACACTGGAGCGGGCTATGGCGTCAAAAAGGTATTGAAGGGCGTTAGACGACTTGATACTGGGCTGCACGGTATGGTAGTATGCGAGGGGTAGAGTGTAATCGTGGTCCTTGGAATGGCGCACTAGGCCCGTGATGATGTCGTCGGCAAAGTCGGAGATCAGTGACGGGTGGGTGAGATATTGCAGGGCGAGCTCAAAGTTCCGCGTGTCCATGAGCCACAGACCCTTCATAAAGATCCGATAGCGATTGGGGATACCCGCGAGCGACGCGAAGGACTCGGCCTTACTCTCGCCATTGCTAGATCGTCCGTCGATATCGAGTAGGAGGTAGTAGAGTATAGAGAGCCTATGGTGGAGGGTGATGTTGTTGGTGTCGCAGAGGTGCTGGTGCAACTGGCGTAGAGCATTCTCGTTCTTAGGCGGGTAGTTTTTCGCGACTACGGAACATGGGTTAGCTGGTATATTTCGCTGAATCAGTGCCTCTCCTGATAATACCTTGTCCTAGGTCCAACGCCTTGAGTACCCGATCTATAAAGAGGGAGCCTTCGAAGCTTCGACGGGACGCCTCGATGCTTAGGATGACGGTGCGGCTGTAAGGGAACGGGTTCACGGAGCCAAAGACCCGATCGAATTGCGAGTAGTCCATCATGATGACGGTAGTTTTGCCTCGTCAAGTTTCAAGTGTCAAGCCAGAGTGGCTGTTGCTCAATGTGCGAGAGATCGCGAAGGCGCGGGCGAAGCTAGTGACTTTGAGCTTGGAGCTTCAAGATTCAATACATAGATATATTCGTGAAATGCATGACACTAGTTGGAGCAGGGGTGCTGGCAACCGCCCACAATTCTGGTGGGGTTTGTTTATATTTACTTCCTGATTCGAACATGCGACAAACCGACTTTTTGTGGTACTCTCCATTAGTATTTGGCATTTCCCCTCCGCTTATCGATCGCAACAAGCCGCTGTCTAATTGACTATTTAACGACCAACGCATTCTACTAAATAGCAGCCGGCGGAAACGCACGTCTCAATAGTTTCGGCAATCACTGGCGACGTCAACTAGCCAGTCATCCCGTTCATATCTTGGAGCCATGTCTACACGTAGCTCCCGCCGCACAAGGCGCACCGCCATCGTCGAGTCCGATGAGGAAGACGATGTAATCGCCAAAACCCCTGCCAGAAAAATAAAACAGGAGAGCGAGGATGAGTTCGACCCTGAGACTGAGAGCCGTAGCACTCGCCGCCAAACCCAGAGCAGGCGGAAGTCTGCCGCTCCTTCAACGACAGCAACGCCACGCGTTGGCCGACCAAGGAAGAGCGTCGCTCCCGAGTCCTCCATACTCGAGTCCACCGAGATACCAGATGCTGCCGAAGAGTCATCGGCCACAATTCTGGCCCCTGAGTCACCAACAAAGAAGCCGACCCCATCGCCGCGGAAGCGCAAGAGCGTGGCGCCGCGGAGGACAAGCATCGAGCCAACGCCAGATACTCAGCCCTCTATCCCGACGCCCGCGCCATCCGAAGAACCGTCCGAGATTCACGGCACGCCTCTGGCAGATATAACCAGCCAGAGCGTTAACGAGCAGCCCACACCGGGCGACGAGACCGTAACCCAGGTTAAGCCCATCCGGCCCCTAGACACAATATTGGAAAAGCCCATGGATATTGTCTTGAAGTCGCGCCAGGTTGCCATGCCCATTGTTGAGGAGACGGGCCCGAAGGCGCGTATCGTCATCACCTACCTAATTCTCAACAACTTCAAGAGTTACGCCGGTCGCCAAGAAGTTGGGCCCTTTCATGCCTCTTTCTCTTCCGTCGTCGGACCAAACGGCTCTGGCAAGTCCAACGTCATCGACTCGCTCCTGTTTGTCTTTGGTTTCAGGGCAAGCAAAATGCGACAGGGCAAGATTTCTGCTTTGATTCACAATTCCGCCCAGTACCCTGATCTCGATCATTGTGAAGTGGCTGTTCATTTCCAGGAAGTCATGGATCTGGTTAGTCGAACTCTTCTTACCTTTTCATTCTGGTCAACTAATTTGGTGTACAGCCTGGTGGTGGTACCGAGATCATTCCTGACTCCCAACTTGTCATCTCGAGGAAGGTCTTCAAGAACAATTCGAGCAAATACTACATCAACGGGAAAGAATCTAACTTTACGATTGTCACCACATTGCTGCGCGATCGTGGGGTGGATCTTGACCACAAACGATTCCTGATTCTGCAAGGCGAGGTTGAATCCATTGCCCAGATGAAGCCAAAAGCCGGCAACGAGCATGAAGACGGTCTGCTGGAATATCTCGAAGATATCATTGGAACATCGAAATATAAGACTCCTATTGAAGAAGCTGCTACGGAAGTTGAGGCCCTTAACGAGATATGCATGGAAAAGAGCGGCCGAGTACAACACGTAGAGAAGGAAAAAAACAGTCTCGAAGACAAGAAAAACAAGGCCCTTGCCTATATTAGAGATGAGAATGATCTCGCCCTAAAGCAATCGGCTTTATACCAGCTGTATATCAGCGAGTGCAATGACAACGTTGCCGTGACGGAGGAAGCCATCAGCCAGATGCAGGCTCAGCTAGACGCGGAACTAGAGAAACATCAGGGCAGCGAACAGATCATCAAGCAGCTCCAGAAGGCATATTCGAAAGGCAGCAAGGAATTTGAAGCGCAGGAGAAAAATGTTCAAGCTCTCGTCAAGGATGTTTCCAAATTTGAACAGGAGAGAGTCAAGTTCGACGAGAAGCGCAAATTCCTAACTGACAAGCAAACGAAACTTCAAAAGACTATCGAAAACGCCGAGAAGTCTGCGGAGGAGGCTGATGAGACAATTCAACAGTGTACTGAGGATATTGCTTCCCGCGCCGAGGAAATTGTCAATCTGGAGCACCAAGTACAGGAAGAGGAAGCAGAGCTCGCCACGATTCGCGAAAGCCTAAAGGGAAAAACACAAGTGTTCTCTGACCAAATCGTCGCCAAACAGAAAGCCCTCGAGCCATGGCAAGAGAAGATCAACCAGAAACAGTCGGCCATCGCCGTTGCCGAGTCCGAGATGGCCATCTTAGTAGAGAAGGCAAACGCGGGGGCTGTAGCCCTAGATGAACTGAAAGCCAAGATAGCATCTATCCAGGACGGTCGCGCCGCGAAGCTTGCTGAGCTTGAGCAGTGCCAAACTGAAAAGACGAAGCTTGAACAGGAGGCAAAGGATGTCGAAGCCGAGAGTGAGAATTTTGCTAAAATGGAACCTCACGTTCGTGAAAAGGTATCGCGGGCAAGGCAAAAGGCGGACGAGGCTAGATCAAGCTTGTCTCAAACACAGAACCGTGGCAACGTACTCACAGCTCTGATGCGGATGAAGGAATCTGGAAGAATCGATGGCTTTAATGGCCGACTCGGCAATCTTGGCACTATCGATGAAAAATACGACGTGGCCATCTCGACAGCATGTGGTGCACTCGACAATTTTGTGACAGACACAGTTGAGGCCGGACAACAGTGCATTGAGTATCTTCGCAAGACAAATCTTGGACGAGGTAACTTTATCTGCCTTGATAAGTTGCGTGTACGTGACATACAGCCAATACAGACACCTGAAGGTGCACCACGTTTATTCGATCTAGTGAAAGCTAAGGACGACAAATTTCGACCTGCTTTTTACCATGCACTTCAAGATACATTGGTCGCTAAAGACCTGGCACAAGCCAACAGGATCGCATACGGAGCTAAGAGATGGCGAGTTGTCACGCTTGATGGAGAGCTCATTGACAAGAGCGGTACCATGTCAGGTGGTGGCAGGACTGTCAAACGAGGGCTGATGTCAAGTAAACTCGTGGCCGATACGACTCAGGAGCAGGTGACAAAACTTGAGAGCGACCGTGATACACTTGAGAAACGCTTCCAAGATTTCCTAGATCAGCAACGAGAGCACGAGACGCGCTTAAGAGACCTCCAAGATCAAATCCCACGCTTAGGCACAAAAATGCAGAAAATTGAATTGGAGGTGCAGAGTGCCGAGAAAAATATTGCAGATGCACAGCGCCGAATCAAGGAGTTGAGTAAGGAACACCAACCCTCTGAGTCCGACGACAGCCGAAAAGCCGCTCTTGAGAAGGAAATTGTGAAGTTGAACAAGGAAGTGACCAAACTTCACGCTGAAACCGAAGGCCTGGAGGCCGAGATCAAGGAGCTGCAAGATAAGATCATGGAGGTTGGTGGTGAGAAACTCCGAGCTCAAAGGGCAAAGGTCGACTCTCTAAAGGAGGAGATTTCCTCTCATAACGAGGAGACCTCCAATGCTGAAGTGAAAAAGGTCAAGGCTGAGAAGTCCAAGACAAAGCTCCAGAAAGATCACGCCAAGGCTACCAAAGAATTAGAAAATGCTGTCAAAGACCTTGAACAACTTGAGGAAGAGATAGAAAACCAAGGAACTAAATCGGAGTCTCTAAACGCCCAGGTCGAGGCTGCTGAGGAGGCGCTTGCAGAGAAAAAGAAGGAGCTTGCTTCCATGAAGGCGGAGTTAGATGAAAAGACATCCGAACTCAACGAGACACGCGCATCCGAAATCGAGATGCGCAACCAACTAGAGGATAATCAAAAGGCTCTTGTCGAAAACCAGAAGCGCTTGCGTTATTGGAACGAGAAGCTGGGCAAGCTAGTCTTACAAAACGTTAACGATCTGACAGGCGAGGTGCCGGCGAAGAAGGTGGTAGAGGCTGATGCACAGGAGTCTAACACGGACGGGGAGGAGCAGGAACAGGAACCACAAGAGCAAACCCCTACAGAACAGCCCGAAGAGCTTCCACGTTTCACCCAGGATGAACTGAAGGATATGAGCAAGGAGGCGCTGAAGGCCGAGATCGCTGCTCTAGAAGAGAAGACCCAGAACGTCAATGTTGACGTTAGCGTCCTGGCAGAATACCGCCGTCGCGTCGAGGAACACAGCGCGCGCTCCTCTGACTTAGCTAGCGCCGTGCAACAGCGTGACTCGGCCAAGAAGCGGTGCGATGATCTCCGCAGGCTGCGACTGGAAGGCTTCATGGAAGGCTTCAGTACCATCTCCCTTCGCTTAAAAGAGATGTATCAGATGATCACCATGGGCGGGAATGCGGAGCTCGAACTCGTCGACAGCCTGGATCCGTTCAGCGAGGGGATTCTGTTCTCCGTCATGCCGCCCAAGAAGAGCTGGAAGAACATCAGCAATCTGAGTGGTGGCGAGAAGACCCTTTCGAGTCTCGCGCTAGTGTTTGCTCTACATCATTACAAACCTACGCCGCTGTATGTTATGGATGAGATTGATGCTGCCTTGGATTTCCGCAACGTGAGTGGCCACAATTTTATACCTTCTCACTCTTATCGTCACTTATGTATAACGTCCGTTTATGTTTGGGGAGAGTTGCTAACGAGATTGATGTGTAATATACAGGTCTCTATCGTCGCCAATTATATCAAGGAACGTACCAAGAACGCACAGTTCATCGTCATCTCGCTGCGGAACAACATGTTCGAGCTTGCAGCCCGTCTTGTAGGCGTGTACAAGGTAAATCATATGACCAAGAGCGTGACGATCGAGAACCGCGACTTTATAGCCAGGAATTTGGTTGCGAGACCGGGTGGGGTCGGCGGTGGTGGCGTTATGCAGACTGTGATAAGGTGATGGGATGTTTTTGTTCGGACTAAAATAGCGATGGCTGACGGCTGATGAATGATGAAGAGGGACTATTATGAAGGTATAAGGTGGTTGGTAATTATAAGGATATCCGGATAAGCATTGTGAAGGGAGTCTATAATGATACTTTGGTTTTCTTATTTGATGTATCGTCAAGTATCGCCCGTTTGAGACAGGGACTACGAGCGTCGTAAACACCTAGGCATCTGTTGGGACACGATTGATTCGTTTGCCATTGGCAGTAACTGGCGCATGTTGGAAGTACTGGGGATGCGTTTTTCGGTTGGCCCTCGATCATGTTTATGCTGTCCCTTACATCCGAAATTCCAAGTTCAACATGCGTTTTAATGCATTGATATCCTGGTTGGTGTCCGGTGTGTTGCGTGATGCCTTGCGTGAGCGGCAATCACGCTTTACGGTCTAGGGTAACTAGGATCGATGTCGTCTTGATTTTCTTTCAGTACTAACTATGCGGACAATCTACACATGGAATTCGTTGAACTAACAACTGATCGGATAAGCATGGGGCTTGACAGTCAATAGACTTTCTAGAACTTCGTACTCATATGTATATCAAGAAAAGGAACTATACACCATCGTGATACGGATGCTTCTATATAGCGTATTACTAGCCTCATTTTTGGTTATGGTAGGTTTTAACTTCAGGATAATGACTACGTCTTCTTCATGACCTGTCATTCTATAACTTGCCAATAGCCTGCACCTCATTTTGGATTAGTAGACAATGCTGTTATGAAAGTAATCATATCATATGTTTCTTCACTAATTTGATGTCCGACTAGTGCTAACGACGAAGAAACCCCAAATTTGAAGCAAGGGAGAGCTGGGTTCATGGGTCGCAAACTATGAGTATGCTGTAATATACTTGAATGCGTAAATGTTACATTTCAGCTCATACTATCTCTCAAGACGGGCGCTTACACATACTCCGGCCTTAGCCCTTGAAATCCAGTAGACGACACGACTCCCTTATGAGGCCGACTATCTGCCTCCGGCTGCATTAAACCATTAATTCAATATAGAGACCCGGTCAATCTACATTGCTTCTCTAGTGCCTGCCTCCTGCCACTAGCTTTCGCGGAGCGGTACTTATGACCGGTCGAGATTTAGATCTCTAGGCTCTTGATGGGGCCGAAGGGAAGGCATTACTTGCCGCTCCTACTGGCGTATCTCGCCAATTTGTAAAACAGGATAAGAACCTTTTAGTTTCATTTCATTGTGGCTTGCTGGTTCATTCTACGTTGGTCTATAACTTGGCAACTCTGACCTCCGAAAAGCTACGGCCGTTTCCTTGATTACCTGCAATCCCTTTTTAAATAGTATAACATTATTAAAGGGGCTCTTACCCTGCTCATGTTGTGCCACTCTACAACTCTTCATCACGATGTCCTTATATACCGTACAAACCTCTTTGGTCTTGCCTTTGCTTGCAGTTAGTACCGTCATCTAGCATTGATGTTTTGCGCTTGTCTCCGGGGATTTGACGGCGAATTTATCTTGTCAATGCGACTGAAAAGTGTTAGACTTGTCCATGAAGCGCTAAATCAAAAGTGCTTGAATAATCGATGACACCCGGTCTACCATTTTTTTCATCCATTCTAGACAGAGAGACTATCAAATAATATTCAGTGAGGGCTACCAGACATTATATGTTGGTCTTCTCTTATTCGGGCACGGTTCTCTCCTGCACGACTCTTATATCTCTGCTTTGACGCAATTATTCACAAACCTGTCAATATTTTCCTGATCGAAGGAAAGCTACTTACGAGCCTTGTGGCTATTCTTGTGCACTAAACAAGTTCCAAAGTCAAGAGCGCGACCAAGAGCAGCAGAGCATATATAAGACCGCGAGATCCTTGAATCAACTAGCTATCGAGCTCGAGATATATTGCCAGTCAATACACGACTATTGTCCCCGCCTTGAGAAATACGTTTGCTCCGTGTATCACTTTCTACAAGGTTTTTCATACTCGGGTACTGCTACGCGAGACAACTATACTTATAGTTAATCATGAGTTCTGGTGCATCTGGCGCTGGCCCCAGTCAAGAGGCTATGTAAGTCCCAGCAGCTCTCTATCGTGTTTCTCGATCCTCAAGACACGGCATTAACACAATAAATAGCCAGCTCGAGGCCGTTCCGTCCTCATCTGGCCCATCTAGCATCCCTACCATCACAATTAACGGAGATTCGATTAACGAAGATCCAATTACTGAAGCACCGCCAACCGGACCGTCGATGGAAATGCCTCCACCGGGACCGAAGCCCAACCTCGGCCCGAATGTCACAACCCACGCTGTCCAGACTGAAAACGGAATTCAGTATATCCATGTCTCGCATGAAGTCCCTTCCATCCCTCTCAGGGCACGTATTGAGTTGGAAATCCGGGACGCAGTCGACACGGTTCTCAACTGCTGTCTTGGGTGTATTTGCAAAGTCTGCTGCGGAATTTGAGAGTAAATAGCGATGGCTCGTTGGTTAGAAGTGGCTTGGGCACTCGCGCTTCTTCTTCGCCTCCCTTCATGTTCGCTTCCACAGCTTAATCCCGTTGAGGTATGAGCGTTGTGTGTGTTGTTTATTTTACAAGCGATGCTTTGGATATATTTAATCTGTTACCGGGGCTCATTATCTGTAGTAGCTGAGGTTTTAGCGAATGAGAATCATGCTGTATACATTCCAGCTTATTTGGTAGACCACAGTGCTTAAACACTAAGATCCTTCACCTCTTAGATTTGGGAGCCCAGTTTCGATGGCATATGATGAACGTGTCGGGAGCTTACATACAGATAGCAGTGTTCCGTGATCCTTGTGACCTCCGTAGCCATAGATTACGAAGCACTTATGATAGCTCCTTTTCAGGGTAAGCTTTACCAGAAAGAAGCCATCGCTCTTCTTGGCACATTTCGTATTCGTTACTATTAATCCCATGATACAGAATGGCTCATTGGCCGCATATCCTCATCCCCGGCCTGCACCTCAGTTAGTTACACAATATGTGTGCAATGCAGGCAGATTCCCTAACAAACCACGTGGCTAAGACTCAAATACCGGGATAACGGGCGACCTGGGTCGCATTCAGGAACTTCTTCAAGACCCGATGTTTAACTCGTTCTACCCGTTGGATCGTATTCGGCTCCGATCAGATTAATACCGCGATCCCGGACATAATCCCGGCATCGGTTGCCCGATCAATACTGCTCGTTACGAGATTTATGAGAATTGATTATTATGTATCGTACGTTTTTCTTAGTGTACAAGGTCTTGGTAGAATTAAACTTCAGGCTTGCTGAAGGGAATGTTGATGGCAAGTATGCAATGCAAACTCGGTATTGTCATGCTGTGTTAGGTGGTAACAAGGAACTGCATAATCATCACTAGTCCGAATTGGTGTAGTGGCTAACATTTGACGCTCTCATTATGTCTTATCCATTCCAGTGCGATATAATAAAGTGCCGTCAAGCCCGGGGTTCGATTCCCCGATTCGGAGGATTTTTTTGTTTGTTTTTGATTGGATTATTCCTCTACCTGTCTTCAGGATAAACCGTTGCGTGTTCTTGGCGTAGCCATCTTTTTGTCTTGGCTCTTGGCGAGGTCCTTTTAATAGTACATGATGGGGCGATATCGGCTCATCTTGTTGGGTTGTTGTAGAATTTCATCATCAACTTTATTACTTCATTGGTCTCTCAATTGCAGTGGTCGCTCGATAACATAAACCACGACTACTTCACGTAGTTACTTACATATTCTCTTGGGTTTCACCGTCGGACAGTCACACCACATCAAACCGACGGCAACGGGTGAGATGGAAAGGACCAGCCCTGTTTTACTGGGCCTCAACGGTCGGGGACATATTCTTGTTACCTGTTAAAACGGGGCATGAGTTATGCCGGCGGCGTACTCTATTGAGTACGCCATATCGTTGAATCTCCACAGGACGACTTAGCCCTGAGAATACAGTATATCCTGGCTCCCCCCAGTGATAGAGGGTACATTTTTACTGGTAAACCAACGGGGCAATGGCGGATTCGTCAATAACTATTCTCTACTACCTATGTTAGATGTGAGGTCAATATGTACCCGGATGTGTACCCATTTCGGAGTCCGCGGATACCATTCGTTGTCTAATTTATGCTGAACGTGTACTTATGGTTTACTGTAATATATGGTTCCATATACCCTACCTCTTATACGAAGTCATAATACGCGTGGATCTCGATATATAAAGATTGAAACCATTTTGGCCAACGTTTATCGATTGTATTTCAACGATCGACGCTATCTTTGCCGTGTCTATCACTTGACTTTGGTATCTACGGCTAGTATGGCGCCTCACGTTCTAGTAGGTCTGAGCGTGGGCAATGCTCCCTTCTACGCCGTCGCTATCTTAGCGGCGCTGTATCTTGTCTACCGTTGGGCTTTGCCAAAACCTATACCAGGTATTCCTTATGACGAGAGCGCTAAAAATAACCTCTTTGGAAACCTTCCCGAGCTCATCTCGATGCTTTCTTCTACGGGGAAGACCCGACCGTTCTTCATAGAGCATCCGAAGAAGCATAACTCTGCTCTCACTCAGGTTTGGATGGGACCATTACAAAAGCCTAGTTTGATCCTTTCCGATTTCCGAGAGTCACAAGATATCTTGCTGAGACGAACCCGTGAATTTGATCGGGGTCCTATGAACACAAACGCCTTCGCCGGCGTGGTCCCAAATCATCACATTGCCATGTCATCGTTAGATCCTCGATTTAAGGGAAACAGGGAACTCGTCCGAGACCTGATGACTCCCAACTTTTTACATGAGGTAGGATCTTTCAATCGGTAGGGATAACGAATAAGCTCACAAGTTCTCCAGGTATCCGCGCCGCAGATTTATGCCAAAACAATGGCTCTTGTCGATCTATGGGCTCTCAAAGCCGAGTTAGGAGAAGGTCGTCCGTTCAATGCGCGTAGGGATATATTCGACGTGGCGATCGATATCATCAATGCTGCCGCTTTCGGCTTGGAAGATGATCAGAGCACTGTCAAGAATCAATCGGATTTCCTTAGTTCCAAGCCCGGTTATAGGCCCGTGGTTAATGCTGACGGAACCGTTGCCTTTCCAGAACTTCCTACCTTGCCAACTATAGCAGCTATTGAGGCGATCGGACTTCACCTTGGAGAACAATTCAAGACTCCTTTTCCCAGATTGATGCACAGAATTCAGATGCTAACAAACCCAAGATTGGCCCAAAAATTCTCTCAGAAGGATAAGTTTATCCACGATGAGATCGATAAGGCCGTCGTGCGCCTTCGTAAGGGCGAGAGCGGTACGCGATCAGCTATGGACCACATCCTACAGCGAGAAATGAATGCAGCAGAAAAGGCCGGACGAGAGCCAGTTTTCCACTCGCCGCGGATCCATGACGAAGTAAGGCTCTTCTCTGTCTAATGAGGGAATGCATTGCTAACTGTTTATCAGCTTTTTGGTTACAGTAAGGAATTATCGGAATCATTTCATTCTTACGTCAGCAACCTTCAGAGCACAAGATCTTTTCAGGCTAAGATGGTGTCCGGAAGCTTCTGAAGCTCTCATAAACACACTCTATGTGGTAATCACTGACTTTGGGAGCATAGTTGTCGCAGGCCATGACACGAGTTCGACCGCCGTAGCATGTTAGTACACCTAATTGGGGTCCCCATGTGCCCCGTCCTCCATGATGCAAAAATAATGGCGTAAAACTGCTAATCGCTTCTGTCTAAACAGGGATGATCAAGAACATCGCAGACTATCCCGAGGTTCAGACTAAATTGCGGGCGGCTCTTCGCGCGGCGTACTCTGAGGCGCATGCCATGGGGCGACAACCATCTATAGTAGAACTATGGAAAACACCTGTCCCGTATCTCGATGCCGTCCTTGAAGAATCTCTACGTTACGACGGTGTGTATAAAGACTTCTGTCGCTAAACCTCCGTGTTTTGTCCGACTTACCTGGAGATCTCGACTAACGTACTTATATGCACACAGGGCCTATTCCGATTACGTTGCGTGAGGCTCTGGTCGACACAGTCATCCTAGGGCATAAAATCCCCAAGGGAACCGCAGTATTCCTGCTTTCGGATGGCCCTGATTATCAGTCTCCACCTATCCCCGTACCAGAGTATACCCGAAATCCGTCGTCCCGCGATAAGAGACTCTACGGGTCTTGGGACCCAAGTGACATGCATCTCTTCAAGCCCGACCGCGTTAGTAGTTTCCGGAACCATTTCCTTCTCTTTTTAGTGATTTTCGAAGCACAGATTCCCTTCCGGGTACAAGAGAGTGTCTGGAAGCTTCCGAAACCCTCACAAATCACACTCTGAACGGCCATAGCTAACTTCAAGTGTTGTAGTGGTTGAAGACAGACGAGAACGGAAACGTAGTGTATGACGCCCAAAGTGGACCGATGATGGCCTTCAGTCTCGGCCCACGTGGTTGCTTTGGCAGACGCCTAGCATATCTTGAGACTCGCATCGTGCTGGCGCTACTAGTGTGGAATTTTGAGTTTCATAAGCTTTCGGAGGAGTTAAGCTCTCGAGATTCATATGATTCGATCACGAAGAACCCCGTTCGGTGCTACGTATCAATCACCAAGGTGACGTGAGTGCCGATGCGGAAAAGCGGGTGTATAATGCGAGGTTTGTTCGGAGTACGTGGCGGGGCGTCGATTGGGTATGACGAGCAGTTCCGTTTTATCATAGAGAGGGGATGAGAACTGGGATGAACGGATTAACAAATCCGGGCCTTAAAGAGCAAGCTTGTGCGATGAATAGACTGCATCCTAATATACCAAGCCCTGCCACTTTGGACCTCTTCACCAATATCGCTCTGCACGTGAAAATAATGATGGTCAAATGTATGGCTTACCATTATCACGAGACGAGAATCCCATTTCTATAATACACTATAATGCCTGACCGCCACCTTTGCTGCGTTGGCTACACTCATAAATTTAATAGACAAGAAAACCCCTTTCCACTTTCGTTGGTTACTCATTACTTACGCCCCCCTTGGTTCAACAAAAACGCCTATGAAAGAAATCTTTTTACAGGACATCTGATCGCCGGTGAAGGTGAACAAGGAAAGAGTTATTGCTGTGGGAAAGATTATTAAGGCTTCTACTAGTTAGGTGTAAGGCTTACGTTACGCTAATCACCATAGTAGCTATGCCTAACAAGACCACTAGCGTATTTATTTAATGAACTACCTCATGTAATACTCTATAAACCTGCGGCAGATTTGACATAGTAGTACGACTAGTGCTAGTGCTTAGCATAAAGTGCTGACGCTTGTATCTCTTAGACTAGTAGCTATCAAGGGCTTTGTTGTAGATCGACGTCAGAGAACAACGGCCAAATCCTAGGTATTGGAGTACATGAGCTGGAATCACTGTTTGCTTAAAGAGTTATAGCTTGTATATCATTCTTAATTAGGCAAATGATATAGCTCTAGGAGGTAGTACTTACCAAAGTACTGACGAAACGATAAGAATAACAGTACCAGATAAAAAAGTCAAGGAATATGAAGACAGGCATAACAACTTCGCCAGCTTACGAGTCGCTATAAGACCCCACACGTTGTATTTTGCTCTGGTCCTCTTAAAATCTTTGGTCTCCTTGAGCATTCTTAAGATTCTAACCACCTACCCACTTCTCTTGTTTTGTGTTCCTCTGGGTTTTAACACAATGGGTCTCGCTGGTTTTTTATCAAACCCGGCCTCGTTGTTGAGCGTTTGCGTTCTCCTTTTCTTTGCCTTCCTGCTTCACAGACGATATGGCACTGCCCTACGTCAAGTCCCCGGTCCGTTTTGGGCTTCCTTTGGAAGCGGTTGGCAGATTTGGCGTGCCATCAAGGGCGACATCGAGAAGGTAATGGTGAAGCTTCATGAGGAGCATGGTAGGTCAAATAAGGCCATCTATCCTTCAGGATGAAAAGACCAACAACCACACTAGGCCATTTCGTTCGTATCTCGCACGAGGAAGTCAGTTGCAGTCACCCTGATGCTGTCCGCGCTATCCTTCTTCAACCGTTGGTCAAAGGTGACTGGTATAAAGCCTGCGCTATTCCCGACAAATACCACCAGACCGGCATGTCAGAAGTAGATCCCAAGCGAAAAAATGACATGAAGAAGATCTTTGCTCCAGGATACCTCTCATCTAATGTTCTCCGTTCCGAGGTGCATCTCGACACATGCCTCAATAAGCTGCAAGCCCATCTCGTTCGCCTTGCCGAAACCCACGAGTCTATCAACATCGAGAAATGGTTCTTCTTCTGGGTCTCCGATTCCGTAGCCGGCCTTGTCTTTAGCGGATCATTCGGCTTCCTCGATGCGGGCTACGATATTGGCAACTCTATCGCCAACAACAGGGTCTTCCTGCTCTACCTAAGCATCACGGCACACGCCTACTGGCTCCATGACCTGCTGTTTGGTAATCCTCTGCTGAAATATATCGGCTTTAAGCCCAAGCAGCACATCATGGATACCACCCAACGCGCTGCCGAAGCCCGTCGACGCAACCCTGATGCGGGGCAAGATATGAGTGAGTAATTCTCGGAAGTATTTTCTTTTCATGTTGGCAACTCAGAGCATAAGATTACCTTTTTATGCGAAGCTTCTGATACCTTTACAAAACACATTCCAAATGGCGATAACTGACTTGGAGAATCGTAGTCGAGCAGTGGGGCATTGCGTTTCGTAAAACGCACATCCCGGGATTCAAGGAGGAAGACCTGGTACAAAACGCGGCATCCACGATAACGGCCGGCACCGAAGCAACCGCCGCCACTCTCCATGCCTTCCTGTACCACTGTGCTCACTATCCTGAAGTCCGTAGAAAGGTCTACGCCGAGATCGACGCAGCCCAGGCTGCCGGCCAACTCTCACCAACAATCCAAGCCTCCGAAGTGCTTAACCTGCCCTACCTACAGGCTGTTTTGAGAGAAACCCTGCGCTTTTTCCCTCCCGTGCCCTCTGCACAACCCCGGAAAGTGCCTCCCGGTGGCTTGAAAATTGGCGACCAGACTTTTCCAGCCGGATCAACCGTCAGCGTAAATCCAATGGTCATCCAGCATAGCGAGGAGTGCTACGGTCCGACTGCCAAGCAATTCATCCCCGAGCGTTGGCTGGGAGAAGAAGGGAAAGCGCTGGAGAAGTACTTCATTACGTTCGGACAAGGGTACAACAGTTGTCCGGGGCGGTCGATTGCGTTTATTCTGTTAAGCAAGGCCGCGGCGATGTTAACGAGGGAGTTCGTGTTTGAGGAGGTGAACAAAGGGCAAGAGTGGAAGTATCTAAATCGCTTCGGGGTTAGTCCGACGGATTGGCCTCTTTATATCAAGAAGAGGGTGCATAAGAGTGGAGATGCGGCGGTAAAAGACTGAGGAAGTAGTCATATAGTTAAGCCCTAAAAAAGAAAACGTGCAAAAGTACATAAGCATAAGTTGTAGCTTGCCTATAAATTACAAGTATGCTGCTCGTGCTCGTTTTCCTAGTAGTTATCGAGTGCTGACGAGGAAAAACAAAGATGGTAAGAAGTATAAAACGGGCGTCAAGCCGTTAGCCCGATTCTATGGAATTTTAAGATGATCTAATTCACATTCTTCCATATGTGATCTCTCCCTTAGTCATTCATTTCACCTTGTGTGGATGTGGGTTTTGATCTTCAAACCATTGGGATTTTGCCGGATTTTGCCAGAACGCTTGCATAATACCCCGTTCAGCTTACTTTTTTCAGATTCTGGACAATAAGCTCGAAGATAACATGTTATCAAGGATACCAGCCGGCCGGTGGAATTTGCGAGTACCAGATAGGGCCCCTGGGGTTCGTCTCTTACTCCGAACGACGTTGACCTCCAACTGATTAGATGGCAAGCAGAACGGCTCAACCGTACATCTATTGTTGGTTCACAGTAAATGAAGTGCCTGCTGTAGGATGTACCGGAATCCGTTGACGCGTACGGGAGGAGTATGGATATTTCTCGTATCGTCTTTTTTATTTTATCTGGTCATCCTCGCGCGTTCCTACCAGACAGAGGGCCCGCGTCGTAATCCCCAACATTCTACAAATGCCAATAGGCCCTCATCAGACATGTACAAGTCTTTGAACCTGAGCGAACAGGAATGCAAAGCTACGTTTCCAGATTTGACCGAGGATCTTGATGCCACAGTAGCACTTGGCCCTTTCACGCTGAAGCAGGCGCACGGTGCTGGCCCTCTTCAAGCCCGAATCCAGAATGGAAAAGTAAGGATATTGATCACCTTCGAAAGAACACCTAAAAGTACTCTGTTAACTATTTGCAAACAGCTCTACATTATTCATGCAGAGGACAGGTATACACTCTCCCCCGAGCTTCTCCAGGTAAGTAGAGCGAAAGCCCCTTATCGCAAGCACATAAATAACATCAGATAGGCCCGCGAAGCGGCTCTGCACCAAATTAACCGGGCGATACTAACCTCCCCCGAGAAGCTACCTGATACCATCTTCTCATTAAACATCCGCGACCAGCCCTACGGGACGGCATGGTCATACTCGCGCCCAGCGTACGCAGCCCCGGCGTCCGCGCTCCCGCCGATCAAGCGTGCGTTTCTGATGCCTCACTTCGTATTCTGGAGCTGGCCGCTCCCTTCCATCGGGTCCGTGGCGCGCGCCGCCGAGGCGATAGCGCGCATAGAGGACGGCCTACCGTTCGCGCGGAAGGATCCCCGGGTCGTATGGCGGGGATCCGCGCGCTTTAACGGGGTGCATCAGCCGACGCTACGCTGGGACTTGCTGCGCGCCACGGCTGGGGCCGAATGGGCGGATGTGCGAGCTTTGGATAGCTATGAGATGGAGACTTCCCCTCAAGATGCTATGGGGAGAGAAAAGGAGGAGAAAGGAGGAGATGAACATGACGGAATAAAGCTGGAGACTAGAACGACGGGGAGTAGAGAACAACAGCAAAACGCAAACGCGAGTTCGGACGGCAACACTACGGCCCTTATGATCGAGGACTTCTGTCGCTACAAATACGTCCTCTACACGGACGGTGTCACATATAGCGGCCGCCTTCCGTTTCTGCAGATGTGCCGGAGCGTGCTGCTGACACCGCCCATCGCCTGGCATCAGCATACGACG
This sequence comes from Xylaria sp. 218_066, assembly GCA_019843955.1. Classification (NCBI taxonomy): domain Eukaryota; kingdom Fungi; phylum Ascomycota; class Sordariomycetes; order Xylariales; family Xylariaceae; genus Xylaria; species Xylaria sp. 218_066. The sequence goes on along the minus strand of JADKYC010000110.1, from coordinate 63,899 downwards.
CACCTAGTGAGGCCACTGTTCTCGAGCGACCTGGGGCTTAGATCGGCACCCGAGTGGACGCCTTCGCCAGGTGTACGCAAGGCGTGGCCGACGCATTACAATACCGCCGAGACTAATGCCGTGTTCGTCGCGCCGGATTGGTCGGACTTGGGGAATGTGATTCATTGGTTAGAGGCGCACCCTGACATCGCGGAGGGCATTGCGCGGAGGCAGAGGGATCTATTTGTTGAGAGAGGATATCTGTCGCCTGCTATGGAGACTTGTTATTGGCGTGCGCTGATTCGAGGCTGGAGCTCGGTTGTGAGGTTCGAGGAGAAGGAGTGGGATGATAGAGTAGGTGTAAGTTGGGAAGAGTTTTCTCTAGGTTAAAGATAGGATAGTACTAGACTCATAGATCACCATATGCTCAGCGGTTCTTGGGTGTTAATGGTTATATAGTTGACGCTATGTACGGTGTAGAAGGAAATATATACTTATGTATAACTACTAAACCATCGCTTCAATCTTTCCAACGCCGTCTTCCCCTAACTATAGTGTGGATATTAAGAGGTCTACAGCCGATGCCTGTCTCCCGATAGTTCCACTGTCAAAAGGGCCTTGCCAAGTGAGTCCATAGAAATTCGTGCCGTTCCTTGTGTTGTCGTATGCTGACTGCGCGTTTTTCTGAATGTAGGATTTGTACGGATGGTCATCTAGCACGGCGTCGAGCTTTGCGAGACCACGTATAAAAATTCCTTTGAAAGCCGTCCCGTTGGGCTCGCAGTCGTCAGCTGTGGCACATGCATGTTCCGTCAGGATGCCGCTGGGCGATAGCGAGGCATCGTTAACTACAGCATCGGCAATGCCCCGTGCCACATCCAAGTACGAATTATCACCCGTCGCAATTGAAAGTTGGACAAGACCGGCTAGAATAACACCCTGATTGTATGTCCACACAGGTTGGCCGTTGTTGACGCAAGACGCATCTTCAGTTAGTCCATCGTTGATAAGCCCCTGACCATTAATCATGCCGGTGGCGTTAAACCAGTTCCACTCCTTCAAGGCCTGGCCCAAGTAGAATGTGTCACCGGGGATAAGATTATGCAGTGTAGCTGTGAGCTCGAGGTATAGCTCATTAGATATGGCGTTGTGGTATGTCCTGCTAGGAATATTCCACTAAAACACTTGGAGTCAGTCATCGCCAGATCAATCTTGGTCCAGAAAGGAAGGCTGATGTTCTAAAGATGCGAAAACAAGATGCAAATAGCTTGGAGTATCACTCACTATAAGGCCTCCTCCGCAAGTTGTAGTGTTCCAATAGTCATACATATAGGCCTCATCCTCTTTTGCAAGGTCCAAGTATGTAGAATCTTTAGTCACCTGGTATAATGAGGTTAGAGCAAGAGCCCACCATCCAGTATCGTCTGTCGAATCTGCCCGAAAGTCACCCCCACCCTCTGGCCACCAGTCAAGTGGCGCACGTTGAGTCTCTACGGTATAAGCGGCCATTTCGACGTATTCATTAGACCCTGTGATGAGCATGTACTCGGCGATGGCTCGCAGGGCTACGCCGCTGTGCCACCACGGCGCGCTGGACCAGAGACCACTGGTATCGTTATAAAACGCGTTCATCGCCTCTACAGCAGCATGCGCAGTGTCCATATCGCCCGGACCTGCTGCGGTGACAGCAATCGAGGATATCAAAACTGAGCAGAAAGACAACCCAAGAGGCAGGCCAGGGCCCGTTCGAGATGTAATGAGACGCATTCTGGACGGCCGAGGAAACCTTCAAGAATAAAGGAGAACGATTCGCGGCATGGCAGATGGCGGAGAAGAGAGGACTACGAAACGCCCAAAAGGTATTCTTATACAACTTCTCATGCGTAGGAAACCAGAGGCATGGCCAAGTATTCCCGTGTATGTTCTCGGCACCCATCTACCCGGAACGTAAAGGTTACATCCTTATGATGAGAATCCATCGCGTGATGTGGTGTTGCGTTGGTCCGGCTTGTCTCGGCCACGCTGATGGCCCGGAGAACGACCGTGAACGAAGCTGTGGCCTGGTCCCCCCTTCCCACGCATCGCGGATATTGAATTATGCAGGCTGACGTGATATTGAGCCCAACCCGAAGGACACGGGGGACCTGCATGTCGCAGGAGCTCTGCCAGGATCATTGACGCAGGTCCGAAGGGCTGACCATCAATCCATCCAGCCATCAGGACTTGCTGTATTTGGATATTTATATACGTTACGGATCGTGTATTACTTGTGACACGATACCAAGGGTCTCTAATTGGCTGGACTCGGGTGACGGCATGGGGCTGCCATTGAACAATGCCCACTTTCAATGGCCGATTGGAGTCAAGACGGGTTGGTAAAGCGGGAAATAGTTGCCAGAGATTCCAGTTTCTTCTTCCATTCTCTGTCTTCACGTGCGACGGAGCGATTATGCGCTGCAGGTGATAACGCTATCAAGTATGAAGCATATCACTTGATCGATCCCATTGCGAGCCTCTGACCTCTATTTGTAACGTTGCGGGTAAATTGTCCGGGGCACGGAATATGGGGTATCGAAATTGGGATCGGATCGGGCGGGTCGGGCGAGAAATGCTTGGCTTTGTTAGTTCCGCATAAACAGCTGCTGTCCTGTTCCTGTCGATCCGCCGATGATCCTTACAGCCTTAACACCTTTTTATTCTCTTAGCTCTCCAATAGGCCAAATCTTATGAGCTTTTGGTGCTGGGATTTCCCCCTTCTGTTTGGGGGCAGACTACCAACGACGGACGAAGAAAACCGTTCTTAGGAGACTTAATGGCGATTAATAGCGTATAACTATATACTATCGAAAGGAAGAGAGATAGGGCTCTCATACATACCCAAATTACATGCCGTAAAATTAAAAAGTTGACTATGATTTTGCGAGACCGTGGGTGCAAGTTTAATCTGCAAGTGCAATCTATAGAAGAACTAACAGTACTAACAACCTACGAAAACACAAAATTACCAACATTAAATATTAAGTATATAAACCGTAGATACTGCCTAATATAATACTAACTTTTGTACTATATAAACTAGATTATTAGCTGTAGTTATAGCTTTTAACGTTAGTTAATTGTTTAATATAGAGAGCAGTAAGATATAACACGAAGGGACCCCTGTATGGTTATTATTAGGGAGATCCCGGTTTCTATCTATTCTATCCATACCTAGGTCGCTAGACAATTTTATCGTACCTGACAGCATGCTATAAAGCCCGTAGATATAGCTACGTTAGCTACCGTTTCTAATTTACCTCCCTTTTAGTGATAGATATAATTCCCTTCCCCCTTTAGGTTAGGGATTAATAATACTAACAACTTTATTATCGGTTTATTAATGTATAACATTTAAAATATTAAGCTTATCTTAATAATTAGAACTTTGCGATTTTTTTAAATTGGGTAGATTTAGATTTAATATAAAATCCGTATTTTTTACATACCTACGTTGCGATTTATCCCCGGAAGTTTTCTTAGGAGGTATTAAAACTTTTAAGTTCTACTATTATTACGCGGTATAAAAACTATATAAAAACGGATTCTTATATTACTATATACTAGGAGAGTGGTTTAACAAACAGTAATTCTATAATACCTGCGTATTTAATATTAACCGCTTCTATTTTAATATTAGGTCTACTAAAAACTAAATAGCAGCTTAGCAGTACTTTTATAAGAAAAGTGCTACCTATATAAGCAACAATATAAAAAAGCTTAAGGCCTTTTAAAAAAAAGTTATAAACAACTTTTGGGCTAAAGCGGTACTAATTAATGCGCGGGAGGAGTTTTTGTTTTAATTTAAAGCAACTAACCCTAGGGATTTAATACTTTATTATATTAATATTTGCGCGTACGCAAATAATAACTTTAAAAAAATAGCTGTTAAATATAAGCTACTAGAACTAAAAAGTAAATAAGACTTACCCAACCTTATTAAGCGTTAGGTATACTAGAACTTTAATATACTATAACGTAAATAAAGTTTTTATAAAATTTAACAACTAAAGGAGCTCTGCCCGGGGGGGTTAGTTAGGTTTATCCCATTTATTTTCGGTAAGCCTCTTTATATAGGAACCACCCCCCCCCCCTCCCTCCAGGAGGTCCCTTTAAGGGGGTACCCCTTTTGTATAACCTCTTTTAGCTTAACGTTAGAGTGGGCTAAAACTAGCCCTTTTATAATTCCTATTTAAGAACCGTATTTAACGAAATATAGCGCAACTAAAGTTGCTATACCTATATAGCAAAACCTGTTTATATAAAATAATATAGGCCTAATTACTTAGTTTATATAGCTATATTAATAAATGTTAAAATATAACCTTATTAAACGTAAACAAAAAATATGTAATAATTAACAATATTCTATTGTTAAATAAAGATATGTTGCGCTATTATAAATAAATCTTAAATTACTAAAGCAACTTTTTTATAATAGATAAGTATTTTAAAAAGGTATACTTAGCGAAGTAGGGTAAACTTTATATATACTTTGCTAATTAAAACTTTAAACACTATAAAAGGGTTAACATAGGGTAGCTAAATAGTAACTATAAGTTTTTAGAAATAATAAAACTTTTGTTTAAAATAAACAATAAACTAAAAATATAAAATATAACTTTTTTAGAACTAATAAATAAATTAATAAATAATATAAAAGTAGATAAATTATTTAAATATTAATTTAAACTAATAAACTTAGTTTTAAACTTTGTGTTATTATTTTTATTTTTTTTAAAAAAATCTCTATTTTACGTTTAATAAACAGTTATAAATATTCTTTAAACTTTTAACGTAAAAAAAAAAACACTAAAGTTATCGCTTGTTAACTCTAAAGCTATTTCGGCAATATTAAATAAGGGTTATATCTTAGAACAAAATATAAAAATAGTACTATACCAACGCCTTTTTAAAAGCGGGATATTATTATTAAGATTAAAAAACGGATTATGTTTTTTGCTTTTTGCGCTTTTTATATCCGAATTAACTTTTATTTTAGAAACAGATTTTACAACATTAGGTATACTAGTATAAATAATCCGTTTAGCAAAAAACGTAGGAATATAGACTAAAACTAAAACATACATATTATATTTTACTAAGTTTTTTTTCCTAATACGATATAACCTATTAGCGGTACTATTTTTAGCAAATAATGTTTTTTAAATAAGCAACTATACCGAAAACAGATAAAACTATAACTATTCCTTAATACAAAAATAATAAACCTTGTTTAATAAGATATTATTACGTTTTTTCGGATTAATCGAGCGAAAGTAGAAATCTCGATTATTTTTTTGGTCGAAAAGTAGCTAATTAGAAACTAAGCAAAAATATTTAGCCCTAATAAACAGATTAAAAACTGACCTAAACCTAGTACTACGAAATCCTTATATTATAGCCTTCGTGTAATGGATGCAATAAGGGCAGTGTGGTTCAGGCACCAATATACCTATATTGTGAAGGAATATTCTACTTAAGGAAAGAAAAGAAAGGAAAAAGTCTAAGGTACAAAAGGCTGCACCCAAATATATAGGCAATTATATATGGGGCAGGTATTCACTACAACCTTCATTCACCAGTATCCCGTCAGTGAATACTGCAGCAATCCAGCCACACTAGCCACATTACACACACTACACAGACCACTAAAGCCACACCAATTGGCAGTGGGGCTTAGCAGTCTATGACACTTCGGTGTAAAATTACTTATTTCTATAAAGAAGATAAGGTAGGTCCGAACAGCAGTATTTTATTAAGCTAAAATATAAATGCTACACAACCGAGATATATAAAGTTCTATGTTAAGTTTTAAACTCCTAACAAAAACTTCGTTATTACTACGATAGCTACTTGTTAACAAATTAATATTAGAAAGTAAGAATCCTATGTTTCGATTTTTAGTAAATATATTAAAGTACGGGGGCCCGTTTTTATTATTCTTACCTACGTTTATTTGTTTATTATATTACTTACAAACTACGCGTTAAAAATTATTTATAAATCGCGCGTATAAGTAATCGCGCTAGAAATATTAGCGGTACCTGCTATACTATTTGTATAGCATATTAAACAATATAAAATATAAGCAATTCTATATAAAATAAAAAAAGTTAAAACGATATTTAAAATAAAGTAACATATAGTACTACTAAAAATATAAGTAAAAATATAGTATATATTTTGCAACTTTATATAATAGAAAGAAAAAATACTATATTTTAAAGCTTAAATATTATAGCGGAGCTAAGTAAAACGTATACTAAACTTATAGCAACGGCGAAAAAAAACGCTACGATAACTTAAAAAATGCTAAATCTTTTAATTAATATATAAACAGTTATACAGTAAAATAAAAAACAGAAAAAGAAAAAATATAAGTTTTAAAAAAGGTATAACGGTTAAAAACTCCTATTTTAAATAAGGAGTGCTAAGTAAAAAAGCAGTTCTATTTATTTTAAACTTAATATTTCCTTTTATATTAACGCCGATAACCTATATATTAAACTAGCCTATAATACAATTTATGCTTAAAAAAGCAATAAAACTTAAAATGCCGATATTTAGATTAGTAGCTTCAATATATACTAAGTTCTTTAAATTAACAGCAATAAAACAATAGTAGTACTTATAAAAGTTGCTAAATTAATAAACGCAGAAAAATACCGACTTATAGTATATAAAATGTTTAAAAGTATAATAAGGATACTAGTCCTAAAAATAATCTAAGGTAAATAAACAAAGACAAATTAGCGAAGCAAGTATAATAAAAAAGGAAAAAAGAAAGCTAAATATTTTAATGTTTAATAAAAAGAACAATTGTAGTAATAAATACGGTAGTTACAAAAAAAAACGCAACATTTATAAACAAGCATATATAGGTACAACTTTTTTTAACGTAATTAGCTATAATATATACGTAATAAAAACGGGAAATAAGATTTAGTGTTAAAATACTAATATATAAAGTGCAGCTAATAGTAAAATAAAAGTTTTTAACAACAGGTTATTTAACGTTACATTTATATATTATAAAAGCAAATAGACCTACTAGAACTAAACTTTATAGCTTTTAACAAAAAAGTTATAATAAAAGTTAGACTACTTCCGCGACCGGAAATTAGACTACTTAGCGTATCGCGGAAATATCGGTACTAACGAATTTGGGGTCCTAAATTCAACTGAAACTAACAATAACGCAGAGTTTAAAATAGGAAATAGTAAATAACCTAAATAGGAAGCAGACACTAAAATTGTATGCAATGTAACATTAGAGACACCAAAATAAGCGGGGTGGTGTTTCTAACTTCTACTAATCCTTGAATGCGGGGGACCCTATTGGCTGAAAACCTTTGCTTTAGGACTGTAGATACTAAAACACCAAAATCATGGTTGTATTATTATGCTGTATAGCTTTCGCGTTGATATCGTTGCGTATTTTCCTATCGGAGACATTAATTATGATGGCCTATAATATCGTGGCTCGGTGAAGACGTGATATCGGTGGCCTCGTACACCCTTTCCCTTAAACATGGCAGGGAACCTCCAACCCTCCGGAACCTCATTTTCTTGCACCCTGTGATTTCTTAAATCTGAATCATCGCTCATCGCTGCGATTTGTTCTTTCTCTTTATTGGTTTTAGGTACGACGAATTTGGCAACTTGCAGCTCAGTATCCGTGATGGTGCTTCTAGACACCCTTGCATAACCTATTCGCTGTAAATTCTTATACAGTATATACTCGCACCAGCGGTCCCAATCGCTAGGATCCACATCATGCATACCCGATATTTGGGATACATAAGTGTTATAGTTTCCCCTTAGAGGTTTTGTCACGAGATAGGAGAGGAGAACGGAAGGCCGCGGCGAAGAGCCCATGAGTTTTGATAGGTATTCGGCCTGCAATCGACGATCCTCGGGATCCTCTTCCTGGCCAGAATGAAAGACAAAGACATCAACCAGCTCTCCATACATATCAAGGGTTGCGTGGATGGCTGGCGCAAGCTCGCCCACTGGCGACGGTAGTAGATGATGGGTGGAATTAACAATAGGGAATTTGGACAAAAGCGCGGCACCCCATGTGTGCTTGTTAGGGCCCGGGCCGTAGTCAACATACATGCCTAACTCTTCGGCAAGGATTTGTGTCGTATCGCGATTCCCCATGATGATGCGTTGCAGATCGGATTCTAATAGACCAATGACGTCAATCTCCAGTTCTTTGATTAAGTCACGCATGCGGTATTCAGAGGACCACATATCATTGTCTAGGGAAAAGTGTATCGTCCAAATGCCAGCTGTCATGACCCTCGAGTCTTCGTGATAAGGTTTGTAGTCATTTGTTGGGAAGCGCATATATGCCGTTGCTAAGAAGAATACATTGATACAGCCGAGAGCGAGAGTATAGAGTTTACGGCGTCGATTTTGCGCCGGTGACTGCGAAGACTTGCGGGAACGGGCATTCCGGGATGTTAAATTGAAAACACCAGCACCAATGAGAAGCATTGTCGTGATCATAATCCAATCAGTGCGCTCGCGAACCAACGGTCCACCAGGGACGAAAGCATATGCCACAACCCACACGTGAAAGAGAACCATGAAGTTGTAGATCAAGAATCCCACACCAAATGTAATGGCCGGGCTCTTCTGCGAAGCCGCTGTAAGTAAAGGGATCGACAGAGCCATGAGATAAAAGGCAACGACTAAAGCACCGTAATATCCGAACCAGTTAGTGTGAAGAGTGAGTATAGCAGCTCCGATACAGCCAATGCCAAAAACAGACCAGGTGCCAACAAATCTGGGTCGGTATACGCCAGCAAGGAGGCCAGCAGTCATGGAAGCCATAGTGAACCACCCATGAGGAGCAGATAGTGGCCCACGTACGGGATAGCCTTCCCACACCCAAAGAATCATAGTGCTGGTGTCGGAAAGCAACGAGTGCAAACCGAAGATCAAGCCGGCTACACCTAGGGCGGCAAGAACAGAGGAACCACTCTTACTAGCATTGGAGGGTGCCCCGCCGGTTAATGGGACGCGGCGGGTGAACCACAGTGAAGCCAGTACGGCCAATCCCAACCCAAGGTCGTTGTGCCCGCCGTTTTCAGCATTCATGATGGGCCAGATTGGATTATTCGTTCTCCATGCAAATTTCATAGCGGCAGACAACAACAATCCAGCTATCCATGCCATTAGCCTAGATTCAAGTCGAGCTTCGTGTGCAGATTCGGAGAATAGTGTTGCGGCCCATGAGAGACATGAAACAAACACAGCGAATCCGACGACAAAAAGTCGATATGCTGGGTCTGTCACTTTGCAAGCCAGAATGCCAGCGAGGGAGAGCAGATGAAAGAGCCGCAGGTTTCTCACAACCAAGGAGCGAAACGACTTGATACCAAGAAAAAGGGGCGAAATGGTCGACAAAATGAATGCCTCATATCCTGAGATGCCCATGTGCCACAGTGGGAAGTACCAAATGAGGATACCCATGCTCGTTAACATAGACCAGAATACATATCCGTGATATACATTGGCGGTTATGTCGAATAATTCGGCTAATGAAAATCTAGCATTGAGTAGACCCGCTGTTGCTTTGCTCTTCTCCTTTTCTAGGGCGGTAGTCGGCTGGCGCGGGCTGTTCAGCCTGAGAGAACATTAGATACTATCTCCATTACAATCAAATTCGCTCCACACTCGCTCGGACTATATATAGGCCTCGTTCGGACGATGCTCGAAACTCTCACTATTGTCGCCAGTAAACACCAGCAAACAGAGTTGTCTATGCAAGGAGTGCACACACAAGCTGGTTGACAAAACCTCGCCACCAGACATGTTGGGTCGCCAGACACGCATGGCAGCGCATCAATAGCTGTGACGTGTTTATTGTGTTGTCCTTGACGTCCCATATTCTGCGATCAGGGAAATCGGAGCATCCTAGAAGAGAGAGACGGCATTCGCAAGATGTAGTTGAATTTTGCTATGCATGATCCAACTAACGATGAAGCATCTTTGTCACAAGGGTTGCGTAGTAAAATGGACAAAAGAACAAAACGATGAGTGGCATGGCCATACAACCCGAGCGAGCGTGCAGGGCAGAATCAAGGCTACCTGGGGAGCCAATGTACGTACCCCTTACTAAGACCATTAACATCTTTAATGATAATTTCGAACGTGTCAAAGTCCAGAGCGGTAACAGCATCGAAGGCAACATCATATAGAATTAGCGACCATTCGAAGAAAGAATAAGTCGTGTAAGCTAAGAATGCGTTAGCCGTGGGATGGCGTGTCGCAGGGACGATTTACGAACCTCCAGGCACACGGTGAATTTTATGTTGTATGAAGAAGTAGACCATAGGAACGATGGTGGCGAAGAAAGCAGTAGCGATATATCTCCGGTATTTGATCGCTTTGGCATTTGGCGGGCTCAGGGCGAGACAGCCGACCGTCCAAGGAATAGTAGCTACCAAGTACGAGATCATAAAAATGTCGTGCCAGTCGTGGTCATCGGTCGATGTAACATAAGTCCAACCCCCACAGGTTAATGTACGGAATATTCCCATGCCAGCTACAAACTTGGGAAGAATCTTGCCCGGGCGTGCAGTCAGGAGGTACCAGAGCACAACCAGAGCAAAGCGAGGACCTAGACAGTGTTTTTGAGTTAGCATTGCGGCCTCTTGTTGGGTCTTTCCTAAATTTGAAATCGGCTGTGGCATTTCCTTGTCCGTCCCGTGCTCATGATATGCACTACAATCGCTTTGTTGGACTGTAGTATTTGCGGCTGACTATGGATTGCGTTTGAGTTGTTGTATCGTCTCCTGGCAAAGAAGCATATCCTTCAACCGCTAAACGTACCGGAAGTTATGGCGATGAAAACCATGAAAAACGATCTCTCGGGATAACGGTCGCCAATCGTAGCGGACACGGAAGGGAACCACTCGTGAGGATAGCCATAGTATTGGTTTTGCACGATCTTGTGGAAATGTAGGGACATGCCGACGATAAGAGCGCTCAAGAATGCAGCTACAAACCGAGTGAACGAGCCGCCAGTTAGCAAGGACGGTCTTAGATGAAGGTATCATTACGAGGGCATAGCAGTCAGAGGTGCAAATGGACTAACTGTACGCGACGCAGGTATGCGCCCAGGACACCCATTTCGCGTTGAAGGATACGAGGGCCACCCCGCTATCCTTGTCCTTGTACTTTGACATGATGGTGATGGTCGATTAATTGGGCACCATGCGTGGGGGTGAGGTGGACTAGGAGGTTGGACAGAATGCGAATCTGTGTTGGGAGTGGAACAAAGCTTTGCAAACACCAAAAAGGTGAGAAAAGAAGTATTAAAAGCGCGCAATCCGAACCGAACAGTACCTAGCAAAACAAAAAGGAAGGCGCCGGTGGTGTCGGGGATTTCGGTGGGCGTAACCCGACACATAACATACTGTAGCTGTAGTGTAGTATGGTGGGTGATCGCGTGCCAACTACCTGCATAGCTTGGAGCTCGGTAGCTGTGTTGGTGTCTCGGGTGTCTTCAAGTTTTGGGGGAGACAAGGGTACATGCTGTATTTTCCTTCGTTAATACCACTTCAATGTACATGCGATTTCCTCGTCGGCTGTCATGGTTTTCAGGTATCTTCGGTCAACACCAACATCCCCATTCCCAATCGCCCTTCCAATGACGCATTATCCTTACCATCCCACCAAAACGGTTTCGAACGCTAGACCCTAGCTTCCCGGAAGCGCTTAACCTAATTTAGTAGATTATACCTCCGAGCTATCCGAGGTTTGCGTCCCCATCTGGTATCGACCGACTGATGTGCAGTGTGGCCGTACTGCATTCCGTATATAGATTATTTTACCAAAGCAATTCAAATGAGTTAAAATAGCAGAACAGACCACTGGATAGCTATAAGCAATCCCAGACCAAATTTTTTTTTTTTTTAAAAAAATAAGTAAACATGAGTTCGTGTAGACGCGAAATTGCGTGGTAGGTAATTCCGGTGAGCTTACTTACATCGACTGATAAAGAACGATAAGAACAATGGCCCCACCATCTCCAATTTATTTTCTTGACCTTACTCCGTACGACAGTTCGGGAAGACGACGAAAGTTAAGTCAATTGACATTCTCCCCTACATTGATACACCTGCCATATACTGCGCCTGGCCCATAGGACGAAATAACGGCGCTTGAAAAATGGCTGCAGTCGCTGAAAAGGCCCGGTTCTATCTCGAGCAGGCTGTTCCACAACTTCGCGAGTTCGAAGCCAAAGGCATATTCAACCCCGACGAGATACGTTCCCTCGTGCGTAAACGTACCGACTACGAGCACATCGTGCTGTCCCCCGGAAATAGTGCTCAGGATTGGCTCAACTATGTCGCCTGGGAGCGGTCTCTCGAAGCCCTTCGCGCCAAACGATGTCGCCGCCTGGAGATTCGTACCTCGTCCAAGCACACGGGAGAGGGGAGGGTTTTTGGTATCCTCGAGCGATCCGTGAATAGACACCCAGGAAGTCTCGAGCTCTGGAAGGAATACCTATCCTACGCAACGAAAATGAGGGCAACGAAACGATATCGCAAGGTCATGACAAGAGCCTTAAGGATGCACCCCGCGAAACCAGAGCTCTGGGTACTGGCTGGTCAAAGATCAGCACGCAATGGAGACATGCACGCCGCCAGGGGTTTCTTCATGCGCGGCTCCCGGTTCTGTACTAGGGACCCTACCATTTGGCTTGCGTATGCAGAATGCGAAATGGAATGGCTAGAGAAAATGGAGGCTCGCAAGAACAAGAAGGGTGGAACCGAGAAGGCTATCCAGGAACAGGCTGAGCATGATGACGATGAAATCAGGTTGGGGTCCGATGATAGCGACGACGATGCCGACGAAGACGGCCAACTGGTGATACCAAGTACCGACAACACCACTACGAGAAAGGTCTTCGATGACGAAACAACATCGAAACTCAAGAACAACCCGGCATTGGACGGCGCAATTCCGCTAGCCATTTTCGATGTTGCCAAGAAGCAGCCTTTTTTCAATGCCGCTGTGGCGGAACAATTCTTTAGCGTTTTCGCCGTCTTCACCCGAATTTCGATACAGGGACGAATTATACAACACGTTCTTGATAGTATGAACGAACTCTATCCTAACGATGCCTCCACCGCCTACTGTTACATTCGGCAGCCGTCGATAGGCATCGATGTCAGTGCACCTGCATATCCCAGGGCGCTTAAGGAAACCCTCGGCCGCATCAAGTCGTCTTCGGCCACAACCATGAACACCCAGGCGCTATCCATCAAACTGAAATCATGGCTTGGAGATTTGCTATCCTCCCAGGATCTAGACTCTGGCCTTCGAACGGTCCTAGAGCACACTATTGAAACACTGCCACTATCATAACTGAATCATCCAAGGGCCATCAGTCGGAACAATAAGGCTATGAGGTTGCATCTGGCACCTCTCCCCCTTGTCGCTGAACAAGATCCATCACTAGAAAACTAGGGGTTAGTTATCGCCATTATGGGGATTCAGAAGCCTCTGGACACTTGTCTAAAGAATAAAGAGAGCCCGTGCTTCAAAAGCTGTCAAAACAACAAGAAATTGGCTTACGGTATTTCCATTCAGACGGGCTTACACGGCTGACGCTCAGACGACTTTGCTTCAACATCTGCATGCTCTCCAGAGGTTGTCCAGGCTTACCCATTTCGCGAAGCTCTTTGAGTCCTATTGGTTGGGCGAATTTACTGCGAAACTTGACGTGAACTACACTCCATTTTGGATCCTCAGGTTTTGAGGAAGGATCATAATATGGTGCTTTGGGGTCATGAGCTGAGACTGCGGCATCGTAAGCACACCAATACGTCGAGAATGATTCTCCGCGTCGGGATACTTACGGTCAGGCGAGTGTTCCTGTACTATCTCCATCGTGCCTACCAATCCAGGCTCCTTGCAGTTGGAATGGTAGAAGAAAGCGAGCTCGCCTTTCTTCATAGATCGTAAGTTGTTGCGTGCAGCATACGCGCGGATGCCTACGATGCCGTTTGCGCGTCAGCATATGTTGTGCCGGGATAGACTAGGTTGATAGCAAGAAAAACCGTGAATCTAATTGAGTTCCAATAGCAGCAGCTAATGGCGGCAAATGTGAACTCACCATCCCATGGTTCAGGATCCGTTCTCGAAGCCAAGTCATCGATAGAAAACTTGACGTCAACGCCGTTTTCGAATCGTGATTCGGGCTCGGCTTTCATGAGCCAGTACCACCTATCCGGTGAGTCTGAGGCGACGCCATCATTCGCTTTGGGTGTTTCAACGGGTATGCTTTTCGCCTGTAGCTTTCATTAATACGCGGGCTTGCTCTGGTATGTGATTAATCATCACGCGTACCTTGGCCTTGGTCTTGACAGTTTGAGTCTTGGATTTAGACCGAGACCTCGCAGTTTCGCCGGTCGTTGGTGTGGCACTGCTACCCGTGTTTTCATTGGAGGCTGTGTTTGGGGCGGATGATTTACGACGCGTTGATCGCCTTAGCGTCGAGCTCACCGCGGACTCGGTCCCGTCGAGCTGTGTTGCTTTCCTCTTCGGCATCGTTGTGGGTCTTTTGATTCTGTAGACCAGAACTACCCGGTTTAAAGTTTCAAGTGCGTTTCGTCAAAAAATATCAACGGCTGAATCGCCTTTGAGTGATGAGGCTAGTTTTACGTTCCTTTTCATTAAAGCACGTATGTCTGATCGTCGAATGTATCTGGCCGTCAGTTTCGGTTGGCGGGCCGGTGGTTTTAAATTAGGCAGCTCCTTGGGGCCAATGAACTTCCGTGAGCTTCCGGGAATCTAGGCGTCCTAAGTGTCTGTTCCTCTCACTCGTCGTGTTGTGATGCTGATTCCTAAAGCCTGTTGTGTTTATGATTCGATAGAGCCTTGGCATCCAAGGCAATACTTCGTCACACACTAGGAACGACCTTGGCGTCTTTGTTGCTATCATGTATCAACCGACACCAAGTTTATCCAAGGACGGCCTGGGTTAGACAAATGCAGAAATGAAAGATAGTAGCGCAGGCCAGTCATCAAAAATCAATGTTTTCGAAGACCAAAATTTCATATTGACGCTGCGGCTGCACCCCTAGGGTTGCGGAGAGTCGGCTCTGTGATACCAATCAAGGTTTTCCATCCCCATCCTCGTCCTCGGTCCCTGTGCTGCGCGTCATGAATGTGAAGAGCTATTTCGTATGAGGCGACGGGGACAGTTTTATTCATTCCCCCGATGCGTTATACTATATTGAGACATGAAATATCATGATAGTAAGCTGCTAGTGGTATATACGAGCATTATCCTACTGTGGTGCACGCGAGCGATCTCGTGGCATGTGGCAGGATGCATGCAGCTCGGTCGGCTGGGGGTGGATCCGGCTTGCCAATCAATATTTATGATGGTCCTCCACGGAACAACTCGAAGAGAATTGCCCAGGTGCCTAACAACAGACGGAAGTAACTAGTTTCGCGATCCTGGCCGGCATAGCTGGGCCATCGAAAATGGGTAGAGCCCCGGGACTGATCGTTTTAACAAGAAGAAGCCACAGTTCTTTATGGGCACGGAACGACGCTGTGCCCACATTCCTATGACGATACACCGATCACATGAATAGGTATATGATATGCATACAATAACTTAGAATGGTCAAACACCTATAAGAAACTATGAGAACACCCAGTTAAATTGAATCTCGATTGCTCGGCCATTTGGTGGCTGGCTAGTTAGCTCGCAAGGACAAGTCGGGTATGCAGGGGTGAGTGGATAGGATGATGAGGGGAACAAACTTTGAGCAGTCAAACTTGAAAGACGACGAGAAGAGGGGGATCAAACCCGAGAAAGGACAAGGGCATGATGATGTCCCTTTCAGTAAGTATCATTCCTATGAACCAGCGGTCGGGAATGAGGCTTTTCGTCCCATCTACCCATCGACTAATAGCATTTCCGCCAATTGTGTGTACATTTGCCCGAAAACCTACCGGGGTAGAGAAGAAGTAGAGGGTGTCACAGATAGGGAAGAGAAACCAATAACACAGCATTCAGCCGTAGTAATCAACGGCACCGCTGGTGTTTCGCTTTGTTTGGCATCGAAGCCATGGAGACTAGATAGAATAGGTAGGCGATCCCAGGTCAGAGGTAAGAACCCTGCGAGTGGTCATGATGATTGAAACTGTATCTGGAATGTGTTGGGTTCCGCATTTCCTCGCCCACGAACTTTCTAGTTAGCCACTCGCCGCCCCCTCTATGGTAATCGCGGCCTTTTCTGTTAGGTTCGTATAAATAACTTCCGTCGCCATTGTCAGGGCGGTGCCCGGACAGGAAGATAGATACATTAGCGACATGATTGGCAGGGTATGGTAGGCAAGTAAGGTGATAATAAAAGAGGTGGCATGGCGTGGTGGCATTTCCCGATTTTTCCTCTTACAACAAAACGCTGCTCTCTATTTCCCTCGTTTCCTCTCCGTTTTCCCCTCGTGATCAGCCGTCTTCGCCGGCCTAATAATAAGGCCTGCTAACTATTTTGTTACGCTTGGTTTTTGCTACCGACATATCTAATCCACCGTCCCCCCCTTGTACCTGTCTCTTCTCTTGCCCATTTTTCCTCCCTCTCTCTCTCTCTTTCTCTCCCATTGCAACTTTCTTCGATTTATCCCTCTCCCCTCCCCCCTTCTCCTCTCTCGCAATTCTGGCGGTCTGTTCATGAGGATTATCGGTCACATTTCAACCTCCCAATCCTGGTTACGTCCAATAACCCCAAAACGGTATCGGTATACCCCACTCAATACCTCTGGTAGCTTAAAAAAACATCTATCACAAGCCGGGCACCCGACGAAAGCTCTACAAAATGAAGAGAATTCTGTCGCCGTATCGATGCTTCTCATCTGGCCGGAGAACTGGGGAAATCAATTGACCCAAATGAGGAGGGAACCGTTGAGACAGCACAGTTTGCTCCCATGGTCACGCAAGAACTGGCTACTGGGTACCACCGCGAGGATTCTCCAACTAATATGGTTAGCCGCCAGAAGAGGGAATGCAAGGGTCAGCCCAACGCCGTCCCCGGGCCCCCATGCATCATATCCCTGGCCCTTGATTATCATCAACAATCCGGGTCTTATTAATATCGAGCAATCACCAACCTGAAGTGCGATTTGTAAATTTGAGTTGACCTACTTGCTCATTTTTGCACTCTCTTCTCTTCATGATTGTTTTCTTTCCACTGCCGAATTTCGGCCACATCTCGGCTGCTGGTAAGGAAATGGTGTCATGGCACCACTGATGACAGCTCAGCACATGACTCAATCTCCTCGAGATCCTGGGTCCTATTCAAAAATCTTGACAGTTTTCTTGGGCTCCGGCTTCGTGCGTAGCATGAGGGCTTTCCCACCAGACATATTTCGAAGCGGGTAGGGGAGGTGACACTCAGGATTTAGAGAATACGCCATCAACTTGGAATCTCAGCATTGCCCCCTCAACACCAGCACGAACGAGAACAGCAGAAAGGAAACCTTTCAATAACAATCCACCCAGCGCTGGTGACCTAGCTGGTGTTTATCATTTGTGTTCTTTTCTCTCCTCTATCGACGACCTATTATCGTCTAGTGCCAGGTGTTTGACCTTTGCAACTCGTGGCCGTGGATCACCCGCTTCGATCCAATTGGCTCCGCAGTGCCGACGCACCATGCGCAAATGGCTGCCACTTACACCAAAAGCATGTGGGTACAGCGGAATGTCAGCATTCGGAAACCTACTATACGCTCGCCTTTGAGCTGTCAAATTGCCTGTCTTGGTCCTTTGATAGTATAGAATGGCAGGTGTTGCTGATGTTGCGATTCTTTTTCGGCGGTGTTATTAACCCGGGACAAGATGCTGGCTATCCTTCTGCCCAGTTTCTATCTTGGATTTTATGTCATTCTAAGGAATACCTGGCTATCAGTGATACACCAAGGCCTACAGCTTCCCGATGCTTTCAAGCGACCACAGACACAGGCTATCCGCATTACCTTTGATCACGTCAGGACAGGCGTTTACATGCGGCATACGTCACCGCTTGTCTCGGGGATACAGACAGTGTCATCTCAGATGACATTTCTTTTGCACACACCAATAGAAACAGCATTGAGCTGTCGAGGACTTTGAGTCTACCGATTTTTCAAGATGGCGGAGCACATACTGCACAGCGGTCCCGTATGTTCTCAAGCATGGCGTTTTCATAACCGATGCATGCAAGCACCCAAGGCGTTTCTTCAACATTACGTCGCGGGGAAATCGCGGAATCGCCCTCGAAGTAGCACAGCTACAGCGACTTTGCTGCATTACTTCGTATGAGGGATGGAATCAGATCCTGTCTGTACCCATCGGGGTTTCTGCGTGATGCGGGATGGGCGGACTCGTCAACCGAGTCTTGTGTGTGCCTTCAAGAAGCCAGAATCTTCTTGGCAGCGACATTCCCTCAGCCCTCATTGCGTCGTATCTTCCCACCATTCCCCCTCTTCTCTTCTGGACATAGGCATTGTTTTTATTTATTACGTGTCGCATTTCTCGTTTTCCTTATTTTACAAATCCAGCGATTGGCTCGGAAATAGAGGTGGTCTCAAGATGGGCTGGGGATGGGGGTTGACGCAAGCACAGAGTACAAGTGGCTCGTGCTCCTAAATCATACCTCGCTGGTTACAGTATGATACCGCATGAAGTCTCTGTGGGAACCACTTTCACGTAAATTTGCACTAATCCAGAAATAGATGTACTTAATCTCTTATCTCGGTAAGTAAAAGCTTGGGGACTGGATCCATGGATCCATAGCTGGCCAGCGTTCCAGCCTATCAGTAGCCGTCACGGTAAATACTCTTCTTTTCTTTCTCCACACCCCACCCAGCACCAGCCACGTCCACTCGGTCTCGGGTCTCACTCAGGTCTCACCGCCCCTCTATTCGTTTGTGCCAGTGCGCCTCCAATCGGCGCCCTGCTCCGTCCTTTTTCACACAACCCCCCTCCCTTAGCGCTTAGTCCTCGTTCTTAGTCCGAAGCGTGG
This sequence comes from Xylaria sp. 218_066, assembly GCA_019843955.1. NCBI lineage: Eukaryota > Fungi > Ascomycota > Sordariomycetes > Xylariales > Xylariaceae > Xylaria > Xylaria sp. 218_066. The sequence continues at coordinate 44,838 of JADKYC010000110.1, read as the reverse complement.
ATAAGAGGTGGATAGTGGTCAAGCCACCGCACGCCCTTAGGCAGCGGCACACAATTGGACCGAACCGACCAACCAAGCCAACAGGCAATTTGTCTAAACCCCCAGACAACACCGGATACCGCAACCCAGTCGAGCCAGTGTGCTGTATGCCGTACAGTAGATAGCGCACACGTCCCGACCCCGAATCCTTGTTCGTGTTCTCGCAACCAAGTCCACCCGTCAAACCACAGCCAGTCAGCCGCTCTTAACAGCGGTAACGTATGTGGGCAGAGAAGAGGGAGAGAATTTCCATGCACTTGATCGCTCGCTCGCTCTCCTCTCAGACCACCTGCTAAGCTCTCATTGCCTTGCCCGCGCCCACGACCTACCACCATCATTCCCACCTGTAACCCGACGGCAAAACAACTCAAACGCGCAGGTTAGGTAAGACCCTTTTCATGTTTTCCTTCATGCGCTGTCCAACCCCATTCCATTCACCGTTCCTGCCTTGCCCTGCCTCGTCTAGCCAGGTGGCTCCGTCACAAGTGTGGTGGAATAAGCGCCTGTCTTGTGACACTATTGTCGATACCTCCCACCACAACGCGCCCGCCTCCGCCGCTCTCTCCCTGGCTGTATGGAAATGCCGGTATGTTGGCTCCATTCCGGGGAAACAAACGCCGGCCGCATTCTTCCATTGCCCGCGGCCACGGCTCCTCCTCTTCCTGCAATAGTCCATCAGGAGGAGATGCAACCGGCAATGTGCCTCGGGACTCGTTGGATAGCCAAGCCCTGTCTGTCGGCGGCTGTCCACGGCCCATAGTTTCAAACAACCACACACCAAGCCATCATTATGTGCCTACAAGTTGTGCCTTTAGGACTCTCCCATTCTGACCGTGCCCTATTCCTCCTGTATATCAGAAATTCCCCAGACCAAGATGCGTAAACCTCGACTTGGGATGTCTGTTGTTGTACTTTTTTGGACTCCACTATATGACACAGTATACTGTACAGCGGCAGTATATGTGCTATCATACGCGACTTGATAGATTTTTCGCGCTCTGTTCAGGTTGCTGTATCGCATGGCCCCCTAGCGTGCTTCGTCTTTCAGTGAACGCCCCTATCTGCTCGCAATGCCGCTTAGTCGCAAGTACCTCGTGTTAGTGGCATTTGCCCTCCGCGCCAACTGTCTGGCGCCCACTGTCTCCCACCACAGCAGTATTGTCTGCCATTACAGTCCATCCCCCAGCCCAGTTCTGCCCTGGAGTCGCCCTCTGATCTCCCCTCTGATCCTTCACACTGGGCGCTCGCCAGCCCACACCCATACTGTGCATCTGTAGCACAGCCCAACTCAAATCATCTTTTCCCGATCGCACCACGCACCGCACCCCATTGCACCGCTGGTCAATTCAACCCACACTCTGGCCCGCGACGCGACTTTGTCTATCGCGACACTAGCTGGCGTGACGTTATTCATCAAACTTTATCTCTCCGTATTTGCATCTCAATGGGCTTGGCGCTTTTGCTCCTCTCTGATTGCTAACGCTGCTTGAAAATAGTCAGATGGGTTCCCGTCCGCTACTTGGCCCGTCATGAGCTCCTGGATGAACGAGGCCGCTGCCATCCCCAACCATGCCGGCAATGGCTTCCCTCACATGGGAGACCCCAATAACATGGCCGGCGCCGGCATGATGGATCCTTCTGCCTTCATGGCCAATGCTGGCCAATTTAACCCCAACGCTGTCAGCCAGCAGTTTCCAAACCCGCAGCAGATGGCTGTCGCGATGCAGAACGGTCAGATGCGCAATGCTTCACCCGCTTTTGCGAACCCCGTCTATCAGACCAACTCGGTCATTCCCTCGAAACGCCCTCGGCCGAGAGAAGACAGTATCGGCGCATCGCCTCGACAAAATCCCGGCATGTTACCGACCTCGCGCGCCGATACACCACAACAGTCGCAATTCCCCGGCTACCAACCCAACGCAATGCCTCAGAACGCCGGTCAACCTCAACACTATCCTCATCTTCAACCGAACGGCTCCGCGACAGCGTCGCCTTCTCCCGTAATGGCTGGTAATCAGCTTCGCCCAGGGAGCGTACCGCAACGCGTTAATACCGCGTCGCCGCACCCCTTCTCACCCGCCTCGCAGCAGTTTGGTCAACAGGCATCCCCGGTTCCTTCCGAACACAGTAACACACCACAGCCAGGCATGTATATGAACCCTCAAAGTTTTCCTCAAGGCTATAACCCCGGTTTCGCACCCTCCCCCTCGCCAGCCAGGCCACCCTCCGCCCAAAACCCTATGACGCCCCATATAACACCGCACCAGATGGGTCAGATGGCCCAGCAAATGCCGCAGATGCATCCAAATCAAATGTATGCCAACCAGCAGATGCAGCACATGCAGCAAATGCAGCAAATGCAACATATGCAAGCACAGGCCATGCAGGGACGAGGTGGTATGGATCCTAAGATGATGTATCATATGCGGTTACAGCAGCAATATGGACAAGGAAACATGCCGCCAGCGGGAGCCGATATACAAGCACAAAACATGGCGCAAAACCGAGGTATGATGCCTAAGCAAGGTATGCCGATGCAGAACGGGCAGATACCACCTGGAAGCATGCGTCCGCAGCAAACGCCACAGATGCCGAGGGGCATAAACCCGGAAATTTTCATGAAGAATCTCACAGCCTTCATGGGTGCGCGACAACTCCCACTCGATATGAACCCGATTATTGAAGGCCGCCAGCTGCATCTCTTCCAGCTCTTCCAGGTGGTCCAAAAATTTAATGGATATCGTACTGTCACGGCTCATAATATGTGGCCGCAAGTTGCAGCGGCTTTAGGGTTCCCACCACAGCAAATGCCTTCGGCGCCCAGCCAACTCAAGGGAGTATATGAACGGAGCTTAGTCAAGTTTGAGGAAGCTTGGATGAATCAACAACGACAAATGAAACAGCAGGCCGCTGGTGCAGGTGGCATGCCTGCTTCGCAAAGTCAGGGAACACCCCAGAGAATGACACAACTATCGCCTTCGCAAAACATGCAGCCTATGCAACCCCAGATGCCAGTCCAAACTGCACAAAGTCCGGTTAAGTCTATGTTACCTGGCATGCAGCAGGGAACCGTCAATGGGTTTTCCGCCCCTCAACATCCTCAAATCCCCCAACAGCCACCCAACTCGAACCAAGGTTCTCTACGGAATAGTATACCCAGAAGCGTTGACACACCTGTCAACGCGGAATTCTCTATACATTCTCCGGGCTCTGCAATTAAAGCCGAATCTGTCACCCCGCATCATCCAAGTCAACAAATAGATATCGTCAAAGTCAATGGCACCAGCACTTTACACCTTGCCGAGTCCTTATCTACGGATAATGGCGTATATACCCCTTTCTCTCGTGCTCTAGCCTCACACCCTAGTCAGGGTTCTTGGGGTGGCTTTGAACTGGATGCAATTGATCAGTTAGGCACTGACTTGGGACGATCCAAACCCGACATGCCTGGGGTATTGGAATTAGGTAATATCGACTTACATGCCCTCACCAAAAGTATACAGAGCGGCATACACGGAGAGGTTAGGTTGGCTTTAGATGTCTTGGCGACGGTCTCGCGCTTTGGCGATTCGATCCAACAGCTCGTCATCGACCTGAGACATTGCGAGGAGTTGGTGGATTCGTTACTCGACTGTGCTGAGGAGCAAATTGACCTCCTAGCGGAAAACGCCGAACCAATTTCCGACGAAATCGACCTTACTTCATATGAGGATGTACTAAGGGCCGCTCGCGCAGAACAATTCTCTCTCCGCAAGGTACCAGTCTTCGGAGACAAAGAATACGAACTTGAACGAGCAGCAGACCGACTAATCGCTATCACGACGATCTTGCGCAATTTCTCCTTCCCTGAACAAAATCAACCCGTGCTTGCTGATGAAGTCGTCATCAAGTTCTTCTGCAGTCTGATCCGGTCTCTTGGTACGCGCGAGGGTTTGTTGAGAAACTCCCAGAATACTCTCGATATCATGAAAGATATCGTGGTGTTCCTATCCAATATTGCTGCGTCAGTAGAATTGCCTGGTCGGGATCAAGCATTTTGTCTTCTCCAATTCATCCTTTCATTTGCACCGTCACCAACCCCGTATACGACGGCAGATAAGCTGGTATTCACTCCGTTCGAGCCTTTCGTCCATAAATATCTTCCACATGCCCTAGATGCTCTAGCAAAGCTTCTAGCACGAGATGAGCCCAACCGGACGCACTACAAGAGTCTAGTTGCTGCAGACGCTCTATCATCCAACCCTTACGAGCTCTTGACGCGCTCTTTCGCGTTAGTTGTTTCTCCTATTCCTTACCATCTTGACGAAATGCGACCTGGGACCCTGCCAAAATTAATCGATGTTCGCAAGCCGTTGCTCATGCAAGGCTTGCTAGCAGCAGACATAATCGCTCAGTTAGCACCTGGCTATGAGACCGGCGTGACTCGAGCATGGTTATCCTCAGGTGACGGTTTTGCTCCAAAGCTGTTGAAACTGGTGAAAATAATGTGTCAGTATATCGAATATCCAGCGGGCCGGCCTGGTGCCACCGGTCGCCATCATAATGATCCAGATCTGTTATACATCATTATGTGTGCTGTATCGGCTTTACGAAGGTTATGTGAGAAAGCGAAAGACCCGAGCGACGTTGCCAGCATACCGCCTAATGCTCTGCCGACGCGAGCTAGCCTTTTTGAGAATTTGAACGTTCTCAAGAACCCGAAATGGGCGTTATTATTGAATCAGCTGAGTGCATATGTTGGGCTTGAAAATTAATGAGCACGACCAGGAAGCGAGGCGTTTTGGCAGGGGTGAGTGGCATTCTTTTAGATGGCGGCAAGGCATCCGATGTACAAAACGAGCGAGCTCATAACACGCATACACTTGGAAACAAATGTAGATTACCTAACGATACCTGGCTTATCAATGAACGGAAGCTACTTGTACGGTTGACGTGTGTCCGTAATGTGTATTTCCGCGATCTTCCATGAATGTAAACATATGTATCCTTAGATAAAATGTCACCTGCTGTGAATCGATTATTGTATATATACACAGGTTGTTCATATGCGGTCAGCCTTTTTAATACCATCGAGTAGTTAGTTGTATGTTTGACCATAGATGATATCATGGTCTCTGAGTATGAAAAAGGAAGTAGGCTGCTGAGATTCGGTTACTCCAAAGTGTTTGCAACAATGCTTAATAGATGAGTCGATTTATAGCCTCCGTGCTGTTGTTGGCGTCTGACATTTTTGGATGCTGAGCGCCAGATGGATGGATGAAGCATTTGACATATGGTCTCGAGGTCTATATTAGTATTAAAAGCAGTGTTAGATCGTTCCCATATCGGTGCGAATAAATGTGCGGTTTGCTTTAAACACGTATTATCGCGCGAAAAAGCTCCTGAGCAATAGGTTAGCAAACTAATATCAGCCTACGGGCTCTGGGTCAAGTTGGACAACTCAAATATCACGAGTAATAATGGCATTAGCGATCCGAGATTGAAACATGGGGCTAAAGACCAGCAATATCGTGAATGTATTTCTTCTTTCTGGCCACTCTACTCTATGGAATACTCTAATTATTAACTCGGTGAGTTTATTGTATCCACCAATAGGATGGCTAACATACCAACAAGTCTCAATGAGACTTGTTCCGTTATTGTAGCTACGTGTTTTCATTCCTACCATAGTCGCATAACTTCTTACCATATCCCGACTCCCAATAGCAACTTCAACTCTGCTAATTTAACTAGACCATGCCTCAAAGATGGCAGGGTCAATGACCCTCATCTAATTATGCAACAATCTAGGATCAGTTCTACTAGACTCTTCGTCTCAGTCTTGACCCCTTTGTCGATTGGCAATCTCAGAAACCCTATTACCTCAAATATCTTTAAAACCTCGCACAGCATAAACTTCAATTACTCATATATTGTGTATTTTCTACGTAGGTTGCAATTTCATCGAAGAAGCCAAGTTTAGATTTTAAAGTCAGGCAAGTCTGAAATGTATTACTTTTTTGAAGGTAGTTTTCTCGTTGCCGGTTTTGATCGCTAGTTCCGATTGATGTACTATACTCCCTTGCCTCCTATTTGCTGCCTTTCTCCTTCCAACGTTGACAGTTCATCTGGGTAATTCCTCCTATCTGCTCCACAAAAGACGTATTGATGACCTATCAAAATATACAATGACTTCATGAGCCATAAAACTCTAGACTCTTACTTCAATGTTCACATAGAACGGGTAGAATTAGTAATCAAGTAGACCAAAGGATATGCGCTGTAGCTACCTACTCAATGTAGGTATAGTAAATACGTGACGTGACCACTTACCTTATATAAAGACAAACACTCCTTCGTCACAGCCCAGTTACAGTTATTTATATTAAAGGAGATTTGAAATTCTACCCTTTTGTTGAATCCCTTGTTCCAACTACGTGGGTAGGTTTCAATCTACGAAGATAGATTAAAGAGGGCCGCTGTGTTTAAATGTGTATACAAGATCCAGCATCTAATACACTAGCTAAGATATATTTGATACAATTCTATTTTCTATTTCCGTTTCCCTTCTTTGTACTTGGTGCAATCTAAGTTAAACGTCGCGGACAACCGTCGCCACACTAGGCATTTGGGATATCCCCAGCTTGAAACCACGTAGCCAACCTTATTCTCCCTTATTATAAACTAGACTTCCTCCGGCATCGCATTTCTGATGCGCTGGGCTAATTTTATCCTACAAGAATCACGAGAGGTCCGGTCTCATTTAACCAATGCGAATATTACATTTACTTTATTTGTTTAGATTTATAAATTTCACGTGTTAGTGATCTTTTTTCTGCGTCCTAGATTATTGCCACTGAGTCTCGGCGTAAACACGCATCACGTGTCTTTACGCGCTCGTCTCCCTTTAGGGATCCTCTTACTGGGATCTTCTCGTTTTGAGTGTGAGATTCTACGTTGAACTTTATGCCTTTTCGTCAGACACTCTTCGTCTCCCTTTCTTCACCTTCCACTTTCGACCTTGCATCCTCCCTTCTATTTTCTATATATCTGTCACAATATCTTCATACCTAATCTAGCGTTGTATCTGCGTGTCTTAAGAAACATATTCAAATTGTTGTATCAAGCGCTCTCGGCGCAACCTATCACCGTCTGTACTAGCATGCACAAAGCCGGCGACTTAGCTACCTCTGATGAAATACCTTGCCTATACAAGGCCCAGAAGTCAGTCTTTTATTTTTCGCGATGGATCAAACAAACAACGTCGACCCGGAGAACACCAACATAATAATCGAGACCAACAATTTTCGTCAAGTCCTAGAGCACTTCAATAGTGCCGGAAACCTCAAACACAAGGAAACCCGTTTGGAAATCGAATGCCAGATCTGTTTATCCAAGAATCTGCCGCTTGTGAATATAGAGCGGGGAAAGCCCATATTTGACACGCACGAGCAGTATGTCATTCTACTACGCTGCGGCCATGCATTTGGACACGAATGTCTAAACGATGTAAGTAGTGATCATCTTTATCTTCGTTGCCTCAAGAAAAGAGGGTGAGATCAAGCTAACTTAGAGCCACAGTGGATGAAAAGCCAGCCCAAGCGGCCGAGATGCCCGACGTGCCGTGAATTCATACTCTGCAAGAAAGGGCACAGGGTAACGTTAGATATTCATGGTAGCTCCCAGGCTGAAGAAATCAGGAGAATTCGTGCTATGCTGAACAGCCCGTCTTGTCAAGAATGTGGCAGCCGGAGAGGAAAAGGCCAGGGAGGAATAGCCCGGTTATTCAGTGACCGAGGGGCGGGTAGTAGTCAGAACTGGAGCGCATATACCAATATATGGACCGGACTATCTGGTCTATAGTTGACAAGCTGATGAAATATTGGCAAAATTAACGCACGTCGCATTAGCATAGCAGCTTTGTAGAACTACAACTCTTCAGCACTTCGATACCATCTTGAATTAAGTGAAGTGACATAGATATCATCTGGAAATTTCATAAGATATTCATGTCAGGTAGCTTCTTGAGAAGTCTAGGCTTAGCAAGCCACATGGGGTGTCCGGAAATATTCAGGGGTGACGCCACAACCTGTAGTTAACAGCTCGGGCCTACAAAGGGTGGCTTTTCGATGGAATCGACCAATAAAAAAGTCTCGGATTTTCGGATTTTTCGTATATTTTTTCTAGAGTCACTTACACACATACATGTACGAAATAGCCATACACTCCTTCGCCAATCTGGCCAATCTTTCTATGTTTTCGATGAATTCTACTGCCTATATATCTGATCAATTCATTCCCCTTCAATAATAAGTGAATATAGCCAGCAGTGGATGCGTATATATAGTATTCCTCCTAAGCTGGGACCTATTGGGCAAACCAGCCACCCAGAGTCAATTCACTACCAAGTTTTGAATACAATGCTAGGCTCAATCGCCGTTTTCGCTTAATAATTAACCACCAGGGGAAAAACCTGTTTGATGATCGGGTGTATTGGACGACGAAGGGCGAAAAGTTGAAACCGCTTCGCGTCATGATGATCTCGTTCGTTTAATTGTGGCTTATGAGTCTCTTAGTTTTTTTGGTAATCGAAGTTTCTACCGGAATCAAAGCCGTAGGTTACATCTTAGACGGTATTAGTCGTTACAGAATTGGGAAGTTGTATTGAACAGCGACCAATGAGAGCGCACGAAACTATATTTCAGCTGTACCGTAGAAATTCAAAGATGGCTGAGAAAGTAATAAACACAAACCGCATGTAACGCGATGACAAATTTGCATTCTTGCAATTCTAGCCGATTACATAAAATCGTGTTGCATCAGGAAACTCGTAACGGGTCGTAACGTTTCCCAGCACATCAAAATATAGAAACCGATCATCACCAACGATGTCCCCGTGCAAAGTCGACGCCACAGTGTTTCAAAAGCCCGAGTTTATAATGATATAAAGCTAGTGCCCCGACTGATATTTTCCTGGGTAGATGTTTCTGATATACGTTGAGTTACTTTTATGACATAAGACTCGCCTGACTGCATTAAGCATCCTCTGTCTTTGGATCGATTGCTTCCACATTATTACCGACAGTTTGGCAGACCGTCAGGCGCATACGACTAACAATGGCTGGTTTTACCAAGAGCGCTAGTGAGAATTATGTGGCTTCGGTGTCTCTGATCGTACTGACTTCACTATCTATCCTCATACGTTTCGCCCTCAAGCTATACCGTCGTCAAGCGCCGCAAGGCCCAGATTGGATGTGTTTGATTGCTACTGCCACGTTTCTTACGTACTCCGCCTTGACTTTGAATTGTGAGCCTGTTCTTTTCAATTTCTCTTGCTGAGTTCATAAGTGGAAGCTACATTTATTTCAAGTGTCGAACACGCAAGCAAGAACTCACGAACTCCCTAGCTACCTGTGTAGTTCTTTTCTCTCTCTCATTCTCAAATGTAGTATATAATGTTTATTATCTCCCTACATATTTAGTTGCAAATCGCTTACTCTCCGGAATAGTTATTTTCAACATATCCACAGCTCATTCTTTCGACCTCGATCCCACCCGCCCGTTGAATGAATTACACGCCCTCGCAAAGGTAGAAGAATTGGCGAACCGAGTACAAAACTGTACTAACGCCGAAACAGCTGGTATATACGAATGAGCTTTTATTTGGCTTTGGTATTACTACGATCAAACTCAGTATACTTTGGTTCTACCATATTCTCTTTTCTGTTAATCAAACTCTACAATGCGTCATTAAGGCCACTACCATCATTTGCATCCTCTGGTTCATCGTCGCTACTCTGGTAATCGCCTTACAATGCATGCCGGTGCAGGCATACTGGGAGCATTTCGATATGCCTCCTTACTGTCTTGAATATCCTCGCGTTTTACTGGGATACGAAATTTCGAATCTCTTCATCGATGTGGTAATCTTGTGCATCCCAACAGGGACTGTGATACGATTGCAACTCGCATGGACGAAGAAGATTCAGGTTATAGTTGTCTTCCTCTTGGGCGCATTGTAAGCTATGTACTTGCACCGCTAACTTGACGTCCTGCTAACATAGGTTAGGGTCTGCATAGCCAGCATTGTTAGGCTAACCGCAATCTGGCACCCACCGCATATCTTTCGAGATCGTGAGTCTCCCTCCTTAAGCAGTTTCACTGGTTACTAACTCATTGATCACCAGTCGACTTTGGTGGCACATACCTATGGTCTTCATTGCAGTTAGGTGTAGCAATTATCACTAGCTGTCTGCCTACATTCGGACCACTGCTGTCGCTATTCACGAAACCAATTCCTTACGTCTATAGTTGGTATGAGTCGCTGAGATATCACCGATCTGCTCAATCTAGGAACCAAGTGACCACCCCTATTAGCCCTGAGCGCCCCTGGGTTACGGATAGGGGTGACGGGCTTAGCCCAACTTCAGACAGATGGGCTTACGGCGAGGAATTTGATAGTCCGCACTACGCGCTCCATCCGGTTCCATCCAAGACAGTTCTGGTCAATAGAAACGTTGAAGTAGTCTAAACTATTTACTGTATTCTTGCCGACCTTCCAATAGTAATTTGAGGTTCATATACGAACATAATGGCTGCTGACACACTGTGGCAATGTTTCTTTATGGAGCTGCAACTGAAACGGAGGTTCCGAATTATAGTGCCGAGTGTGATACTTTCGTTGCGCACGTATTGCTTACCTGAAGTGTTGCAGTCAAGTATGCCAAGACATGCGGCTCCCCTCTCAATACGAGCATCGTCGATTGATTGCCTATCAGGTAAGCTGAAAGGGGGATGATATTATCGCCCGCACATCCGATGAATGATTACGGCTCCGGGCTTCTGGGAGGTACGGTTGGCTACCGCGATACTAGCTGGTTACAATCGGAAGACAGTTATGGTCCCGCTGAATAAATTCAATATATTGGAGAGCTATTACCCTGCTGTACACCCAGTCCGGCGGCATCAGTTGCGTCAGGGGCTAATACTCGCCGTAGCATCCCGAATCGGGCCCGAGAAGCTGCTTCGGATACGCTCAAATCGAAAAATGACGTCGTATAGAATCGGAAGTTCTATGATAATCCGATGTGCATTTCTGCGTTTGATGCAACGGTTTATGATCACTGCTACAACCATGTCAGTGAGTACCCATCCACACTGGCGGCCGGCACCTGCGTGCAGCGCAACCCTATTTGCAGTCGACCAATGAACTAGAGAAAAGATAGAATGCAACCCTCCTTGCTCGGCCTTTCCCCGCCAATGATCGCAGGCGCGTAGAGCATGTACGGTGGGACAATCTCTGATTTCAGGGGGCCAGAGTTCTGTTTCGTTCGGCGTGGCGGAACTACCCACCTCGTAAGCTGCACACAGGGTTAGCGAGGCGGCTCAATGGTACCCTACGAAGTTGCAAAGTTGGTGCGGGCCTTCGAATGGAAAGTCGATTAATTTTTGTAGCCTACCGTTAAGAGGGCCAAGATGCGCTAAGACGTGAATGGAGTGAAAAGAAAGCCTTTCGATGTTCGAGCTAGGCAATGCTGTAATCATGTTGCCAACGATAACCCGGGAACGAGACAGGCTCAGGGGGCATCTCACGGGGGCCAAATATGTCGTGTCACGCAATACATATATTTATTCATAAGCCATCACTTTGAGGCAAATTCCACTATTATCAAATCACGATGCACAACTCCTTATTGCAAGACTAGCTTATCCCGGGTTTTCATGATCTACAAGCCTTCTGATTCTAGTTGAGTAATAAAGCCGGTGAAAGTTGGCGGCTGAACGGTGGAGAATGATCAATAGGTATCTCATTATTCTGACGAAATGAAATAACGAGTGTAGTCGAAATGACCATTATAGATCCCCCAATAACTCATCCGAACATCGAAACAATAACAATGATACATGAGTTCTTGTAGGCTGCAGACATCTTAGTAGCCATCTAGTCTGCCCATTTGCCACTGCATGTACAAGCACGATGTGGATAACTCCAATAGAGCAGCTGCTTCGAGCCCATGATACAGTACCATAACCAGACAATGAGCCAACAGCTCTAATTTGAATCCTACACTAAATGCTACGAACTAAAATAAAAAACATGACACATACGACACAGCCGCTCTTTGAGGAAATAGTGGTGGCTGTGGTCTCTAAACATGGGTCTAAATACATAATTCGATTGAAGTGCGGCAGTACTTTTGTGTTATAAATTACTATTCTTGTTGTTGCGATCACTGTTACGATCACCCGGAACAAAGGGAATGTACATATGTGGCCAGAGACTCTCATAAAGGCCAATAGACCTATTCGCGCATCAACGGAACTTATACGTACCCCATACCAGAGATCCTGACGCTTCTATTGTTTTCTTCTTAACCAATGCACCAGGGTTTAGCATGATAATGATTTTCGTAGATACGCTGTCTCCAGCATAGAGCCTTGATCGTGTTCCTCAAATGCTTTTGCCTGAAAAGACGCAATATGGTCGCCTGGCTTGTGTCTAGGGACAGATATGAATATGTTTTAACAAGCACCTCTCCAGGTTATACCCGATGCTCATATCCACTGGCAATGCATAATCTAACAAGGTGCGAAACTTTGCACAGTGCTTGCTTTTATTAGATTAAAAACAAACACTCTTTTTGTAGCAGCTATCAATATAATAGGCAAAATTTGATGGTTTACCTAGTCCTTTGATAATTCTTATGTTGCAAGTGGAAACACTAACTCACCCATGCCTTAAGATTTTCAGCATCGCCGCTGAACTACTGGACGTGACGAAGCTGCTAGACTATAGAATCCTTAGGCTTCGGGTGTGGCCGGGTGTTTCCACGTGACGAACAGAAGGTCCACTAAGTACCTAGATTGACTCAGAATCAAGAGTCAATTAGAGATTCTACCATACTTCAGGTCCATCTGCTTGTACGGCCACCCGTTATAAAATATACAAAAACTTTCCTACTGGAACCTGTTGTCGCAGCGTCAGTTCAGTCTGTATCACTGACGAATGATCATTTTACCACAAATTACCTATCCGTTACGGACAATCCCTGCAGAGACAAAATAGCGACATTGTGGTACAATGCAATCCGAACCGCGGATCGCAAACTCTAGCGATTTAGCCGCTGTTCAAGATGTCATCAAAGAGGCTTACACGCCCTATGTGGATCATATCGGACAGAAACCTGGACCATTGCTGGATGACTACGAATCGCTCATCAATGCTTGCCGCGTAACTGTCGTTGAAGTTGATCGCATTGTCCGAGGTATACTCGTACTCATACCTGAGAACAATGCTATGCTTTTGGATAACGTGGCTGTCGCCTCGTCTGCCCAGGGACTGGGGCTTGGGCGCCTGTTAATCGCGCATGCGGAACAGTGCGCCAGGGCAGCTGGGTATCGCCTCATCAAGCTCTATACGAATGAGATGATGACGAGAAACATTAACTATTACACTCGGCTAGGCTATATAGAGACTCACCGGGCCGAGGAAAAGGGACTGAAAAGAGTATACATGGCGAAGGCGTTGACTTGAAACGAAGCGCCAATAGCTAAAGGTCTACCACCTTACTCAAATGTTACTTAAAATTACGATCCAAAATCAGCAATGGTAACTAGAACAAAGCGTATTTCTCATGATCGTGTTCTACCTATGTTTCCTTGCTGAAGAACGAAAGAAATATTTCTGGTAAACTCAGTCGGAGAGTGCGAGCGACGCCAGTGTGATTGTCATGCGAACTGGACTACACCCATCTATTTGGTCTTATCTCACCGGAGATCAGCATACCACCCAAAGGGCCATCTGAAATATTTGATGTAGCAACTGAAAGAGTGTCACCAACTTCAACCTTTTCGAAGAAATAGCAAGCTTTCTGAGCTACTGTCATTCTCACCGTTACTTTAAAGTAGCCGTAGTGGCAGGACGAATAATTTTTGTCTAACATAGCTAATAGGCTCTAGATACTTCTTACAAGACAATGTACCGCGCCGTGAGGCAGCCAACGAGTAATAAATGATCCCGTTTACAGCCGGCTTACCTTCGAGATGTATCATACCTAAGCAACCCATTTCCAACCCTTTACTCTTCCATCGGCCCATCGAACCCCAACACAGCATGCAGTGGCACCCATTAAGAGTGCACCGTCCCAATATGCGACACGAGCATACGCCTTGTTTCCGTCTTGCGGGCTTCCGAGAAGTTGGCCACCAATAGGAGTGCCAAAAAGTGTTCCAAGCCCGCGTACCAATAAGATAAACGCGTTGACAGAAGCATACTGCTGAATACCAAAGACCTCGGCGATCAAGGCGGGGAACAGTGCGTAGTACCCACCAGCAGAGAAGCTGTAGAATACGAGGAAAGCCAGCCAGAGCGAGAAAGAAGTTGAAGTGGTGGTCAGGACACTGGCGACCCAGAGGGCAAAAACGCTAGAGCCAGAAAGGAGAAGCGTTAGCACAACTAAGTTTTGCCGGCCGAGACGATCGCCGGCGTAGCCGGTGAGGATCCGTGACACGGAGTTGATCGCATTGCTGATAGCCAACAGGTTGGCGCCTTCAGCGGCCGTCTGTCCTAAGATTACGGTATATGACGGAATGAATGCGAGGGGAAGTTGGGCGCCAGCAGCCTGCGGAGGTCAGTATAGTTTTGCAGAGCTGAGCGTGATGTATTGAGAGTGAAGAAGTATAGGGGCTATCAGAAGCACTCTTCGAAAGCACAATATGCTCTGCCCGGTGCTCTTCCCAGTAAATGAGTATGCTATGTACGAACTGACCTGAAGAAACGCGGCCGCCGCGGAGAAGATAAAAGTTGGCCGCGATGCTAAGGAGCGTGATACATGAGTGTCTCGCCTCCCGAGCCTGTCCGCAGTCGATACCCGTGAAAGCGGACTTCGTGGCACTGACAGGGCGATAGGTAGCCCGGCAACGACGTAGAACAAGGCAAAATTTCTAAGAGTCCAGCGACCACCAACAGAGCTTAACAATGCCCGGATAACCGGTGAGAAGATGAGACCACCGGCACCGCCACCAGCTAGAATCTAACCGGCGCATGGAGAAATTAGCAGGAGTACCAATTGGCTATCATAGGATGCGTCCCCGAACTGCACCAACTATAACATCACTTTGAAGGACGCGAAGACAAATCCCTATTAATAGAGGCAACTTACAAAGCCCATCGCGGTAGCCCGGTGAGTAGTGAAATACTCTGGCGCCGGCGCCAATAGGGGGAAATACAGGAGCGACATTCCGAGGCCAACCAGCAGCCCTTGTGTTAATAAGAGATGCCATATCGAAGTGCCTAGGGATGCCAGCCCAAATCCAGCAGACATCATAACCACCCCTAAAGTGGTGATTGTCCTAGGCGTCAATAGACGAAGGATCCTGCGGCGCCATACCCGGGTTGAGGGCGTGTTCGAAGCTCCCCATGTTCCGTACTCAATTCGTGATATCACAGGGTTCACAAGGATGCCACCCGCCCAGGTTAAGCCATAACAAAGTGTACCGACGAAACTGAGCAATGCTGTAGGTGGAGAGGCTTGCGAGGCAGGGCTAGGTTTAAGGACGTCTTGGGCGGTTGAGAGATAGTACTCTTGAAATACACCAAAGCACTGGTTATAGCCTACCGTCAGGGCAATCGTCGCAAACGCCGAAAGAAGTACCACAACTTGCTTCTTGCGTGGGATAGGTGGTAAAACTGGCCCCGAGGTTTCCGAGATGTCTGGGTGCTCGGCCTGCCGAGGTGCTATGGCGATGAGTTCGGTCTGTGTTGCCATTGTCAATATACAGGCGTATAAATTGGAGTTGCGGACAGAACAACTTAGATAAGGAGCAGAAACGAAGCGGATCTTAAATAGGCACGAAGCCGATCACAAATAGGCATAATGAAGCGGATCGTAAATAGGCATAATGAAGAAGCGCAAATGCTGACAAAGACCGAGACCGACTACTCGGAATTGGCCCCCGATAATAAATCGGCGGTGAGCTTACAAAACGAACGAAAACCGGGCGACGAGCCCCGGTATAAATTAGTCTGGTTAGTGGGTGGAGAGAATCTATGACGGCCCTGGGCAAATGTACCCCGGGCAGTGATCGGCATGTTAGTGTGTTAGGGTCAGGAACCAAAGTTTACATAGATAATATCCATATATTTGGCAGGCGAGGCAGGCGAGGCAGGATGAAATGTGGCGAACAAGGCTTGTTACTCCCCTGAAGACGTTGTCACTTTATTTATGTCAGAATTTCTCCGAATCCTCATTCTCCCAGTCCGACGAGTCGTGCTCATGATAATTCAGTAATTTCTTCACGTACCCATGACTGTTCTGCCCTGCTCGGAAGCCCGGTTTTCCACCTAGAAAGCCGTGTCGTAAACTATTATGGTATATAGTTAGCCCACGGGTTGTGAACATGTGTCGTACTATAGAACAGGTCCCTAGCCCTCTACACCCAGCGCTTTTCTTTAGTAAACATGTATAACATTAGCAGCATACGGGTCATAGTTCATAATTGCAGAAAGATGTTTATTTCTTGCTAGTCTGAGGGACAAAGAGATCTCCTGTTGCACATAGCTGGATAGTGTCCACGAAGGCGGTTTAGGGACAGCAACAATTGTCTATTGCCTACTTTACGTACAGGGTCTTGTCACCGATAAACGGGCACGGGCAGCATACACATCTAGGTATAACAAGCAACAATTGCTGATCCTGTTGATTTGCGCAGTGCTTTGCTAAGACTTTCACGGATTCAACTAGCAATACTTTGCTGAGTTGTGGATTTCTGGAGCAATACACAGTCATATACTCAAAGACTAGGGATAGGCCAATCCCTGAATGACAGTCTAGTTATCGATCAAGACTTAGCTGCATTAGATTAAAGTCAACGGCTCGTTTTGTATGCTCTTGCAAATATATTTTCCGAATTGCCAGTTTCATGCGATAATCTTTCAACGAATTTAGCTGATAAGGTGCAAAATGGACGCAGAAAAACAATTATCAATGAGGTATTTGAATACCACCTGCAAGAGGTATTGAATAGGCAGATAGCATAATCGACCTAGAGGCTTCCTCCAAACATCACCCGCGCACCCCTAACACAACTTATTCACGCGATTGGGCAAGCAGTTAAGAATCAAATAGTATAACGAAATTCTTGCGCTAAACTATAACCAGGTCTTGCTAGATAGCGCAACAGGGTTAGTAATAGGCAAGAAAGCTGACTTCCAAAATTCTCCCTCCTCCTACTCATCCTTTTAGCCCCTATACATGTCGTGTACAACTCGTGTCACCTCCTACGCACCAATTTTCTAAGATCGTGCTGGGCCCCCTGTGAGCCAGTTGGTGGCCGTGGAAACTAAACATAAAACATTGTATCTTTCAGTGTGGGGTGAATGAACACTTGTGTCCAAGTCGGAACAGCCGCATCCTTCTTAACCGCCTTCTCATCCTCGGCATCATCTGTTTGAGAAGAATTAGAAGCACCCTCGTACAATTCGTAGTAATAGCATCTACCCCTCTCGCACAAGATATCGGCGAAATATGCAGGCGTACAGTAACTGACAGCCTTGGTTGCGCGACCAAATGCGTAACAAAGGCTTTGCGTCGTTACCTGCAACTCATCCGCCACGTTTTTCCCAGGCTTCTTGCCATAGTGATGCCGAAAGATCTCGTCTAGTAATACGAAATAGTGAGCAGGCCTTGCTGTTCCCTTGATGGCGGAATGGCTTTGCAAGAAGAAATCCCAGCTGCGTGCTTCCGTGACACCCCGGTCAACCACTGTGCCAGCTTTAGGATTGCCCGATCTGTCAGCATCCGCCCCTTTGGTTACGTAGAACCGTGTATGATGTCGCTTGCCTACAATAATAAGAGTCATCCGGGGAAGGCCCTTTTTCTGATCTGGAACTGGGTACAATTTCTCGCACGCCTTGCGTAGCTGTGGCAACTCTTCTTCCAGTACCTTCGAGTATTGGCCTTCAGAGACACCATCGCGAAAGACAAGAATATTCTCTGGATAAGTTTGCGGCTTTCTGAGACCCTTCCAGAGATTCAACCGTGACTTCAGCATCTCTTCGAGGTCTGAGACCATTTCTTCACGTTTCTCTTCTTGGACACTAAGGGTGCCGGGCCATTGGCTCAACTTGGAATCGATACTGGCAACCATCGCAGAGATGCTAGGTGCATGAGATGATGAACCCGGGGATGGGTGCGTCACGTCGATACCAACAATCATTGTTTTGTTTTCATTGATGATTTCAAGGCCATCAGATTTTATGTGGTGATTTTGGCCACCAAATTTGAGGTTGACTTTGAGAGCTATGTTGCGTAAGTATTGGTCTTGGCCGTTCATTGACGCGATTTTAGAGCCCACGCTGCATATGGTGTGAATGCCATACTTCTGATCGGCAAGTCGCTTGAGACGATTGTACAGAGGCATCTGTACTGCGGGTAGGACCACAAAGAGCAATGCCAATTTGGTTCGGGCACGTCCGATCCATTCCTCAAGCGCTTTATCATCTGTTCCCCGAAGCGTTATTTGGTTTGGTCTTTTTTTTTCGCCCTGGATCATGATACCGGTCTCTTTCAAAACCTTCTCAAGTTTATCTTCGAGGTCTTCCCCCTCCGCAGACGTGAACTTCTTAGCTCTGGCATATGCACCCGGCATGTCAATGAAGAGCATAGACCAATTCCCGCGAACCACCCCTCGTGCAGCGAACTTAAGCGGCTCTCTCCCTAATAGCATGTTCCAACTGCCGCCATTGATGTTGACTTGTTTCTGTCCGTAGACAACCTGGGGTTCACGGAGCACACGGCCTTCAACGGTAATTAGATTGCGTGATATGGTAAGCCCGAACCGATCCTAAGATATTAAATTAGCCAAAAGGAAAGACATCATAATCAAGGATACGTTAAGAGGCTTACAAGCTGAGATGATCTGTTGTCTTCGGAAATGCCAGTAGTGGAAAGGGCTGTCGATACAATGTATTTGGCATTCTCCGCCGGGCCTCGAACCGCGAAGTCTATCATTTTTTTCGTCTGAAGAGCGCTGAGATGGTCCTTCGTACGCTGACCAGATACTACAACACAAACTTCGGCAGGTAGATAAGATGGATCCTCGCCCGTCCCAACATTGATGACAGGAAGGTTTGGATCTTGAATTTTGAAGCGATATGCTTTGCCGTATTAGCACCTACAGAAATACTGAGCCAATAATGTCACTTACTAGTTAAAAAGTAGTCATAGACGGAGATATATTTACCAGATGTAGTCTTCGCGTTTTTCTTGGAGGTAGATGAGGGCTTCCCTTCTCCAGTCCCGTTCAACCAGAACTTCACGTCCATGGCACCCGCTCCAAACCCATTTACTTGAGGACGATGCTCCAAAACCGGGACGCCTGTCTTGGTGGAACCATCGCCCTGAGCGGCAAGACCATAGATTGTCTTGACTCGTCGGACAGTCTCACCCTTCTTGTTTTTCTTTGCAAGGTGCGTCACGCTGATTCTTACTCTTTTCAAAAACGAGGCGAGTTTGTAGCGGTTTCTTTCGTTCGATTGAAGAAAGTCCTTCATTAGACCCGCTAGTGACCCTTCCTTGTAAAAGGCGGCATGGCTGACATTGGCATTCAACAGCATGCGAGCTGTGGCTGCTCGAACACTGGTGAAAAAGCCGCGTATGGCCGTGAGCCCAGCTCCGAGATCTTCGCTTATGAGCGGATCATTGGGAAAGCTCCTGCAGGTACCAAGTGTTGTAATCTTGGATGAAGACTTGGCATGGTGGTTGACGAGGATATTCAGTGCCTGGACTGCATCCAATTGACCTTCATACTGGGCATTCAGATCTGTTGAAGTAAGATAACTGATCAGATCAGCTGCATGTAATGTCTGGTTCTTCTTCAGCGTCATAGTATATCGAGTAGCGCGTTGGCGAGGTTCATCCTCGAGCTCGGCGCGATAGGTCACGGTGATCTCCTGATCTGGGATATCCCGTCTTGCAATGAGAACGGCCCTAAAGTCGGTCACTATATCTTTCTGGAACTCGGCCAAGTTGGGCGATTCCAAGCACAATTGTATGACACGACCAAGTTTCTTCCCCTCTAATTTCTGACCCTTCTTTTTCTTACCCTCCTGCTTCTCCTCCTTTATGACGGACCAACTATACCGATACAGCACGAGGTCCAAGGATGGCTCCAAGGTGAAATAGTTAGCACGGAGTATGATGCGTCCCCCTCGGTTACCATAACTTGGTCGTGGAGGGAAGACCTCACGGAGGCTTAGACTAGCGAGAGCGGCGGGGCTGCTACCCATGACCGAGTTCTCGATCTTGGTGACAATGGGGTCAGGAGCAGGTACATCCCCAGAAGGACTTGATGTAGCATACACCCGTTAGTTCAAATCTTTAAGCCGGATTCAGGGGGCGATGGAGACTAACGAGAACACCTCCGCCGCCGGTCTGCGTGGTCCTTTCCAGGTAGACATGATAGTCAATCAAGTGCTGTTCGCGGATTTGTTTTGGGGATTAAAACCACGAGTATTAAACACAGGTGCAATAAGGGTCCAACTAGTAAACTTTCTGTACTGTTGCTGAGATGGATCGTAAGGAAGACGGGAGAAGCGTGGGCTATGATTAAGTCGGGAGCCAGCTGTCTATCTATTAGGTAGTCTGGGCCACTGTAAGGGCGGGATGCAGGTTAGGCAGGCAACGGCATATCTCAGCTACAAACAGCAAAGGTAGCGGCCGTGCGACCTGAAGCAAGCACAATAGAATAAGTACCTTTTGTACCTAGCTATCTAAGGTAGGTACATGCAAGTAAGTATACAGGTGAAAAAAGAGAACGCACAAATAAGAAAGTGAACATGGTGGCCACTGAAGTGACTTACATGTATGTCCCTTACACGTACCTGCCTAGATGGATATATGTAAGTTGATGTACATATGTATATGCTGCATGAGCTGTATGTACCTACCTACAGGCCTGGGCTGGTTAGGTACCTAAGGTACTATATCTGAGCCTTTCAACGCCCCTTCACAGCGAGGATACCAGCATGCCACCGGGCATACCACATACAAGGACCCATCCCATGGCTTCCAAATGCTGTGCCACAACCCATCACGACAACTCCTGGGTCGCACCTCTTCTTTGAAATCAAAGAGCGAGGCAAAGGTGCAACCTGCTCTACATCTCTTCCTTCGACCGGAAATCCAGTTCGCTCGCACCTATTTTCCTACGTGTCATAGGCTACGTTTGACAATAGATAAACTCCAGATTATCTGATGGCGTCGTGATATGCACTAAACCGCGATATATTGAAGTTGTGCAAACCGAAAGATTGTGGCGCAAACCCTGTCAAGCCCTGTTAAGACATTTATATGGGAAGCCCAACAGCTATCACGAAGCCAGAGATGTCTCGGATGAGGCCTGAATCGGAGCTCAACGGAAGTGGGGTTAGATTGCCAACCCAATTACAATGAACAAGCCAGATTGTAGCGATTCTTCATTTCAGGATAGGAACACCCAGCTAGGAAGTTAGATTCTTGGCACATCGTCAGTTACCAGCTCGGTGTGTACAAAACAGAAAGCAGGCGAATACACCCAGGTAGATGTTGGACAGTATGGCAATAAGTGAACAGGGTCACACTGATACGGCCAACACTTTGACACATGAGGCCAGAGATCCTAGTCATCTGACTTGTTTCCAACCCCCCCCCATCAATTTAGTATGGAGAGCCAACGTGAGTCATATAAATCAAACCGACTTAGGCTTGCCAATCTTGACTTGATTTACCCACCTGACCTCTCACTAAAACCAGACTCTTATACCTGAAGTAAAGGCCACGTCTATCAGATGATCGTATAGCAGTACCAAAAGATGGCCACAGTACACGGAAAATCAGATACATAGGCAAGAACAAATTAGGGGCACATTCTCTTCACTGGAAGGAAAGAACACAAAACAGAAACACAACAGTAGAAACAACAAGCAGAGCTTAGATCTCCTAGTTTTTCCAATCACTCGCTCCAAGCTCAACCTCTCCCTTTCCTCTGCTCTCAATGCCCTTACCGAGGCTCCCCCAGAACGAGGTGGTCACCTCAACTCGAATCAGTTGTCCTCCTTCTTCTTCCAGAAGCTGTGCTTTCTCACAAGCACCTTCCCACAGCGCTCCAGGAAAGAAGCTTTGGGGGCCCGCTCGTCAGGGGTAATCTTAGAGGAACCATCAGCACCATCGGTGACGCCTTCTGCAGGCGGAGCAGAAAGAGCCGTAGAAGCCGTAGGCGCCAGAACGGAATCCCTATCCGAGGCCTCGGCTTCGAATTCAAGCGCCATGCGCATGATCTCCGCCTGGGCCCGTGATAGGGGGTCGTCGGGGGTCGGGCGTCGCTTGGCGGCGGCAGTGATAGGAGCAGCAGCGAGGTACGGCGCAGAAGCCTTCTGGTGTCTTCGCTTGTGTAATGCAAGCCATCCTCCAGTCTCGTCGTCGTCGCCAGTATAAGCGTAGGCGTCAGCAGCCTCGACGTCGTACGGGTTGACCAGGGCATTGGAAGACCCCGATGAACAAGGGAGAGAGAAGTCTCGGACTACCATTCCTGAGCATCGCTTCGAGACCTTGAGTACATGGTCGCTCTCCTAGGTGGCGACCGCGGGATTCAAGATCTTTTCAGCTGCGCATTGTCGACGTTTTTGTGGTGGAAGAGGGGGCGGGTAATTCGGTGGCGGGCAAGGTGAAGGAGGGAAGTGCTTTTCAATGCTTGACATCCTGACTTAATCGGCGCAGTATTAGTCTCTTTCTCACTAGTAGGCTCAAATGAAGATTTGGGAGCTGCAAAGACTGTTGAGACGTACCTTGTTTTTTGGTCGCGCAAGTGGGGGGGTATTTTGAGCTGCTATAGCCTTTTCAGGTATATCAATGACTTCTTCACTCTTGTCATTGCAGGAGGTTGTAGTAGCAGCGAATGACATGCGTGACGTGCGTGAAGAAGACCGCCGGTTGTACTGATTTTGTGGCAGCGGGGGCAGCTTGTCGTTGGATGAACCCAGCAAAGCAGTACTGCCCATGGTCCTTGGTGAGTGATATTTGGTTTTAATGACGGTATGGGTCGAGGTAGAGAGGCCAGGAGTATAGAGGGACGAAGTGTGCCTAGGTGGCAGCGTGAACAGATTTGCCTGCTCCTCGTTGTGAAATATTTGTGCGGAATACAATTTGAGTTGAGATGGGACACACAGTTTACAATGGTCTTGGGATAGTGAGTTGTTTTGGCTCGGTTGCGGCAGGTAACGACAACGAGGTTGCCGGGGAAGCATCTTCGTTTATACGTTTGGATGCTCCGAGGTGTCTAAGAACATTAAGAATAGTAAATTACTTCTATGGCTCAACATAGGTAATCGCTGATAAAGCTTAAGGTCAAGTTCGATGTTTATACTTACACTCCACTATTGTGCAGACCATTGGTCTTCTTAACACTCTCACGAGATCAACTTGAATCCCTCATTCCCTCAAAAGACACTGCCTCATTCAACACATTCACAACCCTTTCTTGGTGACTTGGCCTTCATATCATTGATATGTCCGGATACCAATAATGCTATATTTAGAAACATGACTATATATCTGATATGTACAAGTAGCTACTCTTATTTCGAATCTGGGGTTGATTGGCTTACGCTGGCTTGATAATGGTGCCTTGCGCCTATCGTGAAATGACTCCAGATAGGATGAGCGACAGATTGACTCCAGCCATATATGAGTTAGTATACGATCAGACATCAAAACGGGTAGACCACGAAATAGGTACAACAATCAAGGTGTACTGGCGTTGGTTGGGAGGCCAGAACAGACTTCTCCACGATGGACGTGCTTCTCAAATGAATCTAGGTACAAGCTCACAACTCGGTGATATAATAGCATCATAGAACCAAAGACTGCGTAATTGCCAACAGTGAATTGCAGAGCCTTTAAAATATTGCAATATGACCTTTGGCTTGATTATTCAACTTGTAATTGTTGCCCTAAGATTTGTCTCCGCTTTCACGGGAAACAGTGTGTCCACCATTATCCCCAGAAATAAGGGGTTGAACCGTAGCGCTGGGATCAGCTTCAACTACTATCTAACCAATAGAGGCTTAGTTTCAGGTACAGCAGATGCAGACAAGTTTTCATTCAGCCACACCGTATACGTATACGTATAACATTGTGGCTTTTACACATCAGTTCCTTTGGCTGCCCTTGGCTGCCTCCCAATCTCCCAATATCTCGATCCACTTAACGCTACATTAACAACAACCCACTTCATACCAGAACATGTGAAGGTTTGGAATCCGTAACATCTCTCCATCTCGCGCATTAGTGTTAATGACCATGTTCGTTAGACACGGGCCTCGCTTCAGGATACCCACTGCGTCGAATCATCAAGTCAGATTCTTACCCCAGACGCGCCTCATTCGGCCCCCACTTCGACAGTGCTTCTCTTCTACGCGCGCTACTCGGGATTCGGCACCTATTCCTGAGTCTGATCGGCCCCCAAATCGCGAGGATGCTCCACAGTCTCTTCTCTCAAAGGCCACAGAGTCGGCTCTGACCACCTTAGCTTCAGTTTTGGTACTTGGTGTAGGCTTTGCTGCCGCTGGTTATGCGTATCATAAGGCATATAAGCACCTGCAGCTTAAGAAGATTGAAAATGCCTTCACGCCAGGCGATCCCGTGCTGGAATTGGCCGCCTATGGCAAGGACATACCATCCCCGCCCATGCCCCAACATTGGGTGCAGCGCGAGGAGCAAAGCAAGATAGACGCCATCATCAACGGTTCTGAGAAGGGACACTATTATCTCATCATGGGCGACAAGGGCTGCGGTAAGAGCAGTATGCTGTTGGAAGCGATGCGAAAGATCGAAGGCGAAGGTTGCGCTATGTTTGAAGCTCATTCCGACCTGGAACTGTTTCGGATACGCCTCGGTAAAGCTCTTGATTTTGAGGTGTGTATAAAAACCTCGCGTGTCTAATCCCTTGGCATTCTTATTTCCTATGATCTAGCGAGTCTATGCTGAGATTTTGACTAACGTATTTCTATGCACGAAGTTCCATGAAGACTATATTGGTGGTTATTTTAGTGAGCGCGGCCCTCGAGATACCACCGCTCTTCTAGACATTGAGCGAGCAATGAACAAGCTTGAAAAGGTCGCACTGCGTCACCGTGAGAAAAAGAACAAACCTCTCATTCTCATCATCAACCAGACACAGTTGATTCGAGACGACCATGACGGGCGTGATCTCCTCGAGCTCCTCCAGCAGAAAGCAGAGCAATGGGCTGCTGCGAATTTGGTAACAATGATCTTCAACACCGATGACTACTGGATTTTCGAAAGATTCAAACAGCTGGCTACGAGATTGGAGATCATTCCTGTCGTGGACTTACCGAAGCAACAGGCTTTGTCCGCGCTACAGCGGTATCGATTCCGTTACTATCGAGAAATGGTCGACAAGTCCGTTCTAGAAGAGGTTTATGATCGTGTTGGTGGGCGACTTTCTTTTCTGAACAGGGTTGCCAAGTCGCGCGATATGCTGGCCGCGTGCGATAGCATAATGGAGGTCGAGAAAACTTGGTTCTTGAATCAATGTTGGATACTGGGATCCGAAATGGACGATGATGTGATGGATCAGCAAAAATGGGCTGTAAGTGCATTTTGATTTACGGTGGAAGTACGAAGCGCGTTACTAACTCGCTCGGGGCAGTCGGCGGCCATGGTGCTCGCACAGGCTCTCGTAGACAAGGAAGAGGATATGGACCAAACATACGACGTGGAGACAGGGCATGTGCTCCCCAGCTACCCAATGCATATATCCCAGCAAATCATGACGAGGTCCGATTTCATTCGAGAGCTTGACCGGCTAAATCTCTTCACTATTACGAGCACAGCCCAGGTCCGCGCAAGCTCCGTACCAATGCACCGGGCCTTCAAAGAAATTTGCGCCCAGCCTGGTTTCCGCCAGTTCCTTGAAGACACATTACAACGAATCTCAGATATCGAGAGTTTGGGCCGTACTAGAGAATTAGTTGCCAAGGACCTTGTTCTCGGCGGGAAGTATGAGATCTCTAGAGCCCCGGATAGAAGCGGCAAACTCGAAGTTGTTTTAAAGCAGAAAGAGAACGATGACGACGATGGCAGTAAGAACTAAACGAAATACGGAGACGTGTACGATTGAAGCACCACAGAGGACTCTGCAATGAGAGCCAGAACTTGCTGCAGAGCCAGCATTCATTCCATTTGTATGTATTAGAAGGTGTAAAAGCTGTTTTACCACTGTACCATACTGCATGATCTCGACGGCGTGGACGAGAAATAGGGGAATATAGAGGCGGTAACCCCTTCGCAGGCTTGATTTCATGTATCTACAAACCTCAGAGCGATGTTTTCTTATTACTACTAGTGTTCTTTAATGTAAATATCATAAACCTCAAATCCAAAATCTAAACTCGTTTGGATGTGACACATAATTCCTCTTTCATTCGGACTACTTAATGATGACTGAAACGGCTAACCACTCATTGCGATCATGCGCGACAATCAACAATATTAGAGTTGATAACTATAGCTCCTCTTTCACACACTCGATCAAGAGAAGCACTCTACTTAATCGTTGCGATATTCAGTTCAGTAAAGCAGTTTGTTGCTAAAGACGCTCGGAGTGTATGTTACCTATTTCTTGCGAGGCCGAGGACCATCCACATTATCGCCCTTTCTAGTTATTAACAATCCTTTTCTTTGTCAGAAATTGAAGCTGCTCAGCACATCGTGTAAATAACCATTAGCTATATCAACACATATTTCGACGATAGAGTCGTACACTATGCACTATCATAGCCCAATTGACATCGTATACATAAAACACCTCTATTTGGTTGGTTTGGCTCGGTTTGGGAGCAAATTTTTGATGCCTTGTGCACCTGGCATATGGAATGACCCGGCTAAGATGAGATGCTCGCAAGTTGTTTCCTATGCGTGACCACGAACCAATCCCTTTTCGATACAACGCCGATGTTTGGCGACTTCCTGTTGACCTCATCTTGTGAAAACTCTTATGTTCGCATTATTACCTGACACATGCATGTATCATTTCTATGATACTCGACAGAGAACAAGCAAGTTTAAGATTGCTTACGCACCAAGTCATTGTCCTAGTTTACACCACATCTGCTCACCCACTCCTGGAACTAACAAAGTATCAAAAGCCTCGAAGCAAACGACAATTATCAGAAGAACTCTTAACGCTTATTTAGGGTAAATTAATACGAACGATGCCGTTCGCACATTAGCCATTTCGATACGCACTGTATGGTGAGGGGTAAGATCGTTGGAACTGCCTCTTCTATATACGATATACACATGATGTCATGTCCGAGCATCCCGACACCCCGCACGAGTGTCATTTCGTCCTTCTGTCTCACATAAATAGGTATCGCGGGCACATACTGACCGCTGGTGTCACCAAGAGTCACTCATGAGAAATAATTAGGCGGCCAGACTCCGAAGACGCGGACGCGATTACCATGTCGTATTCAGGGGACTCGGGCCAGTACAGCAGCAGGAGTCACACCTCAGACAGCGTTCTGCATCCATCGCCAGTCCCATCTACTGTGTCATATCATGTTCCTGTGCGACGTGAGCTGCTCGACGTCGGGATCTTTAAAGACACAATCCTTCCAAATTTCCAGTTACATGTACCCCTCGCGATCACGGCTTATGGTTTAGCCAGGGCGACAGACAGTGTCGATGCTAAGGATTGTTTGTGGTCACTTGCACCCGTGGTGAACGGGTGGTGGAGCGCCGTCGGGAGAAAGGTGTTTCGACAAGGCTTAACATTCGGACAGGCCTTAGGCACCCTATCTCGACCTGAAAGACTGCTGCTGACGGGAGTCACTCTCTGGGGCGGTCGTCTCTTCTATAGTATCACTAACCGGACCGTCCAACGGCGACGGCAGGGGAAAGGCAGAGATGACGCTAGATATGAAGTCGAGAAGCTGGAAGAGGGATACTGGAACAAGATTCTGTTCACCTTGTTCTTGCCCGAGGCCCTCATCCAGACCATCATCTCTCTTCCGCTCTCGGCACCTTTCCGTCACCAGGGCGCCGCCCTGACCGGATATCACCCTGCTGTCCAGGCCCTGGCTGTAGGTTTATTCTGTGCTGGGTTTACCCTTGAGGTTTTAGCAGACTCCCAGCTGGCGAATTTCAAGAAATCGGCACAAGACCAGACGTCTGTTTGCAAGGAGGGCGTGTGGAGCCTAGTTCGCCACCCCAAGTAAGTACTGTCACCTTGTTATACCTACTTCCCGGAATGTTGTTAATACGTACACAGCTACCTCGGAGACATCCTGGTGCATCTCTCATTCCCATTGCTGCTTTACGGATCCGACATGCTTGCGCCCGTCGAGGTGCTAGGCGCTCTCACCAACTACGCGTATCTACGCTACTACAGCGGCGACAAGTACAATGAGCGTCACCAGGTGAGGCGGTATTCAGAGTCCAAACCGGAGAAATTCGCCGACTTCCAGCGGTTCAGGGAGACGCATAACTCTGTTTGGCCCAAGGCCGATGTGCTGACGAATCCGTGGCTGTGGACCGTGGTTGGTTCCGGTGTCATCGGTGCGGCCTTAGAACAGGCGTTTCAGTACGTGTTTTGAAAGCTCGGTATTAATGTTGAGATTTTGTAGCTGGTTTCTCCCGTTTGGTTCTAGTATAGGTATCCTGTATGATATACAAAAATTAAGCGCAATCACTTAAGATGGTATCATGTAAGAGTATTGATTGCTCCGGGGTAAAGGTTGGCGGGCTGCTGCCTAGACAAAGCGTGGCGGTGCACTGCCACGGCGGGACAGAGATACCTAGGTACTTCGTACCTACCCCTCCAAAGGACTTATCAAAGAACACAAAAGCCACAATGACGCAGGTTCCATCCTGCCCTGTTGCCCTGGTAAAGGGTAAAGATAATCTTGGCGGGTCACTTCCTGTTTGATGGGTGCACCCCGACAAAACAACCACCAAAATACCTACCTACCGTGCCAACATTTCCATGTGCACAGAACATCACAACCACCACCACCATCACGATACCATCGTAGCCGCCCTGATCGCATCGGCTTACACTTCTGTATGATCTCGTAGTCGGGTTCAGGCTACATCTTGTCGATACGCCACTCGACCTCGAACGAGCACGATGTTTGTCCTCAAGAATGGTAAGTCAAGGTTTTGCCCCTCATTTCTCTCGGACACTTGTTCAGAGCCGTTTCTTTTCTTGCTTCCGCTCCCGCTCCCGCCCCCGTCTCCACCTGTTCTCGCTCTCCATCACGTATACTGAACCCGTACCTTGTACCTGGTACGATTCGTTTTACTCCGTCATTCTAGCGTAAGGTATGCTGCCTCGGAGAATCTGCTAACAGTAACGTTTTTGTCCTAGTCGGCAAACTCCTGTTCGGAAGCAACAGCCAAGAGTCCATGATCGAGCTGCCTCAGGGCCAGCTCTATCTTGTCCGACCGCTTTCTCCCAAAGGCTATTCTGAACTCATATTTAAGGACGCCGCTATCCGCATCCGTCGAACCGGCCAAGACTTCCAATACCAGTTGGTAGTTCAACGCGTCTACGAGGAGGGCGAAGCCGAGCTGCTGGCCGAAGAAGAAGGCGAGGACGCCGAAATCGATGCGCTCGCTGCCGAGAGGGATGAGAAGACCTTCCTACTCGACGAGGCTGTCCACTTCCGCGTCGAGCACCGCTCCAGTGGCGAGAAGGTGCTCGCCTGGAAGGACCTGAGCGGCGACGTTGGCGATCTGTACGAATTCGTCTGTGACCTCTCCGTCCAATCCGTGCAGGTCGACACATTCGAGCGCGTTGCCAAACAGTGCCAGTACGAGCGCAAATACCGCAAGTCTCACACCACCGCCTCTGAAGCCGACCTGCAGCAGTTTGAGTTCGACGACGACGACGAGCCCATCCCCCAGGCTAGCCCCATCCATAGCCCTGTGCTCGCGCGGTCCATCGAGTCCGCTGACGCTATGTTTCAGCTGAGGAACGAGGCCAATGTGGGCGCCAAGAGAGACGAGGTCCAACTTGTCGATCCCGTTCCCGTCAACCAGGAGCCCGAAGAGCCTCGACAGCCCGACACGCCAGTCCGTGCATCTCACCCGAAGGCACCACCGATCGCACCACCCCAACCCGAGCCCCAAGAGATCCTTTCCCACGAGCTGGCCGAATTGCATTTCTTCGACTTTCCTTCGGGATCCTTCGTTCTTCGCGACGCATCCGTCGCTGCACAGGTCTCAGATATAGGAAGCTGGAATTACTGGCTACATATTGCCAGCAAAGACCACCAATGGTTGGGCATTCCCGTCGTGGCGGATATGAACCCAGTATTCAACTTCGAGTTCCTGTCATTCATCTTCAATCAGTTCACCGAAGACGGGTCGGCCTACTCCTGGTTACTGAGATTCAAAGACCAGGACACCCTAGCCAGATTTCAAGAGGGACTCATGCAGGCGCTATGGGAGCAACTTAACGAGCAAAAATGGTCCAAGGTCAAGGATAAAGAACGCCAGTATGTGCTGGACGCCTTTGAGGATTTGAAGATGGATGACGCTCCCATCGAAGAAGAGGAAGAGGAGTCTGAAACCGACGAGGCCGACGATGATAGACCCGCAAGCGAACACTACGATGATGATGAAGAAGAGGATGATGTCGAGACGCAACCCAAGGATGATGAGGTGAATTCCGGATTGGCAGTGGGATACAAGCACGACCGGTCTTTCGTGGTCCGCGGTTCCAAGATTGGCGTCTTCAAACACCATCCGAACGACCGTCTAGAATTCTCCACCAACATTTCGAAAGTCGAAACGCCAAAGGGTGAGCTGTTCAGCCCGAAGAAAGTCATGCTGCACAATGAGGACCGCAATATGATCCTACAGAAAAAAGACGACCCTCATAAACTATACCGCATGGATCTTGAATACGGCAAGGTCGTCGACGAGTGGAACGTACACGAAGATATTCCAGTCCTTGAGTTCGCACCTGAGAACAAATTTGCGCAAATGACCCACGAACCTACCTTCCTCGGCGTCTCGAAGAACGCCTTATTCCGAGTCGATCCTCGTTTATCCGGTGCCAAGCTTGTCGACTCCCAGCTAAAACAGTATGCCTCCAAGAATGACTTTTCTGCTCTGTCCACCACGGAGAAGGGCTACATTGCGGTGGCGTCTAATAAAGGAGACATTCGTTTGTTTGACCGCCTCGGAATCAACGCGAAGACTCACATCCCAGCGCTTGGCGAACCCATCATTGGTCTTGATGTGTCTGCTGATGGCCGCTGGGTTCTGGCAACGTGTCGTACATACTTGCTTCTCATTGATGCGATGCAGAAGTCGGGAAAGAACGAGGGCAAGCTAGGTTTTGAGAAAGCGTTCGCAGCTGATTCAAAACCCCAGCCGCGCCGTCTCGCTCTAACCCCCGAACACGTGGCACAGTTCCATCACGAGACTGGTCAGGGTGTTTCGTTTACACCGGCTCGGTTCAACACCAGCCAGACGACCGAAGAGTCGTCCATCATCACGGCAACCGGCCCCTACATTGTGGACTGGAACATGAAGAAGCTGCTCCGTGGTGCCAAGGCTCCGTACATCATTAAGCGATACACGGAAAACGTCAAAGCCGACGACTTTAAATTTGGCTCTGACCAGAACGTTATCGTTGCTCTTCCCAATGAAGTTAATATGATTGGCAAGAACAAGTTGAGTCGGCCGACACGAGAGAGCATTGCGGGTGACTTCCAGCGACTCGGTACTCCACGACGTAGCTCAGGACGCATAGGTACGCGCCAGAGTGGACGTTATAAGCTGGGCAGGGATGATGTCGTGGATTCGCCTTATTAGAGAGACGAGTGTGTGAAGCGTGGGAGGTCTTTTCTTGGTTCAGTCAACGAGACACGGGCAATGGGTTTATGAGGTTACGGTCCAGTACACGGAGCAGACCAGGTCTCTGCTGCGATAATACCCCGGAGTTAGGGCAGATTACACGTCTACGTTGCGCATACCGCACGAATCACTTCCATAAGAACGACTTCGAATATTTCGTAGGTAGCTAGTTATGTAGTCAACAATCGATATTATCGAATATGTCCCCAGCATCTTGCTGTTTAATTAGACCACGCTACTTAGGTCTGAACACATTCGCGCCCTGACAAATCGTCTCGGTGCTTCAGTGACGAATAGTGCTGATCCGTGCTGGTCCGGCAGCCTAATAATACCCCAAGGATCCACCCATAGGAAGCCGTAGGGCCACCAATGACATCGTGAGACCAATGTAGTGCTATGCAGGGTGATCAGCAACGTGTGGTCTCCTCTACTGCACAGCCGAACGAGACTCAACGTGGTTCTCGGCACATCCTTGAGCATGGTCCTATCTAGGCTTGGCGCCATCATCACAGCCCCCCTCGTCATAGGGGTCGGTACCAGAATGATAGCTCAGTTAAAAGGTCAAAGCGACCAGTTCACCTTGTAGAGCGATGTTTGTGTCTTCTAGAACAGTAACACCAAAATTAAGAAGTGTCGCGCCAGTCGACTTAACTGAAAGAAGTCAACACATCTTGGTTGAGAATCTCCTCATTCGTTTACGAAGGAGGACGGATCAAGAATTAAGCTGATTGATTGTCCGCACCGCGTTCGGATGACCCAATTGGCCGAGGATACTACAACAACTCTGGCGACGGCCCAAGTCGAACCGGCTCGGCGGCATTGCTGGGAGTGTCTCCGACGCCGACTTGTCTGCGACTCAGCGCGGCCTATCTGCAACCGGTGCCGCAACCACGGTATAGTGTGCCCTGGCTACGGCGAACAGCAGCCTCTGCGTTGGGTCAAGCCGGGGCGGGTGACGGCGCGCAACCGACGGCGAACGAAAGCCGGGGGTGCTCAGGGCACTGCCCGTGCCAGTAAAAAAGCCTCGGATGAGATTGATGGCGATACTGATGTTATACATGTCAAGACGGTGGCACATCGGACCACCTCGACAAGCCGGGATTTTTCCAACGATGACGAGCTTCAAAGCAAATTTAGCGCCCTGTCCCTCTTCTCCGTCATGCAGCCCAAGCTTATAGACTCTGTTATGCGATATGACATCTCATGTGAGAACTTTGCCGGTCTCCAAGCATCGTATGACTGCAAGTTGGTCCCAACACCTTAGGCCTCTTCGTTACTGCTGACATGGGCGGCTTACGACCAGATAATGTAGAGATATATGAGCGGTGCTCACCGCTTACGATCTTGATGGATGAACGGTTCAAGCTACCCCTATCGACGATCGCGCCGTATCTTCCAACAGCGATCAAAGGACTCTTCGTTTTATTCGCGATCTCGTACCAGACACACAAGTTGCCGCGGGACGCGGAGGAGAATGTCCGCCTTCAAGCTCGGTCTGCCGTCGCATTTTGGTCCTGTCAGGTGATACGCACTCTCAACGAAGACATCGCCAATGAGAGCACGCGTGCTACCGATGCTACTATGACGGGTGTTATAATGCTGCTGTTAGCCGATGTAAGTGGTACTAGGCTCCTCGTTCCACCGCCTGTTCCCATTGTACATTGGATTGGGTGGTGAGGGGATGAGAAGCCCATGAGAAGATCCGCCTCACTATTTCCGGCCCAGATGCTAATACCTATGCCATGAATACAGCAGCAGATGCAACCCTCGTCTCGTTGGCGGTTTCACTACGACGGGCTTTTGCAGATGGTGCGGCTCCGCGGTGGCGTTGAGAAAATCTGGCACGAAAGCCCTACCATGCACAATGGGCTTCATACCTGTTTATTGTAGGTCTATGATCCGAGCTATAGTAAATTTCGCGTCGTACGATGAGTAGATCATCAAAAGCCAAAAGGGGCCCACGAAGCCACTTCTCGAGCCACTAGCTAATATTCTAATGTACAATAGAGGCGAGGTTTTTGCCAACACGACAACTCCAAGCCACGATCAATTAATCGAGCTCACGCATCCCAAGCATATCAAATTCCTGCAGAAGGTATGGGGAGACGAAATCCTGCATGTGTACGTCGGGTCGATTTGTCCTCCCGAGCTCTTTATCAATATTATCCGAATCAACCACCTGCGTGCACTCGCAACATGCGGCATAGCCACTTCGTCTGTCCTCAGCTCTACAGTCTCCGACTCATCATCCGAGTCTTCATTTTCATCATCGTCATCACCATCATCTGCCTCCGAAGAAGACCTGCCAGTATACACCGACGCACAGACACTCCTAGACCAACTACTTGATTTCTCACCACAATCCTACGCCGATGAGAACGGAAATTCAGAAAACAGAGACAAATGGCTTCTCGTGGCACGGGTGCACCAATCCGCCGCGGTGCTCTTCTGTATCCTCTCTCTGCAACACGTCCTCCTGCTGCCGGACAGCATCGAGCTCTCGCGGATTGTGAGGACACACTACGACCGGCTGCTCCTCGACCTCAAAGAAGGGTTCCAGTACGTCAACTTCAAGAACTGCTTCTTCTGGCCGCTGGTTGTGGCTGGGGCCGCGGCTGTGCGAGGCACGGCCTTCGAGCGTGCCTTCATCGCCGAAACAATGAGCGACTCTGTCAAAGACATGGGGAGCTCGATGCCGCTCCTCGCGCGCAAGGTGCTGATGGTGTTCTGGGGGTCCGGGAAAACGGGGTGGGATGACTGCTTTGATCAGCCTTATCTCTTCGTCATGTAGATAACTTGTTATTATCTTTGTGACAACCGAGTTGGTGACGATTTGTGAATACGCTGTTAAGGATACTTGACTGGACGTATAGCGGTGGATAAACGGTTACGCTTCTCTACTACTCGGAATGTCTTGCTATTAACGTAGAACAAACTCTTCTCTCGGCGAATCCACGAGCGCATAGTATTCAAAATTTGATGTACTGTAAACTTGGCGTAAACCATGTTTATTAGCATCTAACCAGTCGTCGAGACTTCCTCAAAGCTATTTTGAGTCATGAGTTATCCATAAATTAAAAGTGCATCGCCCGCATAAATAATATCCATGCTAACTTTTGACCTCACTGATATTATCTAGCACAGCAAATGACTATAGTATTCTTTCGCAGCAACCTCAAGATTCATACTCTTCACAATACAAATGTGCTCTTGAATTTTTTGTTAGAGAATGGATGTACTGGATCATGTCCCTCTTGGCAGCCACCTGTATGCAGATCGTACAGCCAGTCCCTCAGCCTACTTATGATTTTCTCATCGCTTATATACACTTATTAAGCAGTCATTTACGTCATTATTTCGGTTCGGTCGACTATCTCACATTCTGCTCATATAACTAGACTTAGCGATCGGCAAAAAAGTTTCTCTTGCTGCCTGTTCATTGCTCCTCATTACCCACATGTTCTGCCTACGGCGCATCGTACAAACCCGAACCGAGACCGCAGGAAATTGACTTTAAATACCCTGGCAGTCAACTCGAGTCCTCGCATTATTCTCTTCTATCTCACCAGCATTCCTAGAGCGCATGATAAAGCACTTGTGAAATCACAATGGTATTCGTCCCTCCCAAGCCACAAGCCGAAAGGCTGAGAGCCTATCTCCTCCCCTCAGTCCCGCTCGGCGAGCTGCCAGCTTTCAAGCGCGCCTTCGAGTTCGGGACGGGCGCGCCTTTTTATACAATGCTGGAGCTCGTGCTCGTGCACGCGCCAGCAGACTGGGCCGGCCAGTCCTTCGAGTATATGCGACGGAAGGAAGACGAGGCCGGGCGCGAGGCAGCCTTCATAGTAGTCGACGAGAGCGGCGCTGGAGGACGGGCGGGAGCGGTATGGTACGTGGGGCGGTTCGCGGACGAGGACGAGGTGGAGGAGGAGCAGGCGGCGTCGACGGGCGTGGTGTGGCGCATCCCCGTCAAGACGGAGTGCCTGGCGCTCACGTGGGTTAATTACGATATCGGAAACATGGCGCTGCAGGAGGACCTGGGCAATCTCGGGGTTGACTACCCCGTCGACACGGGCTATGAGGTGTCCGAGGTGCACGACTGTGGAGGGCTGGACATGGAGATAGAGCGGAAGGTTCATGGATGGGTGGTAATCGCGGAGCCTGGAGAGTTCGTGGAGAGCACGGATGAAGCCCTTACGAACGTGTACGGGCCCCCGCAGGACAGAGTAGCGAGGTTGAATGACGGTGCGTATAAAGAGTCTCCCGTGCCTAATCCCTCAGTCTTCTTGTCCTAAATAATCTTGCAGATCCTAGGATTTGGGATTTGCAGATCTCGACTAACGTATTTAAATACACGTAGGACTTGCAGAGACTGTTGGACTGGTGAATGAGTGGTCGATTCCTAGCAATGTTCGCTCGCGGAACCTGCCGGATGGGACTAAAAGACAGTTTCCTGAGGGGAGTATTCTGTTACAGCTGAAGTATGATCCGGATTTCGACTGGCCTGAGTATAAGTGGCCAGAGGGTTCACTATAGGGGAAGCAGCTAGAGTACGGCCAACGGCCTATTACTACGGTTTCTATGATGATGGTCCAACTTCGATGAAGAGTCCATGGATATAGGAGCTGCATCTCAACTAGCGAGAGTTACTTTATACGAGAGGGATATCGGGAACACATTCACGGGAGGCAAATAAGGCACGAAACCATTCTAATCTAGTTTCCCAGATTGAGCGTTAGCAACGAAACAGTTAGCAAAAACGCGGAGTACACACGGTGTAGCAATTTCCACGAAACAATATCTCCCACACAAATTCCTCCCATGAAGTGAAAAGAGCGCCGAAAGCATCAGAAAGCACACGCGTCCTCGGCCTATATTTAACGGCCAAAGTGACGGACAAAGAAAACATACTGCCCGAGCTATGTGAGGCATGTATATTGAAGAACAAATATGTGTGCAGCTGAGGTCGCTTAGAATAGCCGTATCCATCCCAGAGAAACTGGGGGGCATGCAGAGGCTAGTATGATCGGCTGGACGTCAGAACACAGAGAGTGACAGTCGAATTCGCAAAGCTCGATCTCCTAATCAGGCGCAACCGTTATGTTGGTGCCCGATAAACCATGCTACGACGGTCAATTAGTGCTAGTATCCCAGAGTGATATGGCCAATATACTTGTGACTTGAATAACAGAGCACGGGAGTCAGGCGTGAGTAGCCGAATACATGCATTCGTTCCGCAAAGGGAAGTATATGATACGTTGACTTGGCTCCGCGGATACGTCTGTTGAGACGAGCCGGAGACCATTACACCAAATGGAATCAAAAATGATTTGGAATTGTAGGACTTATATATACGCCGTACATCTCAGTTCCGACCTCTGGAAGTCTGGTCCTCCCGCTGCAGGTTATGCAACCCGCAATATCCGGGACGAATCAAAGACAAGGAAATTAATTGAAAACTATTGAGTGCCGAGGCGAAGCATGCAGGTAGACGTACCAAAGATGTAGGGCTGCGTTGCCGCTAAATAATTGATGTATGTAGTTAGTTGACCGGTGCATCACGACGACCTGTACGCTCTCATTGAAAGTCCTGTCAACAGCAATACTTTAGGATAACGCAATATAGATACATGAAGTGGATCACACTGCAATTATTTGCATTGTTAAGCGACAGAGTGCTTCTATTGAAAAGAAACGGGGTGATAACATGTACATGTAGTGATGGTATCCGGGTAGAGAATGGCAAGTTACAACGACAAATCAATGCTGAATCACTGCTTTACACATTCTATTTCGTGCCTAACACACTAAATACTAATACGAGGTATAACAGACCTGCCAAGTTATGGCTAGGCGCCGCTTTTAAAATCCATCATCGTCGAAACCTCACTACAGAGAGTATCCTATTAGATGGCGTGTTCTGAACCTGAAAAGTGAAACCTTGGAAACGTCGGCGCTTAGTCAATGTGTATTTAAAACGCTAGTCCATAGCAGTGCTACAATAATATTCCTGCTGCAACGAAATAGTGCATGTGAGTCCAAAGAGAACAGGCAGTATCAAGGCGGCCCATACCCCTCCTGATGTGGTGGTTGAGGTTGCAAACGAGGTGGCTAGTATATTGGAGGGAACTTGGTTGCTCGGCCACGCCATACTTAACATCACCCTGTTCGATAATTCCAGCAACGGGCCTCGTTCTTCCAGAGCGTAATCATTGAACGATGGGTCGCTCGCTCTCGGAAAGTCTTATATCAGCTCCTTCGTGACAAAGTAGTCTCAAACCGGTCGCATTGGTCGTAATGATCTGGGTAACTGCTTTATAGATAGTGATGAGCCGAGATTTCAATCCATGACATTATATGATCTTTAGGGGAGAACTGGAGACATCGAAGAGCTAGAGATAATGTTTACCAGAGATCAGAGCCGAGATCCCAGACTCTGTCAGCCCTGGTAACTCCGGTGCTACATCTGCCTTTTCACCACATTTGCGGGTTTTAATTCATCTGTCAAAATAAAGTTTATATTTATTCTCCATTGTTCCGTATCTGAAGACAAGTGGACTTCATCTAGGACTCTTTCTTCATGATGGCGAGGCGAGTAATCGTAATACTGACACGATCGTCGGGTAATTGGCGGTTCGCACCCCGGCATCTTCTAGTTCTTGGCTCGTTGATCAGTTCATAGCACGCCCGTTTAGTCCAACGCCTAACTAATAGGGCTTCAAGAACGTTCGGAGGTCGACGCTGTGTATAGTATCTCCCCAACAGGCTAAAACCACACCCTGCATCTCAACGAAGCACCCTTGTGCACTATATATCATGTGCCAGGACAAACAACACCACCTCTCTTGGCTCTATCATACGTGGAGGTTTACATTGAGGGAGGAAGAAGGGCTGCCTGTATCCGATATGGCCGGCTGTCAAAGTATTTGGAATTCGAGGTGGTGAAAGACGCAGAGCCAAGACAATTTTGATTGGGCAACGTCGCGATTTGCAAAACCCATATGCTCCTGTTGCTCTTGCATATTCGTCAACCTCCAGGCTGCATCGTAATTGGTGTTCCAGTATATAAACAATTCAAATCCATCTCCGACGACACTTCAGCAGACAAGAAACTCATCACTTCTCACAACGAGATCGCTGTTGTATTTTCTCGGTTGCCTAGTTTATTGCTACTATCTTTAATTCACATCATACACGTATAAGCTGCCACGAACTCCACAAGCTGATCGATCCTACGTCAATCCTCCCCGGCCTGAGCTTAAATCTTAGAGACACCACCTCTCCACCATCGTCTTGCCTTAGTCTCCTCCACCTTCGCCGCATCACAAACCACACAACAGCCACGATGTTCTTCACCGCGATATTACCCGCTGTCACCGCCATTGCCATGTCATTCACGCGATTCGCAGATGCCGGACTAGCCGTAATGCCATGCTCTGCGACGACGGACAACCCAACCTTCATGATCTCGGACTTCACGGGTGGCACTAGCAGATACACGGGCGGCGAATCCTTCGCATTCTACCTCAACACGACATACGATGATTATCACAGTGGATGCAGCGGATCGATTAAGAAGGATGCGCCCGACAACGGTCTGCAGTGGTGTTCGACGCGGATTCCCGGCTGGAACGTCTCGTATGTCATGACCAGCAACCACGAAGTTCTCATCAACCATGACTTCCTCTGTAGCCAGGCAGATGGCACCGTCGTCAGTGCGCACGCCGAGGGTGCCGCTCGCCTACAAGTCAACTCTGCGGCGAACGGAAAGCTCAGCATGAAGCCCGCAATGCAGACATTCCCGGCGTCGGTGAAACTTTACTAAACATATTTTTTTTAAGAAAAAAAAACGTTTATCTGTGATGACCACGAGTCAGGCGTTAAGAATTGCATTGGACCGGCGCCAGTCGATACATAATATGAAGATGAAGCTCGCACACGAAAATCTGCGCGACGAAAGTTGTTGAAGGGATAGATTGCTAAACTGTATATACCGATGATAGCTTCTGTGACCTCGAAACAAAGCGACTAGATAGAACAGATACATTTTCATTGATACCAAGTAAACCTAATTCTTCTCCGTGATATATTACCTATTCATCATTAACTCGTATGTCCCTGATTTAAGCATCTGTCATCAGTTCTAATTCATCATCCGTTACAGAGGCAATGATATCAGATACAGGTCAACACATAGTGGGGGATCATCGCGCAATGGGCGCCCGAACTACAGGACCCTTAGACTAACCCAGCAGACCCGTAGCTGTTAATACACTCAGTTCGAAACGAAGTGTTGCGCCCCACCTATATTTTTAGTATGTATTATACTTTATTTTCGGGCCTTCACCGATAATTGTATTTTTTATTTGTAAACATGTTAATATAAATAAATTAAAGCTTAAATATACTATTTAAAGCTGTTTTTTAGTGTTTTTTAATATTTTAAATAGCTTAAATACTTCGAAAAGCTTTAAAACGTATATTTAGCACTCTAAAAAACATAAAAGCAGCTAAATTACTATTAAATCTACGTAAAATGCTATATTTATATTTAAACGTATATTTATTAACTAAAATATATAGTTAGCTATATAAAAATACTATAGTTTTTTAAAACGTTAATAGTATTGCTTATTATATCTACTTTTTTTTTGTTACTTTTGTTACTTTTATTATTTTTATTATTATTTACGCTTTTATTTAGCGTATTTTGTTGCTTATTTTGATTAATTTTATAAAACAAAAGTTAACCGAGCTATATTTAGCTTTATCCGTATAGCTGGACAAAATCTAAGTTTACGATAATATAGTTTAATAATTCTGCAAACAAAAAAATTGAAATATTGCTATATATTGGGTGGCCAGGGGTACAATATCGTACGTAACAAGTAGGTAAGATAAATAGCTGTATATATCGATCTATTTTCTATATTTTCTGCGCAAAGGTGAGGCTCTCGCGCGAAAAATTCTTCTATAGCAGGAGAATTCTGCCTATATACACCGCCTGCCCAAGTAGGCCGGCAAGCCAACTGCTCTATCGTACGATAGCTTTGCCTATAGTTAATATTAATATTATAACATTAGCTCTCTTCTTTTTTTAACTATAGTATATCTTGTACAACTGCTATAAAAAATAAAAAATTTAAAACTTAAAAAAAACGTAAACTATAGTATATAGCTAATTTATAGCTAGTAAAATTGCTTAATAGCATATTAAATTATTATTTATAAAAAAGGCTTCTTTTTTTATTGCTTGCTTATTATATGTATAATATATAATTAAATAATTAGCACATATAAAAAAAAAAACTAAGCTACAACTACTTTCCGTACGTAGTTTTTTTTGTTCTTTATTTAAAAGTGCTAAAAATTAAATAAGGCAAAACTATTATATATAAAACTAGTTGCTTTCGTATAGCTTTCCCTTTTTTTTTTCCTTTTTTTTTTTTTCGCGCGTATATATATATATATTGTATATATACTTTAGCTATTATTCTAAAGTTATGCTAACTTAAAAATAATAGCTATTATATAGTAGCAGCAGCAATAATAACAATAATAGCAGCAGTAATATTAGCAGCAATAATATTAGCAGCAATAATAATAATATTACTATTACTATTATTATTATTATTACTATATATAAAGCTTTTTGCTGCTTTAATTATTATACTAATAGTATATTAAATAAAACTAATAATAATAGTAGCAATAGTATAGCCGCTATTGCTCCCGCCGCTCCCGCCTGCCTACGCCTTACGCCCCTACCGCTCGGCAGTATTATTTAGTTCAATAATTTTATACGTACGCTTAATAATAGCGCTATAAAGGTTTATTACTTTTTTATAAAAACCCCAGCTTATTAAGCCTTTATATAGTTTTTCTATATAAATATATATATATTTTTTATTTTTTTTTTTATATAAATAATTTTTAGTATATTTTTTAGCTAATATATTTTATTATATAATAATAAAAAAAAAACATTATTACTGCTGCTTTTTTTATTAATATTATTTTTAAAATATTAGCTAATAATAACTTCGCTAATGTATAAGCTAAGTTTATATATTATAAAAGTTATTTTTAAGCTTTTTTAATTTAAAGTTATAATATAATAATACTAGGTTTATATATAAATAGCTTACGCAGTAGCTGCTATAGTTATAATAAGTTACTTTTTAAAATATATTATTAGGTTTTTAAGTTTTAAAGCAGCGTTTATATTACTTATATTTAATGTTTATATAACGCTTGTTATTTTATTTATAATTAAAAAAAAAAAAAAAAAAGTATAATAGGTAAAAGGGGTATTTAGTTATTTACGTTAGCTTTTTAAAGTATAAATAAAGTTTTTATAATTTTTTAAATTTTTTTTTTTAATATTTATATATAACAAATATTTTTTAATATATAACTTAATATTTTTGTTTATATTTATATAAAATATTTATATCTTTTATAGTTTTTTAATAAATATTTTAACTTAAATAAATAGCTTATTAATAAAAACTAATATTTTTAATATTTAGTTTAACATATGTTTAATAAATATATTTGCTAAATTATTTTTGCTATTAATTTATTATATTTTAAAGATTTTTTTTTTTTTATATAACTTTTAAAAAAACATAATATTAATTATTAGTTTTTTTTTTTATATTATTTTTAGCTTAATTAAATAGTTATATAATAACTTTAAATTTATATATAAAATAATAAAAATTAAAAATAAATTAAATATTTTTATAACTTTTTAAAAAGTTGTATAAAAAATAATAATATTATTAAACTTATTAATTATATTATATAGTTTATTAGCTAAAATATTTTATATAACTTATTTATATTTATTTAAGTTTTAATATATAATATTGCTTTTAATTTTAAAGTTTAAGTTTAATATATTTATTATATAAGTTTTAACTATTAATATAATAATAAAGCTAAGCTAAAAAGTTATATTTATATTATTTATAAATAAACTATTTATAAAAACAAATAGTTTTATATAGCAAAAGTTAAAAAAAATAAATATAAATTTTTTATTTAAGTTATTTTTTTGCTATTTAATTTATTTATTTAATATTTTAATATTATATAGTTATAGCTTAACTATTTAAACTATTATAGCAAGGTTATATACTATTTTTAGTTAATATATATTATTAATATATATTTTTTAAGCTTATTAAAAAATATAAGTTTAAGCAAACTTTTTTATATAAAAGTTAACTTTAGCTAAATTTTTAGCTTAGCTTTTTTAAATTATTATAATATTATTTTTATATAAAAAATTTTTTCCGCTATTAAACTTAATTAAATAACTATAAAATAAAGTTTTTTTAAGTTTTATATAAAGTTTTGCTTGTTTTAGCTTTTTTTTTTTACGTATTAAAAAAACTAATATTATAAAGCTTAAAATATTATCTATTTATATATTAGTTATTTTAAAAGTATTTAAATTATTATACGTAAATAATAAGCATAGGTTATATATAAATATTTATATTTTTAGTTTTTTTTAGTACTATTAATAATAAGTTTTAAACTAGTATAGCTTAAACTTAGCTAAACTATATAAAGGTTATATAATTTATAAAATAGTTCTTAAAAAGTAATTTTTTTTTAACTTTAAAAGTAAACAAGTATAGATATTGCGTAATAGTTTATTTTTTAACTAAATATAAGCTTAAATAATATTTTTAAACTTATATATTATTTTAAAGTTTTATATAAAAATAAATCTAAAAGCTAGAATTAGCTGTTAGTTTATTTGTTAAATTGTTAGCGATTAAATTAAAATTATATTTTTTTTAATATTATTATACTTTTATATAATAAGTTTTAACTTTTTATATAGTTTAATGTTTTTTTTTTTTACCTCTTATATAAAGTAAAAT
The DNA here is from genome assembly GCA_019843955.1 of Xylaria sp. 218_066. NCBI lineage: Eukaryota > Fungi > Ascomycota > Sordariomycetes > Xylariales > Xylariaceae > Xylaria > Xylaria sp. 218_066. The sequence continues at coordinate 989 of JADKYC010000110.1, read as the reverse complement.
TTAAAAATATATTTTTTTCCGTATATATTTAGATTATATTTAATAAATGTTGCATTTAGCACATATATAAAGGTAAAGCTCTAACAATAAGTGCTATATTAGTATAAAAAATCTATAAATAAGGTAGAAAGGAAGGAAAAAGAAAAACAGCTATCTAAGGTGGTGTTTTTATGTGTGTACGTGGTGGGGCAGATCTTAGTAAATGGGATTCCTAATTAGGTAATTAAGTAAGTAGCTAGTGCAGCATAGCTATTAATCTAGCTATACGTACTATAAGATTTATTCTACAGGCTCCTCTAGGTTTTACTATATAACTACCCCCCTTAAAAAAGAAATAGCTTGTCTTTAAGATATATATAGTACTCGAATAAGTAACTTTTAATAAGCTTTTTAGCTAAAAAAAGGATTGCTTTAAGTTTTTATTTATATAATTCTTTTTTAAGCCTTTATATTATTTAGTTATTATATAGGTTTTTTTACTTATTAAATTAACGAATTTATTTATTATTTTAATTTAAATGTGTTAATGTTTTATAGGTTTCTTTTTTTATATTATTGCTTTATTATTATTTTTATATACTTTATCAAATTTATTATTTTTTGCTACTTTTAACTATTTTTTTAATTATATTAGGAGCTTTGCCGATTTAAGATTTGCATTATAAAATTCTTTTAATACTTTTATACTATTTTTAAAGTTTTTTGCGAAATATTATTTGTTATTAATGTTCTAACTTTTTTAGTTAACTTAGTATTATAGTTTTCGGTAGTATATTTAAGAAGTTTTTATTTTTTTAATAATAAATTTTTTTTTGCTTTTTAGTTATATTATTTTGCTATTTAAATTTTTTAACTTTTAACTAAGAAAAAAGTTATTAAAATATTTATATAACTAATTTATATAATATATATTTGTTGCTTTTTATAATAAAAATATTTTAAAAGTATAAATATTACTATTTTTTTTTAAAATTTTAAACTTTTGTTAA